>CM053596.1:250864517-250883094 GCA_028646575.1 Pseudocheirus occidentalis | reverse complement strand
ATGTTTAAAATTTGAGAATAGCTGAATAAATTGTACATACTCATATAATAGGATGTTATGATTCCAGAAAGAGATAAATATGGAGCACATAAGGAAATACATAGACAAGTGAAACCAATAGCACCAGAACAGTATCCACACTGTCTATACTACAGAAAATTTAAAAAATGTATGGAAGATAACTAAGATGGAAGACAACCAGATCAGTGGGTGGGCCTGAAAGGGAAGACGGAACAAAATAATTTTATTTTAATGCTTACTATGGGTTAATGAATTTGGGTCTACCTTGGTAAAGGCTAAAAACTTGAGGAAGTAATGTGTTCAGGGTTTTATGGGTTTATTTGATTGATTTTTGTTTACAGTGATTGTTGACTCAGTTTCCTCATCTATGAGATGAGGAGGGTAAGACTAGATCCCTAATGTTCCCTCCAACTTTGATAGTCTATAATTTTGTGTTCAACTTCTCCCTTATTGGCATTGTGGAACTAACATCTCTCCATTTATCCAAACCATTCTTTGATCTTTTTATACCTTTGCCTGCCTAAACTCTTTCAAGACAAATCAAATCCATTTACAAACCATTATATAAAATATTTATTAATTCTATTCACCATAAAATTAACTTCTAAATCAAAGACTCATACATAGAGTTGGAAAGGATATCAGAGTCCATAAAACCCACATAACTGACCAATAATTGGCATTGCATCATAACTGAAAACTGGCTATCCACCCTCTCTTTGAAGACTACTAGGAAGAAAGAACTCAGTAGCTTCACCTAAATTATTAGAAAGTTAGACTTAATTTCACTCTTCAACTTCTACCAGTGGCTCCATATTCTTTCCTCTGAGATGAGTAAATAACAACACTAACCCTTCTTCTATATAATAATCTTTCAAATATGTGAATGGAACTATCTAGTGAACCATCTCGAGTTTTTTCACCTGATCCACACATGTCATGTATCTCAGTCCCATGACCGTTTTGGTCATTCTTCTCAGTCAGCAGTTCTCAATCTGTGGGTTATATTCAACTTGTAACCGTGAAAATACATCCTGCATATCAGATATATACATTTTGATTCATAACAGTAGCAAAATTACAGTTATGAAGTAGCAACAAAAATAAACTTATGGTTGGGGGTCACCACAACATAAGGAACTGTATTAAAGGGTTGCAGCATTAGGAAGGTTGAGAACCACTGGTCTAAGGTCTCTACTTTGCCCATGTCCTTTCTAAAATATGGAACCCAGAACTGAAAACAGTTCTTCAAGTGTGGAATGACCAAGGCTAAGCACAACAAAACTATCTGTTTCCCTGCCCATTCCCAATCTGGTCAGAAGATCTTGGTTCAGATCACGACTCTGATATGTACTACGTGCATGGCTTTGGACAAGCAAATTACTCTCTAAAAACTTCAGTTTCCTCATCTATAAAATGAAGGCACGGGACTAGAAAACTTTAAGGTCCATTTTCAATCTGAATCTATAATACTTTTATACGTCCCTATATTTTCATCTAACATTTTAGTTATTCCTCTTAGCAGATTAATGCAATATCACATTTGATAATTACATGATCTATGACTTCATTCAAATCAATGTTAAAAATATTTCAAAGTCCTCGCTTGAGTTTGCTTTTGGTGTTGTCTTTTTATTATAGGTGATAACAGGTGTTTTCATGGAGTGTCTATATTTTCTCTCCTTCCCCTCCCAAATGAGATACATAAATAATAAAGTCTGAGATTCAGTCGAGCCGGCCCATCAGAAATCATACTGCTTCATCATAGAGCAGTAGTCCTTAGCTTTTTAAAAACCAGAGGCTAATTTTTTATTCTACTCTCTGAAAGCAAGCCAGGCCTGTACACCATGTTTTTTTCCAATCTGGACCTTCTTAGTTGTTGTTCAGTCATGTCACACTCTTTCTGACCCCATTTGGGGTTTTCTTTCCAGAGAGACGGGCATGGTTTGCCATTTCCTTCTCCAGCTCATTTTACAGATGAGAAAACCTAGGCAAATAGGGTTAAATGACTTGTCCAGGGTCACACAGCTAGTATGTGTCTGAGGCTAGATACAAACTCAGGAAAATGAGTCTTCCTGCCTCCAGGCTGGGCATTCTGTCACTCAGCACTCCTCACTCCAGTTTATATCAGCTCATTAATGATTTATCATAGACTTAGAGCTGGAAGAGATCTTTAAAGATGACCCAGTATAACCCCCTTGCATTCTGGACCCTAGGATCTGGTCAGCTTTAGAGTGTTGAAATCTAAATATAAGATTAACCCTATTACATCCCTAAAATACGTCTATTTTATTCTTTAGTTTATAAAATAGTTTTAAAAATGTTCCCTTCCAACGTACTTCTGTGTTTCTTCATCCTTCCCCCATATTTCCATGGCTGTTTGGATGTTATTTTTTTAAGTTGAATAGCTTTTGGTGTGTTGTTTAAGGCTTTTAAAAATAAAAATAAATTATACCTCTCTCTCCACATACCTATTTAGCACCTCAAAGAAGAAAACCTGCAGTCAATTAGCAAGGCCTGATTTTCTTTTTAATAAAAACGTGTTGGCTTTCCTACGCCAGGTTTTATTTGTGTGTTCACTGATTCCACGCTGTATTCTAGATTCAATACACATGTCACACACATACACACACACATACCTGTAAATCTAATCCTTAACCTTGTTTGTTTGTTTTGTTTTGATTTGGAATGACATAGAGAAGGGGACAGTAAAATTAGGCAGAAGAGGAGGTAAGAGGATGATTCTACTTGTGATTTTATCTGGGAAATGCAATGAATTGAAGGAACATGCATTTATTAAGTGCTTACTATGTGATGAACACTGAGCCAAGTTTCTTCTAGGAACTTAGAGCAACACTTATGGCACAGAGAAATCCAAGCAAGAATGTTTTGCTTACAAAAACTATAGGAGGGCAGCTAGGTGGTGCAGTCTGGAGGACCTGAGTTCAAATCCCACCCATAGACACTTAACACTTACTAGCTGTGTGACCTTGGGCAAGTCACTTAACCCCAATTGCTCTGCCCTCCCCCCTCCAAAAAGCCACACCCCCCCAAATAAAGAATTTAAAACATGTTAAAACATATGGAAAGCACTTGAGAAAATATAATACTGTGATGTCTGTACTGTTTTCTCTTTTTGTTTTGGGGAAATTATGGACTTATTACCTTAAGTGGAAATGTGGTATGGAGGAAAGAGCACTGCTTTGGAAGCAGAGGACCTTGGTTCAAATTCTACCTTTGTTTCTTATGTAACCTCAGGAAACCCACTTAACTTCTCTGGGCCTTCCTTTCCTCACCTACAAAGTAGAAGTAGGGAGGACTGGATGGTCTCTAAAGTTGCTTTCAGCTCTAAATCTTTGATACTATGATTTCCTCTCACTTTCATCCAGCTCCTGAGTAACCAGGGATTTATTATATCAATGTCCAGCCAACATTTCTCCATCTTATCTACAACAAGAGCTTGAAAAACTCAGACAAATTTTTTTGCTTAAAATCTAGCAAAACAGTATCTAAGGCATCCCTACAAACTACCAGTATGACAAATCTGTCAAGAAGGAAATGAGGTTAGTCAGGTATGACCTTTTCATGACGAGACGGCACTTGACTTTTTGTGATCCCTGTTTTATTTTCTCCTGGCAGCCCTTTGATAATCTGTTTTAGAATTTGTCAGGAATTTTAGACAAATGAGCTTAAGATCCATTTTCTCCCCCTCTTAAAAAATGGAGCTATTTCCCCTCTTCCAATTCTACCACATACGTCTTGTGCTCCACAAGCTTTCCAAGATCACTGAAGGTAGCTCAGTAATCCCATTTTATTATTTCTTTTGGCACCTGGTCCTGGTGACTTGAGCACATTATGGTTATACAAGTCTCTTCCTACCTCAGTACTTTTCTTGAATTTCAACTCCTAATCAGTCATTTTTGTTCTATTATTCAAAGTACAATGGCCATACTTTTTGACAAAAAAAAAAAAAAGGAGAATAAGAAGTATGGGATTTTATCTTTTCTACTATAATCTGTTGTCATTCCATCTCCCTAAGCAGTAGACAATCTATTCTTTGGCCCACCCTTTTGCCACAGGATTGATGAAAGAAAATGAACTTAGAAAAAACACCTTCATTTCTTACTATCCATTACTTCATTTTGCATATCTGGATACTATTCTTATATGACAGCAGCATACTTTTAAAAATTCATCTCCTATTACATACTTTGTTTCTATCCTGGTTGCATGTATTTTGAAACATCAAAATTGGTTAATGAGTTTCCTATGCAACCACACTGTTCTTTTCAGACAGCTCTGTCTTTTCTTCATCATTGCAATTTTGCCTCTAAAATAGTATTTCTTAGTTTTTTGTATGTGTTACAGACCTCTTGGGCAGCATAGTAAAGCCTACAGACCCCTTCTTTATTTAAAAATATTTTAATATATAAAATAAATAAATGAATTATAAGGAACATCCATTGTATTGGAATAGAACTATCAAAATATTTTAAAATCAAATTTGTGTTATTGTAATATATATGCTTCTTTGTTATTTTGCTAAATAGTAAGAAAATACATTTAAATATAGAGAAGTTAAAGAAGAGTTACATTTTAAAGGACATCAGTGTAAGGCTATTTTTATTTAATAGGATTAAGAATTACTAATTATGGATTGAACTTTGACAAGGAAATAATCATGTCACATTGCATATATAATTTTCATCAGCTATAGGAAGAAATGAAAATAAATGATTCCTTCTGTTGACCAAGTTACAAGTTGCAAATACTATTATTTTATACTGTCTATATTCATAATTGAAGTCAAAGCTAGATTTCAATTAAACATTAGTGAAAACAAAGATATTTTGTGAAAATAAAAAAATAAAAATATCCAATCCATTTCAATAGAGAACTTGAAATCTATCAGTAGACCCCAGGTTAAGCATCTCTGGTCTAGAATTTCATTCTTGAGAGCTTTCATTTCACCTATATTGATTCCCCCCATAGAATTCTAGGCCAAAAATTTCTGCCTAGTCTTTAGTTATTGAAATCTGTTCTCCCAGCCTCTGGAGTACATACAGTCAGACCGTGTTTAACTTTCTTTTCCTTTACGAGAAATTCTAAGACTGGGTGGTTGCTTCTTCCCCAAATCCTCATGATTTCTACATCAGCAACCATTTCCTCACAATAGCAGATCCTTTTGTTTGTTCCTCTGCTTTTTGAAGGATGAAATTAGCATTGAGGTAAGCCAAGAAATTATTAGCTGCTCTGTTTTTGGCAGAGAGTTCCAACAGTTGTTTAGATAATTGAAGTCCCCAATCACTACTGTATCACGCCTCCTGTTCCAGGCTTGTGAACTGTTTTTGAGACTCTGTATTTATTATTCCTGTCTAGGTGGGTCTGTAGTATACTCCAAAGACAATATCACTTGTATTTCATTCTTCATTTATCTTTCGCCAAATTCACTCCATCATGTGAGGCATCTAGGTGTTATAGTGGGGTGTTTAGAAAGACCTGAGTTCAAAAGCAATCTCAAATGCCTAACTGACCTTGGGAAAAGTTCTTAATTTGTGTCTATATCGTTCCCTCATTTGTAAAATGGGGATAATGTTGGCACATTTTTTTCAATAAAATGAGAAAATGCCTAGAGTTCATTGCAAATCTTAAAGCCTTACCAAAATGCTAATTATTCTTGTTTCTGTTCTGCTTCCCACATCTGTCTCCTCAATTTTCTCACATGAAAATATATTCTTAATATTCATTGCTGTTCTTTCCTTCTTTTTACCTATCCTGTTGCTTTTAAGTATGGCATGCCTTGGAAAAGTCCTATTCCAGCATTGGATCCCTGTCTACTAAATTTAAGTGTAATCTGTGAGGCCAAAACTCCTACCTGGCATACTGGAAAGAGAGAATGTCGAAATCGTAATGATCAATCTTTCCTTTGTGTAGTTGTAGCAGAAGGAAGGTTTGTTTGCTTTGTTTTATTTTGGGTTGGTTTTGTTTTGCTTCTGCCATGACATTCATCCACAAAGTTGAACATTATGAGAGACCACTTGTGGAAGACAATCTGCTTTGGAATGTGTATGAAGTCTTTTTTCTTTCTGTATTTTTCTTCCTGAGTAGAAAAATAGTAGAGAATAAGGAATAGGAGATAAAATCAGGCCAATGGAAATGAAGTAATATTTTCGTTGCTATTCTAGCAGATTACTGGGGGCTTTAAAGGGATGGAGGACCTGAACTCATGCATTCCCAAACTTTCTTTAATAAGCATGTTTTCATAACTAGATCCTGATTAGTATGATAATGAATGCCATGAAATGGTCTCATATATTTCAATTCACACTATTCAAAGTTAAAATTATGTAAATTATAGCAATTGATTTCAGCCATTGGAGCTGTGCAATAAGATTTGAATAATGCCAGCAGTTCATAGAATTCACTTTTCTTGTTAATTGGGTCATAGCTACTTTAAGGGTTATAAAATGTTTTACAAAGATTACCTTATTTGAAGTTAAGATAACTTTGGGCATCAGATATTATTATTATCCTCATTTTAAAGATGAGAAAACTGAGGAAAACAGAGGTTAGTTGACTTTCCTAGGGTCACACAATTAGGAAGTATCTAAGGTCTAGTTTGAACCTACATCTTCCTGACTCCAGGGCTTTATACATTATTCCATCCAGCACACATATTAACTACACCTTTCACTGTTACAAGACCTTTCTCCTTCAGTCTAATATCATAATAAAGTAAATGAATTGTCAGGCTTCCATCCTATATATACAGTTTGTCATGAGATGATTAAAACGCCAATGCAATACCCATAGAAGCTGTTATGAATATGCAGACATATTTCCAGGGTTGAATCACAAAATATAACAAACTCTCTTCCTCAAAGACAAAACCAAGATATTTATTGAGATGCCAGAAAGTCAGTTCCACCATGGTAACAAAGAAGTTTGTGCATATCACCTATCCAGGAAGCACGGACATCCCCAAGCCTTTCCTGCATTGGGCCTTCCCACAAACAAGCTGCCCTAGGCAAAATGCCTCCCTCTCTCACTCAGACTAGCTGCTATCCCTTAGCTCTGTCTCATTCTTTCCTAGCATTGCCTCACTTTCTCTTTTGGCACCACCGATTTGTCATGTGCCATGTGACTCAAGCTGTGGACTGGGACCAAGCTCAAAACAGGTCACATTGACCTAAGGAAAAATCTTTAAATTCCCTTAAAATTACAATTATGAGCTATTTTTGTTTCCTGGTTAATCCTATGATATATGCATAGTCACACATATGTATATATTTACGTATATCACACACATGTACATGCACACCACATGTGGGTATACGGACATGTGTGATTTTACATATATGTGTGCACACGTGTATGCACCTATGTATATGGATTAATGCTAGAGTTTGCCTTTGGTTGTTTGTTGGTTTCATAAATCCCCAAGATATCAGAATACCTAAAATGCTCTCAGGAATATAAAATGAATCTTTTTCAATTGGTAGAGTCAGATGTCACTCTTAGGGGAGAAACTTACCAGGATCATTTGGAGCTTCCTAAGGATTTGGTAGAAGCACTAATTGCTTACCAAGGGCTTTCCAGACAACAGTCCCTAAAGTTGACAATGCAAGTTACGATGGTCACTTTTTTACCATTCTGAAGTTTTGAGAAGGTGTTATTTGCTCAAACTCACACTGCCAGTTGGTAGCTGCTAGAATCAGGGCCACCAAAGTCTATCTCTTACGTGCCTTCTTTTGCCACTGTACCACCCTGTTTTGCCCACACTACTACCTATAGAATGTCCAAGAAAGTCCAAGGGCTTTCTAAAAAATATTTGAACAATTTAAGAACCAGATAAGAACCTGTAAAACCCTCTAGCCTGCAGAGATGGTACCATATAAAAATATTCTGGTCAACTTGGATTCATTGTGTTTATTTGGCCATTCTGGTCAACACAAATGTAGCTGTTTCCAATACAGAAAGCTCTGGTACTATTGGGAAACTATCAGTAACTTAGAATTTGGCAGAAGATAAAGTAGGGTAATAGCACGATCACTAAACTAAGTATAATTAGTAAACATACTTTTTGGATGAATTCAACATTGTTTCAGATACATAACTCCTTGAATGCTTGACTAACTTCAACCATTTTGCCCACTATGTCCTTTTAAATTTGGATCCTCCTCAATCATTTACTCATATCTTTTTAAGCTTGGACGTATCTCCTGCCTCTGACCTCTGCTACTCTGCTACTCGGTGATAATTATCCCCTGGCCTTTATAATATTCTGTTTTCTTCTAGCTTCTGAACACTAAAGTAATCATAAGCATCTCTCTTCTCCCTTCCCTTTGTAGGACTTCCAACCTTGCCCTAGACTGGTCCTATCACTAGCCCAATCCTAGGGTAAGGTCAAGAAGAACAGTGTACTTCTCCTGGGAGTCAAGAGAAAGGGTTTTATTATAAGTCATGAAGTGGCTAATGGGAGATAGAATATGTTTGAGGAGGACAAGTAAAGAAAGTTGGCCCATTTGCCCTTGTAGTGAGAGATCTTACCTTGAAAGTATCCCAAGGCTGTCTGAATAATGAGGGTTGTCAGAAGGGAGACTGATAAAGACTGAATGTCTGACACTGACAACAATAACATTTCATCATTGGTAAAAATGTTCCACAAGGGGCTTGATAATATGCCCAGGGATCATGCATGACTTATTCACATAATGGCAGCTGGTCCCATTCAGAAGAGTTTCTGTAGACAATAGAATATGGGCTGGTAAAGCATTTCCACTCTATCAGGAAAGACATCTTTGTCCAGCAGAGGGGTCTGTGAAAAAAACAAACAAAAAAAAAAACTTGAAGGTTTTCTTTTTGCTGTTTAAGAATAGAGCAATGAAGCACTTTCAGGCAGGATTTTAAAAAATCATATTTGGTTTTATGTGATGCCTGTATATGAAAAATGGCAATTCTACTGTATTTGAGCATTATTTTTTTTTAATATGAAGCAGAAAAGAAGGGGAAAGGAGTCTGTTGGAGTTAGTCATGGAATTTTAAGAGATACATGACCCTGTCATTATTGAAGCAAGATCTTTCACAGAAAGATTGGTTTTACCCCTCTCCCTCCAGCTACTGCTTCTATGAGACTCAGACTTCTCTGAGTAGCTCGAACAATATAACTCTAATCAGCAAATGATAGAAGTCAGAAAGGTGAAGAAAAGGGGCACAGACATTACTTACCAGTCTCAAGAAGATTCAGCAAAAGTCAGTAACCATTGGGAAGAGAAGGAAATATTTGTACTCTGCAGCTGTTAAGGGGTGCATGGATTTCACCTTTTCCAAATTGATTAGGGGTAAAGAGTGGGAACTATATAGTGTTCATAGTTTTGTGAGGGGAATTTTTTTTTTATGACGAACTGGGCCTTTGGAATCTGTGTTGACTGGACCAGAGCATGTTGGCCAGACTATCTTAAAAAAAGAAATTGTAACAATTTCCTGAGAATTACAGTAACAACAGTGGAAAGAATAGAGAAGTAGCAGAAGAATCAGGTATATCAGAATGATGAAGCTACAAAAAGAAACCAATCAACACTAAGGTTGTGTGTGTGTATGTGTGTGTGTGTGTGTATGTGTGTGAGTGAGAGAGAGAGAGAGAGAGAGAGAGAGAGGGAGAGAGAGAGAGAGAGAGAGAGAGAGAGAGAGAGACAGAGGGAGGGAGGGAGGGAGGGATGAGAGACAGAAACAGAGCTGGAGAGACAGAGAGAAAGACAGAGAAGGAGGGAGGAGGGGAAGGAGAGGGAGAGGACATCAACATGTGAGAGAATGTAGGACGTCAAGGAAGCATAAAGTCATATGCAAGATCAAATCTGAAATTTCCTTTTCATTGATATAATAAATTACGTGAACTATAAAGGTGTGACAGAGTAGGGTTGACTCTGTAGTAACCTCAAGTTCTTTCTTGGCTTTGTGGGCTCATCATTTCACACAATATACCAAGGATGGGCCCAAATAAGTATGTGATTTAGACATAAAATAATACCATAAGCAAATTGGAGGAGCATGGAACATTTTATCTGTCAGATCTATGGATAATGGAAGAATTTATAATAATGCAAGATATTGAGAGGATCATTGGAAGTAAAATAGATAATTTTTATTACATTAAATGAAAATGTTTTTTGTACAAGCAAAACCAATGAAGTCTAGATTAGAAAGAAAGCATGAAACTGGGGGAAAATACAACAAGTTTCTCTGCTAAAGGTCTCATTTTTCAAATATATAGCAAATTGCATAAAAAATACAAGAATGCAAATCATTCCCCAATTGATAAATGGTCAAAGTATATTAACAGGAAGTTTTCAGAAGAATTCAAAGCTATCTATAGTCATATGAAAAATGCTCTAAATCACAATTGATTAGAGTAATTTATTCAAATCAAAGCAACTCCAAGATATCACTTCACATCTATCAGATGAGCTAATATGACCGAAGAGGAAAAAGATACCTATTGATAGGGATGTGGAACAATTGGGATACTAATGCATCATTGATGAAATTGTGAGTCGGTCAAACCATTCTGGAGAAGAATCTGCAACTGTATAAAAAGGAAATTATGCATATCCTATGACACAGCAATGCCATTACTAGATCTATATCCCGAAGAGATCAAAGCAAAAAAGAAAAGGGAATACATATGTATGTGTGTGTGTGTGTACATGAAGTGATACAGTGAAGTGAGCAGAACTAGAATATTGTACACAGTAACATTTTATATGATCAACTGTGAATGACTTAGCTTTTTAGATTAATACAATGAAGTGAGATAATTACAAAGGATTTAAGGTAAAAAAATGCTATTCACCTTCAGAGAAAGAATTATTGGTGTTCACATGTAGATTGAAGTATATCTTTCATTTTCTTTATTTTCCTTTTTATTTGCAACATTGTTAATATGGAAATATATTTTATATGATTTCACATGTATAATTGATATCACATTTCTTTCCTTCTCAATGCATGGGGGGAGATGGAAAGGAGGGAGAGAACTGGGAACTCAGAAATTTTTAAAAAGAATGTTAAAAATAAATTATACATTTACTGGTTTTGGAAGAGCAATTGGGGTTGTGAATTGCCCAAGGTCACAGGGCTAGAAAGTGTTAAGTGTAAGATTTGAACTTGGGTCCTCCTGACTCCAGGGTTGCTTCTCTATTCACTGCACCACCTAGCCAAGCCTATACTTATTTTTTTTAAATAAAAACATATAGTCCTTTATGATTAACAAATTACTTTACGTATATTATTCTGTTTCCTTTGTACAGTAATACTGTGAAGTAGTACCATTATCTACATTTTACAAATAAGGACATTGAGACCAGGATCAGATAAGTGACTTGTCTGGTGTCACAGGCTAGGAAGTGTTTTAGAGTCATTTGAATCTAGATTTCTCTAATATAAAGTTCAGAAATTATCCATTATGTCAGATAAATGAAATAATTTGCTAAAGGTCGCAAAGCTCCTACTCAAATGTCCTAGTTACATCATATCATAGCATATCAGGACTTTTGGTCCTGGTTTTATAAAGCAAGGACATCCTTAAATCTCAACTGGAGGAGAAAAAAAATCTAATGCTTTGAAACTGAGTATACTTAATGGTGTGATGCTAGGAACAAATGGATTCTTTGCATAGGACCTCTTCCCTGGAGAGAGGACTTTAATTTGAACCCTGAGTAAAAGTCATTGAGGAAATAAGTAGTTAGTTGGTTTCATTCAGTTGTTCAATATACTATGTACATCTTAAAGACCAGGACCAAGCAAAGCAGGAAAAAGCAACCTTGTCCTGAAAATGCTGTTAAAGATGCTAGTCCTGACTGCACTGCATTGATAAAACTGTTAGAGCCCCAGGAGCAGCCTAAAGTGAAATTCAATAAAATCTTAAAAACTTCATGCAAAGCTACCTAGGATTTAGAAGTTTTAGATTGCCTCACTTCCCCTTAAATAATACACTATATACTCTTCTTGCCTTTCCAAAGTGTCTGACTTGTTCTTTCACTACTGATATAATTATTCACTCAATAATCCTTCAACATTTATTGCATGTAAAGCACTACTCTAGGTACTGAAGAAAACAGAGAGATAATTTTTGTGCCTTCTTTCCCTCCCTCTCTTCTTTAGTTCCTTCTTTCCTTCTTTGTTTAGTTCAATTTGATCCAATTCTTTGATGTTTACTAAATGATTGATGTATGTTTTTACATAAGAGAAATATTAAATATTGTTCAAACTCAGAGGGAATTATAATTTCTCACAATATCAGGAAACTTCATAGACTATATGACATTTGAACATAATGTGTAAAATATGGGCAGAATTTCAAAAGATAGATCTACAGCTGATGAAGGCATTTTATTTTATTTCTCCTTTGTGGGAAATTTTTATATTATATCATTTATTTTTTGATGTTATTTTATTTTTCCCCAATATCATGTCAAGACAGTTTTTAGCATTCATTTCTACAGGATTTTGACTTCCAAATTTCTCTCCCTCCCTTCCCCTTTACTTAAAATGGTAGGCAATTTGATATAGGTTATGCATGTACTGTTATGCAAAGCTTATTTCCATATTTGTCACAGTTGTAAGAGAAGAAACAGATCAAAATGAAAAAAAATGAAAAAAAGAATGAAGGGGAAAAAAGTATGTTTCAATCTGTCTACAGAGTTCATCACTTCTTTATTTGGATGTATATAGTATTTTCCCTTGTGATTCCTTTGTATATGTCTTGGACCATTGTGTTTCTGAGAAGAGCTGAGTCATTCATTGTTGATCATTACACATTGTTGCTGATACTGTGTAGAATGTTTCCTGGTTCTGCTCATTTCACTTTGCATGAGTTCATACAAGCCTTTCCAAGTTTTTCTGAAATCTTCCTGTTCATTATTTATGTTCCATTATGTTCATATGCCATAGCTTGTTCAGAAATTCACCAATTTATGGGCATCCCCTCAATTTCCCATATTTGCCACCATAAAAAGGGGTGCTATAAATATTTTTGTACATCTAGGTCCTTTGTCCCTTTTTATGATCTCTTTGGGATCATGCACTACAGACTAGTAGTGGCACTGCTGAACCAAGGGTATGCACAGTTTAGTTGCTCTTTGAGTAGTGTTCCAAATTATTCTCCAGAATAATTAGATCAGTTCACAACTCCACCAACAGTGCATTAGTGTCCCAATTATCCTACATTCTCTCCAAAATTTATCAATTTCTTTTTTTGTCATATTAGAAATCTGATAGGTGTAAAATGGTAACTTAGGGTTGTTTTAATTTGCCTTTCTCTAATCACAAGTGATTTAGACACTTCTTCATATGCCTATAGATAACTTTTATTTCTTCATCTCAAAACTGCCTGTTCATATCCTTTGACAGTTTGTTAATTGGGGAATGCCTTGTATTCTTATAGGTTTGAGTCAGTTCTTTATATGTTTGAGAAATGAGGCTTTTATCCCAGAAACTTGCTACAAAAATTGTTTCCCAGCTTTCTGCATTCCTTCTAATCTTGGCTTAATTGGTTTTGCTTTTGCAAAAGCTTTTTAATTTAATATAACCAAAATGATCTGTTTTATATTTCATAGTACTCTCTGTCTCTTGTTTGGTCATGAACCTATAACTCAATTAAATTCTATTTTAAGAATTTGATGCTATGCCACTTGGTAAATATATGTTTACCATTGATATTACTTCATTGTTTATCGTACCTTTTAGGAAGATGTAGTTTCCTTCTTTATCTCTTTTAAGTAAGTCTATTTTTGCTTTTGCTTTGTCAGGGATCAGGATTGCTACGCCTGATTTTTTTTTTTTACTCCAGCAGAAGTATAATAGATTCTGCTCCAGCCCCTTACCTTTATTGTGTGTGTGTGTGTGTGTGTGTGTGTGTCTGCTACAAATGTGTTTAATGTAAACAACATATTGTAGGATTCTGGTTATTGATTTACTCTGCTATCCATTTATTTCCTTTTTGTGGGAGATTTCATCACATTCATATTCACAATTATTATTACTAACTGTCTGTTTCCTTCCATCCTGTTGGTATTCTCTCCTTTTGCCTTCTTCCTCCCCAACAGTGTTTTACTTCTGTCTACCACATGCCTTGGTCTTCCCATTTTAGTCAATTCCCCCAACCACCACCTTTACTTAATCTCCCTCCTTTCAACTTTTCTTTCCAGGAAGAGACATTTATATATTTAACTGAATATATATATATATATATATATATATATATATATATATATATGTATATATATATATATATTATTCCCATTTTGAACCAATTCTGATAAAAGTAAGGCTCAAGCAGTAATTGCGCACCATCCCATCTTTCCCTCCATTGTGAAATAATTTATCCCCTTCTACCTCTCCCTTCCTTCTTTATGCAGTGAACACATATTTCTCATCCTTTAATTATTTTATATCATTGTTTCAAATTTACCTTTTATCTATACCTTCTGTCTATGTATATTCCTTCTAGCTGAATACATTTTTAAGAATTACAAACATCATTTTCCCATGTAGGAATGTAAACAGTTCTGCTCCAATGAATCCCTTATGTTTTCTTTTCCCTTTATACCTTTGTAGAGTTTTATTGGGTCTTATTGGAAATCTTTCATTTCATTTCTTTCTTTTCATTTCTGGTCTTCTTATGAGAGCTTGAAATTATTCTATTTCATTGAATGATTTTTCCCTTGGAGTATTATGCTTGATTTAGCTGAGTAGGTGATTCTTGGTTGTACTCTTAGGTTATTTGCCTTCCAGAGTATCATGTTCCATGATCTCTAATCCTTTATTGTTGTAGCTGCTAAATCCTGTGTAATCCTGAAGGTCACTCCCCAATATTTGAGTTGCTTCTTTCTGTCATTTTTCCTTTGATCTGATAGTTCTGTAATTTGGCTATAATATTTCTTGGAGTTTTTATTTTGGGATTTCTTTTTTGAAGTGATTGCTCAATTCTTTCTATGCCTATTTTGCCCTCTGGTACCAGGATATCAAGGCCATTTTCCTTGATAATTTCTTGAAATATGCTTTCCAGATCCCCTTTTGATTATGACTTTCAGGTAGTCCAATCATTCTGACTTTCTATCTCCTGGATCTATTATCTTGGTCAGTTGTTTTTTCATTGAGATATTTTATATTTTCTTCTATGTTTTTTCCCATTTTTTTGAATTTGTTTGACTCTTGATGTCACATAGAGTCATTAACTTGCATTTGCCCAATTCTAAAGTTAAAGAGTTGTTTTCCTCATTTAGCTTTTGTTCTTCCTTTTCCATTTGGGCAGTTGTAATTTTGAAGCAGTTATTCTCTTTATCCAAGCAGTTAACACATTTCTTTTATAATTCCCTTGCATCACTCTCATTTCTTTTCCCATTTTTTCTTCTGCCACTCATATATGATTTTTAAACTCCTTTTTGAGCTTTCCCATGGGAACTTTATGGGCTTCACATCACTTCCCACTTTTCTTTGTGTTTTGTTCATAGGTATTTTGACATTGTTATTCTCTTCTGAGTTTTTGTCTTGGTCTTCCCTGTCACCATAATAAATTTCTGTGATCAGATTATTTTGTTGTTATTGTTGACTTACACTTTTTTTTCACCTTTTTCCTTTCTTTTAAATTTGACCTCTCCTCCAAGGGTAGAAGAGGCATTGTTTCAGGCTTCTTGTGTCAGTGGCTATAGATACTGAATGTTTAGCCGGTCATGTACTGATAGTGTTCCAAGGCCCATGGGGAACCCTTACATATGGTGCTACGCTTCAGGGGTGGTATGAGTGGCTGGCACTGCTGAGATTATAGAGGTCTACCAGAATACCTGGTGCTGAGCTGGGATCTTAGTTCTGGTGTCTGTCATGTGCTGAAGTCATTGTGATCTTTTTGCATTTCCCTGGTGCTACACTGAAACATATGGAGGTCTGGCTTCTGGAGAATGCCTTGTTTGCACCTGGCTGTGCTGAAGCATGTGGGATTTTGGGGGAAGGGACTTGTGTTGGTATTTGCTTGCTTTACCATAGGGGGTCTCAGGATCTTCTGCTTGGTGGGGTGGGAAAACTCTGAACATATGAAATATGAGAGAAGAAAGAAAAAGAGAGAGTCAGAGACAGAAGAAGAAACAGAGAGAGACAAAGACAGACAGAGGGAGGGAGGGAGGGAGAGAAAGAAAGAGAGAGAGAGAGAGAGAGAGAGAGAGAGAGAGAGAGAGAAAGAGAGAATGGATAAGTATGCATAGAGGGTACATGGAGGAGAATAGTGATCAGATAATTCTGGAGAGGTAAGAAAGTTGTAGATTGAAGTGGGTCTTGAATGCCAACCTATGGAGTTTGGAATGGTAGGAGATAAGGACACTTAAAGTTTTCTGCTTTTTGTTATTGTTGTTATTTATTTATGTGTGTTTAAAAAGTGCAAAGGGGGACATTTGGGCAAAAAAACCACAGCTATATCTGCAAATACTCATGTGATTCCATAATTTTGTTCATTTGGATAGTTCTTTCAATGATGCAGATTGTAACCCAGCAATGACTGGTCATTCTGTGACTCTCCTCCCAGGTTAGCCAGAGAATGACCTTCTTTTCTTGGCTATCTACCTGTTATCCCTTCTTCTCACCATATGATTAGCCTATTTTTCTTTTTTGAGTATACATTTCCCTGATGACATCTTTTATTCAAGTTCTTCTTTGATATTTTTGCTTATTGTATATTGCAGCCACCCTCCATCCACCATGCATGCCCTCTGTGTGATCCTCATTTTCAGTTCTTTGCAAACAGTTATATTTTGTGTCCCAGATCCAAATAACAAAAGATTGCCTAAATACTCAAACACTGAAAAAGTCTGTGATGATCAAAGATAATTTAGGAAAAAAATAGAGTAAAAGGAACGTAGTTTTTACATATTGAAGGAATAATGGATTTCTGGGTAAAAAGAAAAAAAAACTTTAAAAAAAGCATAAATACTTATAACAAAGATTCCTAAAACCTTTTTTCCTGAGGCTACCTAAGGGCCTTTGTGATGTCTTTCTGTATCTATTTCTCCATGCTCCATCAGACCCATAATTAATTAATCCTGGATATTGACCATAGTTCAGTCCTGTACTTACAGGTCTGTACTCACTCTCTTGGGATTCGTGCACTCATTTCTATGGTTTGAATTATCTTCCATGTGCATAGGAATCAAAAGCTACATCCTTTCCTTGAGCTTCTCCTTCCTTCCCCGCCCCACTTCTTTCTTCAGAATACATGTCTAGTTACTTCTATTTCTATACTTCTGGAAACCTACAATTCAGAATTTCCAAAGCACCATATGCCTTCTCCCTAATTTCATAGTCCATTCTAATTCTCTCTAATATCACCAATTCTATTTGGTCTTCAAGGCTAGAAGACTTTTGATCACTCTTATCTTTCTTATCAGTGTTTTAATACAAGCTAGCAATTGTTACTGTAAAACATTTGTTTGAACCAACCCTTTCTGGGCTTCATTCTCATAGCCTCCAGTCTAGCCTTGTTGCCCATCATTTCATATCCTTGCCCAAGCCATACTCTTTTGCCTAAAGAGAATTAAGCCCTTTAAATGATGGAACTGCAGAAACAAGTGGTACAGGGTGACGACTTTGTGAGAGGCTCCTTATGGCTTCCTGAGTTAAATTAAAATTCCTCATACTCTGTTCCAAGGATTTTAATCATCTTACCACCTCAACCTTTCTCCCCTCATTTAAATGCCTTCATCTATTAATAAACTTAGGTTACACAATCCATTTCAGTCAAGTAAAAGTGCTTGTAGAACATCACTTGTTCCCACTTTCTTATTCCTGCTTCCCTGTAGAATACATTTAACAATAGCAGTAATAATAACCTTGTAATTATATGTCTTCAGAGATAGAAGAGACCTTTTTGACATGTAATACTGGGAATGTTTGGATTTATATCCCAAGGGCATCATGAAAATAAATGAAAACTTGATCTAAGAATCCCCCCCCTATTCCTTTGCAACCTCATACCAGACGACCTTAGAGACTAATCTAGTCTAAACCCTTCATTTTAGAGATAAGGAAATTGAGGTACAAAGGTGATGTTCCTTAGCAGGAATATTTTCCTCCTTCTATTCAAAAAAACATACTCTGTGAAACTTTCTAAAACGGGCTGTAAGTGTAACAGCCTTAAAGGGAATTCTCTCTCCCTGCCCTCATAGCCTTAGTCTCATTGCTATCCAAGGTACCTTTGTAGTTTAAGAATATTTGTGAAACGAGAAGGACTTGTTCCACCAGAAACCTATATGATTTACCATTATCGAAGGGCAAAAGAGACTTGTCCTGGGATCAAAGGGTGGTAGCTCAGAGTTAATCTTCTACCCCTAGCTGGTCATGAAGAGACTTTCATACTGAGTATTCTGAAAAACAAACAAAGAGAAAACACAGATCACATATTTAGAGCTAAAAGGTACCCTGAGGATCACCAGTTCAACCCACTCATATTATAATTAAATAACCTAAGGCCAGTATAGGAGAAAATTATTTGGTCAAGTTTATTTAGTAGTAGCAG
>CM053596.1:250823208-250864017 GCA_028646575.1 Pseudocheirus occidentalis | reverse complement strand
GGGAGCAGTTTGGCCGACCCGCTCTTCTCCTCCCGAGTTAGCAAAATCCACTGACCTTTCTCTTAGCCTTTTTTCTTCTGGCCTGATAAATGTGGTAACTGTGCCTCCAGTGCAGCTGATCTGCTCTCCTATAGACGCGGCTCCCCACCCGGTGCCCCTGGGCCTGACCCGGCCGGGGTTTCGGTCTCAGCTCCCAGACTGCTGCGAAGAGCCCCGCCTGCTGAGCTGCCTATAGCAACAGATGTGCTTTCTGTCTTTTGGAAAGTTTTGGAGCTTGAAAATCTGTTTAGAGTCCCATTTTATGAGTTTTTTAGCATGTTTGTGTGGGAGCTGTGGTGCTTTGCTGCTTCTACGCCGCCATCTTGGCTCCGCCCCCTGAAATGTTATTTTTCCAAATATATGTGTGTGCGTTAATAGGGGCATCATAAGACCATAGATTTAGTGCTAGAAGGGACATTACAGATCACCTAATTATGTTCCTTTCTTTTACAGATAGCACAGCTAAGACTCAGAGAGATGACATGGCTTGGCCAGGTCATATAGATAGGAAGTAGCAGAGATGGGATATGAACCCTGACTACAAATCCAGATTTTTTCATGATATTTCCTTGCCTTTGCACTACCTTGTCTACGCACCATAGTTTAATGAACCTTCCCCTCCTTCATCTTGACCCTCCTCATCTGCATTAACTTTTCTTTTCCCTTGTCTTCTTCTAGACTTCTTTCTTTCCATTCCCTCTTCCTCTTTCATCATCGCCCTCTACGCCCTCTACATAGTGTCTCTCAGAGCCCATAGATGGAGTCTGTTGAGTCAGTTTTATTGTTTCTTCAGGTTCTAGATCCCCACTACCCCATGTTCACCAGCCCCAGAGATTTCCTTCTACTATCTAGTGGAAAAATCCAAATACTAGAAAGGTGACCTTTTTGAATAAGATCTGTTATAGAGCTAGTATAGGAATTGCCCACTTAATCAATGCAGAAAAATACCTGTTTTGTGAGGCAGCTAAGTGGCATAATGGATAGAGTACCAGTCTTGGAGTCAGGAAGACTCATCTTCCCAAATTCAAATACAAATATTACTTCAGATATTAGTTGTGTCGTCCTGGGCAAGTCACTTAAACCTATTTGCCTCAGTTTCCTCATCTGCATAGACTGTTATCTCTGTGGGCAAAATGATGCCTTCTGGAAAGTACAAACCATTCTAGTATATGACAAGAAAATCCTAAATGCAATAAAAGAGAATCAGACACAATAATCTACTAAACAACAATTATTTTTGTTTATCTGCTGCTGAGTGTAGCAGTTTTGTGCGAGGGCCCCAAACTACATATCAAAACATAGAGGGATAAAAGGTCCCCCCACCCTCTTTCTACTGATGTCCCTGATCTGTCATTCAGCACTAGAGCAATTGGGGGAGATTTAATTGGTTGGTTTGTTTTTGACAGTTCGATTGATGGTGATTAACAGTTCAGCTAGCCAATTCAGAAACTGCAATATGTTTTCCTTCTCTCATTCTTCTCCATTAGTTCAATATAAGAAAAAAGTCTCAAGTAGTCACTGTATATACAAAGTGACTGATGCCTTTCAAAACATATTTGAACAACAGAAGACATTAACAAATCTTCACACTGAGTATTTCTTGACATTTTGTAAAACTTGTATTGGAGAGTAAGGGAATTAGAGTCAGTCCTCTGTCATCCTCCAGTTTTCCCATGAGTTTATCTTCCAAATTGAACTTTAATTTTTCATCATGTAGATTATCGAGATACAAAGACTAAAACCGAGTGCTTGGTTGCCCTACGCAATTACAGTTGAGCAGGAGGAGACAACAGATACCTACATTAATACCTACACAGTTATACAAAGTTATTTGGTGAATGCATTCCAAGTGTGCCTTGGTGCTTATTGGGTATCATTGCATCCCATTTGCCAAAACCATTAATATTTGGAATTATCTCATTAGATTAGATTTTTAAAGGACTATTACTTCCAAAGTTCTTATTTTTTCTTTGATACAACCAAATATTCTTTCACCTATGGGATAATGATGTCTGACTCATGGCTCCTTAGTTCCAACAGCCAGTTTTCACAGTCATTGATAACTAAAGAAAATGTAGCACTACTTTCCCATTGAATTATGCATTGGATGGCATATCACGTACGGCCACAATGTCATTTGAATGTGATGTTAGGAAAATATCCATTTGAGAATGCTTGGAAGCTTGGCTTTTTACGTGAATTAGCTGCTGAGTCGGTGTTGGCTTGTTGATTTTGGATCCAAGACAAGCAGATAGACTAGGCTAGGGGTGGTAGCTGAAGGGAGTCAGTGGCCTAGAATGATAGCTTCTCCCTTTAGCCTTGATATGTTTTGCTCCTTTGCGCAGTTCAGTGAATGGCCTCTTGCAAAATAGATTAAATGTTTCAGCAAGTGATGAATTGTGGTGGTTGGTGGGCCATTCAGTTGCATTTTTCCAGTGATTGCTTATCGGTAGGAGATGCTATAAGACAAATGCCAAAGCATAGACAACTTTTGGATCAATCAGTGGAGGCCCATGTGCTTCCCCTGACTTGTGTGTTTATGGTCTCTGACTTGAAGAAGGGAATGGTACCCAGATCATCTATTAGTTTTCATCCAGGACCAAATGACTTTGGCTACAGCATCCATGTTAAAACATTTTTATAAAAAATGTTTTGGGGCCTGAGCAGACAAGAGTCTATTTTACAAACATTACCATCAATTCTGCATTTTTTATGCTAATGAAGGGGAGCAGTGGTACATGGATAATCCAAAACAGTGGATAGTCAAAATATCATTTACATTTGGCTCTGTGCTACATCGTATCAATTTGGCAGGAGCAGGCTTGCCTCTTTAATTATGTTTAGCTGAGACTGGTGTTAAGATGAATTTTCATTCCTTGAGCACAAACCAAATTATGGAGCTTTGGAGAATACTCAGAGGCATATCTAGGTAGCAAGGGGAATTAGCTCAGGGTTAAAAAAATAACTAGGAATAATAGGAGTAGAGTAATAAAGTAAAAGTAAAAGCTGCTGGATTGAGCAGTGATAAAACATTGGACCTGGAGTCCATATTTGACCTCATATCCTTAACTAGTTGTATCACCCTGGGCAAGTCATTTAACTTCAGTCTGCCTCAGTTTCTTCCATTTCCTGAAAGATGGGAATTATAACAGGATTTATCTTGCAGGGTAGTTGTAAGGATCAAATGCGGTAATATTTTTAAAGTGCTTATCACAGTACTGGGTACATAGTGGGCTCTAGTATTTTTATTCAGCCATTCTCACTTGTGCCAGACTCTTTGTGACCCCATATGGGGTTTTCTTGGCAAAGATATTAGAGTGGTTTGTCATTTCTTTCTCCAGCTCATTTTACGGGTGAAAAAACTGAGGCAACCAGGGTTAAGTGACTTGCCCAGGGTCACATAGCTAGTAAATGTCTGAGATCAGTTTTGAAGTCAGGAGAATGAGTCTTCCTGATGCCAGCCCAGCACCTAACTGCCTCAGTATTCTCTATTCAAATACTTATTCTCTTTCCTTCCACTAATCCAGATTAGATAGAGCACTTCAATAGGTATCTTCAGTAGTCCAGTGCAGCAGAAAGAGTTATAGATTTGGAGCCAGAGGACCTTCTTTTCAATTCTAGAGTAAAGTCTAATTCTACTGCATGTCCTTCTTTAACTTGCTTCCCTTCTCAGGGCCCGAGTTTCCAAATCTATAAGATCAGGGGAGTGGAATAGCAGTCACATGGAGTAGAAAAGGTTTTAGATTTCAATTCAGAGAAGCTAGGTTTATTTCACTTTTTAAAATTTGCTAAATGTATGAATCACACTTTGGTTGAGTCTCAGTTTACTCATCTGTAAAAAGGGAGGAGTGTGAACTAGATTGACTTAGTCTAGGGGCCGTCAAGCTCTGGATCCCTTATCCATTAGGGTGAACTAGTGCCTGGATTAGTAAGTCATCCATGCCGCAGCTTTGGTCCTTCTGTAGGGATCACAATGTAGATTCAGAAGTCAAACCTACAGTATATTCCATCCACAGAATATCCATGGAGTGGAGTAGATCATTTTTTCCCCCTGTATCCATTCTCTTTTAATGTTGGTTTCACTGTAATGCAGGCAGTTTTAGTGCACAAGATATCTCATTAAAAGGTATACAACTGCAAAACTTCCCACACAAGAAAGGAATGAGGTTGCTGTTTCTAAGCACAAATATGAGGGAGATTTATGGTGACATCACCATTATTAATGCTTAGTTGACAAGCTCTAACAGTGTGTATGTTACAATCTATAAAAGCAGTGTAGCATGTTTCCCTACTGCACTGAGAGCTATCCTTCCCTTGCCATAGTCAGGGAGTCAAGGCAGTTGAATCCTCATGGCAATTTTGACTATACGGGCACTTTAAAAAAAGTAACAAAAAGAGCAAGAGCCTCTGGACTAGTAGCATAATTCTTGTCTAGCCCATCATTGTTCCAGTTGCAAAGCTTTGTATATTGAAAGGTGTTGAGACCACAAAAGTAGATTGAGGCTTCTTCATGTCAAAACAATACCTCAATTGCCTAACAAAATGGGAGAGGCTGCAGAGTAAGTGGCACAGTGGATATAGCACTGGCCTTGGACCTGAGTTCAAATCCAGCCTCAGATACTTGACAATAGCTGTGTGACCTTGGGCAAGTCACTTGACCCCAATTGACTTCCTCCTAAAAATACAGTTCCCGGGGTAAATTGTTCCTGGGTGATTTACACTGTGTATATGTTCTTTTGTATGGTGTCTGTCTCTGGGAAACTTCTTTGTGCTAGGTTCTGCTGAAAACTGCCCGAATTGAGGGGGCATGACTTATGAAAAGAAAAAAAAATAGTCATAAATCCATAAGTTTAAAGCTGGAAGAGACCACTGAGATCACTGAATGGGATCCCCTTATTTTACAGATTGGGAAAGTGAGGCTCAGAAAGTTAAGTGACTTGCCTAAAGTCACACATCTGGGTCCTATGTGGTAGGATTCAAATCCAGGTTCTCTAACTTTAAATCTAGGACTGTTTCTAATTCACCATCCACCTCAAGATTTATGTTCTAATCCCAGCTCTGTCATTTAAAAGGTATGTTTTTGCAGGCAAAAGTCACTTTATAGTTCTAGACCTCACTTTCCATTTATATATATATGTGTGTGTGTGTGTGTGTGTATGTGTATATATGTATGTATATGCATGTACGTATGTGTATACACACAAATTTATATGTATGCACACATACATATATACATATATCTACATGTGTATATTTAGTACAGATACACACACACATAAAGTGGGAGAATGGAAATAGATAAGCTCTTATGTCCCTTGTAGCTCTAATGACAAATGACTATGAATAATGAGTCTTGGTTACAGAGAATACCAAAATCATAGATAATGATAAATTGATGTCACAAGGTCAAAAGCAGTTGTATCTTTGATGCTTCTGAAGTATGCTGTTACAGAAGAAAGTCCATTGGTTCTACAGTTAGATGGCTTGGTTAATCCCATCTTACCATATAAGTGACCTTGAGAAGGCCAATTGACCTCCCTAGGCCTTTTTCTTCACTTGTAAAATTAGGGGATTGGACTAGATGCCCGAAACCAAGTTCCCTTCCAGTTCTAGGTCCTATGATTTCTGAGTTCATGAATACCCCTGAGTCCTTGCCTCTTTACTCAGGTATTCTTGAGTTTGAGTCCATTTCAGTAAGAAATCATGGGAACCAAAAGAGCCTTCTTTAAAACAGTATCCACATGAGCACAGGTTCAGGATTCTGTAGCCCAAGAATGGAGCTAAGTAGAATGAGAGGAAAATATTTCCTCTATAAATATCTTCTTATTCACCAGAGAAGACTAGTCTTCCACCCATCACATACATCTAGACAACTTTTCCATGATCCTTAAGGAAGTTGTGCACGGTCATAAGGTACCACTCCCAATGGCCTTGCTATTTATGAGTCCTGAATGGTATCTGGTACAATATAGTCCCAAGGGAGAGATTTCAGGCTGACTAAGCCATACCAGAGCAAGAAAGGAATCACTACTCTTTCTTAGGCAAGAAACTGCCTTTGGGTCAGTGCTAAAAGCTGCCTTCTATGCTGTTTCTCAACCAGGTCTAGTCCTAAGTAAAATGGTAAAATAGACAAGGTTTGTTTGAGGTCCATCTCTCATCTTTTCTCTAGTGCCCTTCCTGTGCCCTTGTTCAGTTTTTGAGAGTCCTTCTTACTAGCAATTCCTAACAGTGTGAAAATGATTTGTGATGAGGGATCAGAAGTATATGACACACAAGTTCTATCATACGGAGCTTATATGCCATCCAAAAGGAACGATTGTTTATTGGTGAAGTTTTAAGCACAGTGAGTCCCTGGTTGGTGGATGAGGATAATTTTGGAGACAGAGATTTTCCTTAAGTCATACTCTGTAGGTGACTGCCTATCCTATCTAAGTGTTAAAAGAAACGTAGTTCTTAACTATCATGCTGTTTAACTGAGACTTTTAAACATACAACTAGAGGATGGAGTTTCATTTTTACATTATTTAGACTAGGCTGTATCTGAATTCTTACATCATTACAGATTTACCTTTATAGTAAATTTGCCTTTATATACTTACTAGGTATGTGACCTTAGGCAAGTCACTCAACCCTGTTTTCCTCAGTTTCTCATGTGTAAAAAGAGCTGGAGAAGGGAATGGCAAACCACTCCAGTATCTTTGGCAAGAAAACCCCAAATGAGATCATGGAGCGTTGCACATGAATGAAAATAACTGGACAATTTACAACATGTCCTCAACTCATGAAAATGTATAAAGCATAGATATAGTATATGAGACATCAAAGGGGGATTAGGGAACCCATCTAGATACCCATTGTTCTCTAGCTGACTTTCCAAATAGGTTGTGTACTAGAAAAGTAAGAAGATCCGTAAAAGAGAAACATCCAGATAATCCTCATGGTGGCAGACTGGGCCAAGACAAGACATTTTGCTGCCCAGAGGAGGTAGTAAGCATCATTCTTATTTGAATGTAAACTCTTCAAGGGAAGTGACTTTTTGACTATTTTTGCATGGTCAGTAGTTAGCAAAATGTCTATCGCATGGCAATTAAAATTTTTTGTTTATTGATTGAAATTCAGTTAGAGAGGAGAAGAGAAAATTTAGGTCTTGGTCCTATTGGGGAGGAAAAGTTGCTAGGAAATCAACCCTCTGTGGATCAAGATACTGAGACATTGCCTGAGGAGTGAGGAAGGAGAGAGGGAATGAGGTAGAGCTAAGCAGAGGATGGAGCTCTTCCAAGATTCATTTCAGGTTGGAAGGGGAGCAATTGTTCCATTTGGATGATTCCTACCTTAATTATTCTTGCTAATTAGGTACAATGTTCAGCTGATTCTACCCCATTAAATGAGTATAAGTGCTATTAACACCCTCTACATTTTGATATCCTGGGAAAAAGCCCCAGTTGTCTCAACCTCATTATAATTCTGACTAGAGTTGTACCTTCCATGAATACCAAAAGTTTACCTGAGTGTTTCATTACTAAACCAATCTTGCCACTGGACTTTGAGCCTGGAGGAGCGAGGGAGGGTGATGACTTTCACAGATCCAATGACTTTTACTTATGTCCCGTTTACAGGCAAGTCATCAACCTCATGATATCATTGGTCCCAACAACAATAACATCAAGTCCTCCCAAAGCAAACAAGATTGGAACTAGTCTTCTTTCAATAGCAACTGGCTTTCCTAGTCTCATCTCCTTAGATGCCTTAGCTAAAGACCCCCTCTGGACATCGGACTGGTCGCTAAATTCCTAACTTAACAATTGTACCTGCTTTTCTCCATTCCCTGACTCAGCTGGTTCCCATAGTTACCATGTTAATCTACTCTCTCTTTCAAATGAAAGAGAGGTACAAAGTGGATTTGAGGGGACCTGATGATTTCTTCTTGACGCTTCATTTGGTTTTAAATGGTTGTAAAAAAAAAAAAAGGCTCCGCTATTTAGGCATGATGTTACAACCATTTGTAGATGGGCTCTTTCTAAATGTACCATCAACGTGGTACATGCTATTGTTGAATTTTAAGCAAGCTTTTCTTTTACTAGAGTCTGAGCACTCTCTCTTTTTATGCCAAGTTCACCAATGCCAAGTTCAAATTTCACAGGGGCTTTAGAAGAGGCCTTTGTTTCTACTTTCTGCACAGAGGCCCAAATGCACTAACGGTGTGCAATTAATGTGTGTGTATTTATGTATATGTATATATACAAATTTATTCATATGGATAATAGTTATTAGCAGGTCACAGTTGCTAGAAAAGTGTAGCAAGCAGGCCTTTTCTGCCACAATTTCAGGGAAATTGCAGTAAGTAGAAGAGATAGTCTCACACAGTAGAAGTATACTAGCCCTGGGACAGAGGATGTAGGTTCTAATCTTACCTTTCCTTTGATAACTTGGGTGAAACAGAGCTGGGGAGCCTGCAGCCTCAAGGCCACATGTGACCTTCTAGGTCTGTGGGTGCAGCCTTTTACCTGAGTCCAGGTTTTACAGAGTCAATGCTTTTATTAAGGGTATTTGTTCTGAGAAGTTTGGGTTCAGTTTGAAGATCTACACTTGAGGAGCAAGAAGGCCACAAGTGGCTTCAAGGCCACTGGTTCCCCACCCCTGATCTAACATCTTGGCACCTAAGTTTTCTCACATGTAAATAAGTGGGTTGGATGAAATGTCCTCTGAGCTCTCTTTTGGCCTTAAATCTGTGATTTCATGATGGGGTTGTATGATGGACGTACACATTGTATTTATACAAGTTGTCTCTCCCAATACTCCCCCCACAGTGAAATAGTTTAATTACCAACCATAGTCATAAGAAGGGCAGATGGAAAGAAAAAATGAAAAAATACGGGTGTTATTTTCAGCCCAAGTCCTAAATGAGATGAAGAGTCAATGATGTGATTCATACTGCTCCAATGAGCAGCAGCATCACAAAAAATTCTCATGCCAGAAGCACTCATGCTATTGGATATATAAAAATGACACCCAGATACTCAGCAAGTCGAATGACAACTTCAGGGGTGGACAGAAGAGGATTCTTAGCAAAGAGTCTTGGGTCCCTGATTCTCCTTAGAGCAAAGCTTTCATACAGAGAATTAACCATCCAATCAAAAAGAATCAAGTAGGAGAATGATTCAACCTCTATTATCCAAGACATGGAATATATGTGTGTGTGTATGCATATGTATGTGTGTGTATATATATGTATATATATATATATATATATATATATATTTTCATTACTTTTTTGCATCTTGCATCCTTGGGGAAGAAAATACCCTATGTATTTATGCATGTGTATATGCATGTATATACACATGCACAAGATATAAGTGTATATGTATATACACATGCACAAGATATAAGTGTATATGTATATACACATGCATAATATTTATTTATTTATATATACACACATGTGTGTCTATAGTTATAGATTATTATAGATATGTGTATATGTATATAAAGCCATGATTCTATGAAGTCATTTTTCCTGTCATCACCTTCATTTTATTTCTGTTACCCATTTAATTTTCCACTGTTATCACTATAGTACAATGAACACTCAGTATTTCCCTATGAACCAGATGCACCTATATGCATACTGGACATCCAGGCTTGTCATATCCCCATTCTTCTCATTACTTGCTTTAATTGGAGAGAACTGAGTTTCTTGGAACCCAAACCGTCAAAACTGTTTTTCTGATGTGTCTGTAACTATAGTGATCTGCAAGCAGTGGGAACCAGATCAGCGAGGTACTGACTTGTAATCGAGACTAAGTTTCCCAACAGCAGCTAATTAGTGGTTGTATTTGGATGAATTATAACAGACGGAAACACAGCAAATTAGAAGTTGTGGCTCCCATACCAGGAGTTCATCTTTGTTGCATTCATAAACATAGGAAGTATTACCTCAGAGATGCTTCTTGCTATGTATGGAGAGCAAAATGTACCTCAAGATGAGAAGAACTTAAAAGCTCAGCCCCACAACACCTACTTTCTTTGAAGGTCTAAAGAAAAAACAATAACTTAGAGATGAGGCAAAAGTGAATTCAGTTGTACTTGCTTAGTAATCACCTGTTTTAAAAAAGAGTTCTTTATGAGTACAAAGCATTTTGTGTGTATTTTCGTATGATCCTCCACAGAAATCCATTAAGTAGATAAAGTAGATTATTTATATCCATTTTACAGATGAAAGGAGAGAGGTTCAATGATATAAAGTCACTTGTCCAAGATGACATAGTTAGATATAGAGACCCAGGTCAGTTGACTCCAAGTCCTATTCCCTTTCCAAAGACACGCTGTAAGATGGTTTCAAATTCTCAAATTCACATTTCCTAGCTCTGCTTTTTTATTTAACCTAATAAACACTAACACTGGATTTCCTGCTGCCTTTACTTGATTATTTGACAGTCTCAACAATTTGAACAGGCAAAACTAACAATGCATGCAACAGCTGGGATGAACAATGTGTACAATAAAGATTTTGTCTTAGACTGATCCACAAATGTGTGAGCCCCAAGAAATATATCACGTCTGCAAGAAAGGCTCATTGGTAAAGAAAAATAAACTGCAGACCTGATTAGATAGTGAAGCATATGTAGAGCTGGGTTCTGAATGAATGAGTGAATGAATATAATTTATCATATTTACTTCATACAAATCACTGGACCAAGTGTTGTGGATGTTAACAGAAATGCAGAACAATTCCTGCTCTCAAGAAGCTCACCTTCTAATAGTGGAAAATAAGACTTATAGAATCTGCATTCTTAGAGATATATTTTTAAATAGTATAGATAGAGGATTTTCTATTGTCAATTTTTGTAGTCAGCTGATTAGAGACTGGACCAATCACCTACACATAACTATAATTTATAAATGGAACAATTTCAAAAATTATTAACAATCTAATTAAAAATTAATTCAATTTTAACATACATTTAGTTTTCTTTTTTTCTTTATAAATGTTTTTGTTTTAAACATAAATACAAAATAAGATAAGAAAAAAAAAAGAAACAGGGGCAGCTAGGTCGCACAGTGAATAGACCACCGGCCCTGGAGTCAGGAGGACCTGAGTTCAAATCCAGCCTCAGGACACTTTACACACTTACTAGCCATGTGACTTTGGGCAAGTCACTTAACCCCAATTGCCCTCCAAAAAGAAAAAAAAGAAAAGAAACAAATTTAACTAGTAAAACTCAAATGATACAGAATAAGAGGGGGAAAAAACATTTCCATGTGCAGAGCAGAATGTGAAAGAGAATTCAAAATATAAAGCAATAAATTTCCATTTCAAGAAAAAAACCTATATAATAAGAACAGTGCATTGTTTTAAGAGATGTCCATCTTTTCTTTGCTTCCTTGTAAGTTCTCTTTTCTTCTCTGCTGTGCATTTTTTATTTTGTTATTTTTCCCTCTTCCTCCCTGCCATCCTGCAGGCTATAATTAGCTTGGATTCACATACGTGCACATACATGCAGATATATGCACATATTTAGACAATGCACATATACACATATAATACATATATAAACACATACAGATAGACACATATACACATATATACCTGTACATATACACTTACACACACATACACACACATATATACATAGATATCAACAATCAATAATCATAGTCATATATAGACTATATATTCATATGCATCTACGTAAGACCATACTATACTTATTTATCCTGTTTCTCTGAGAGAAGATAACCTCTTCCGTCATAAGTCCTAGTCTTTCCATATTTTTCCAAGTTCACCAACTTATCATTTCCTATACCACAGCAACATTGCTACTTTATACTGCCTAGATGTTTTAAATAGTACAAAAATAGTACAAAAACTATGGCCGACATACAGTGTGTTTTCTCTATTTTTTTTTGTGATCAAATCTATTTTAGCCTTCATTTTGTCTGACGTGACTATTACCACCCCTGCTCCTTTTCCCCTAAAAATTCTACTCCTGATATTTATTTTATGTTTGTGCATATTTCTTATTTCCTATCCCTCCTAACTCTCTACTTTACTTCTACCCTCTGTCTTACCCTCCAGTTACTTAATCTACCCCCCCCTCCGACCAGGATCCCTCCCTTATCTTCCCATTTGTGTAAATTGAAACATCCCTTCCATACTCCTTTTTGTTTTATTCCTCCCTCCCCTCTAGAAATCCCTCCCTTATCTTCTCCCCCTCCCTACCACACTAACATTTTATTTCTTTCTGAATTTAGAAGACTTTTGCACATGCATACATACACACATGCACACATACACATGTGCATGCCAACATACACACCATGCACATATATCATATATGCATGCATATGTGTGCACATATGCATGTATGTATATGTATGTGTGTATATATGTATCTGTGTGTGTGTATAGACAGAGAGAGAGAGAGAGAGAGAGAGAGAGAGAGAGAGAGAGAGAGAGAGAGATTGTTCTCACTTGACCTCTTGAATTCATTCCCGATGAAAGTAGGTTTCCAGAACCACCAGTTCTCCTCACCCATATCATTCCTCCATGTTGGTTCTTCTTCTTTTACCTCATTTATATATATCAGTTATTCTTAAATGGTTTTACTTTTTCAAATCATATGACACTCAGATCTACCCCAATATTTCTTTTGAGTTACCTAATTACTGAAAATAATCTTAGGCATAGATTTTACGTACACAAAAGGTAAACAATCCATCCTTATTGAGTCCTGTAGTTAGTCCTTCCTATGAACCTTACTTTTGCTTCTTGTATGTGAAATCTATTAAATTCAAGGTTTTGTTTTAGGTGATTTTTGTTTTTGTTTGTTTGGGATTTTTTGGTAATAAAATCCTGAAAGTCTGACAATTCATTAATTGTCCATTATTTTTTTTTCTATTCAGGATTATGCTTATTTGGATATGACATTTTCAACTGAAAGCCTAGTTTTTGTTTGTTTGGTTTTTTTTTGTTTTTTTTTGCTCTTCAATGTAGAGTGTTTCAAGATGTGGTCTTTTAGTGTCACCACTGCTAGGTCTTCTGTGATTCTAATTGTTCACTGTCATATTTAATTTTTTTCTTGTTGTTCATAATATTTTTTCCTTGAACTGAGGATTTGGGAATTTGACAACAATATTCCTATGTGTTTTTCAGGTGGTGATCACTGGATTTTTAAAATTTCCACTTTCCCCTCTTCTTCTAATGCTTCAGGATAATTTTTAAAAATTATTTCTTGTATTATTGTATCAAAGTTTTTTTAAAATCATAGCTTTCAGGTAATCAGATTATTCTTGTCTTCTCATCTTGATCGTTCTCTAGATAAGTTGTTTTTTTATGAAATGTTTCAGATTCTCTTCTATTTTTACATTCTTAATATTTTGTTTTATTATTTCTTGATCTCTTATGACTTCCCTAGTTTCCCCTTGCCCAATTCTGATTTTCAAGGAGTCATTTTCCTCCTTAAGATTCTGGATCTCATTTTCTAATTGGTTAACTTTCTTTTCAATATCTTCTTGTTTTTCTTGGATTCTTCTTCTTTATTTTTAGTTTTTCCTCAGTCTCTTTATTTGATTTTTAAAGTTGTTTTAAATTTGTTCATGAATTCTTTTTTTAGGTAGTTGACCATTTGATGTTATTTTCTGCTCTAAAAGAGGGTTTCTTTGTGTCAATATTTTTCTCTGAAGATGAACCCTGGTCTTCTCTATTGGTTGGATTCTTTTCCTTTGCTCATTTTTTAAAATTTGTAGCAGTTCAATTTTTCTAATCACCACTAGCCCTGGGTTAAAGGAGATGGTGCCTCTGGCCTCAGATCCTTCTTCAGTTCTCCCCTCCGTCTTGGAACCAAAACCAAGGCCTCCAGCCTTCTGTAAATACCCACATCCAGTGGCATCCCTGTCCCACTGTTTCTGCACTCTCTGGGAGTGTGCTAGTTCCTTCTCACCCCTGACTGAGTCTCCTCTCCACAGCTCAGCTGAGTCTGGCATTTCTTGTCAGCCAGGGTTCCCTCAGTCTTCCTGGTTCAGACACCCAACTCACTGTCCTAGTGGATAAAGGTTCCTGTGGCTAGGATCGAGGCAGCCTCCCAATGCAGTTAACCCCAGGCTTAGAATTTTCTTACCTCTTCTGCCATCTTCCCCAAATCCTCTCTGTTTAGTATTGTCAATGGCTCCATCCATGTGAGCATTAAAGTTTTTTCTTTCCCTAGTAAAATCATAGAATGACAACTTTAATTTTGGAATTCACTTAGTCCAATCTGTGAATTTTATAGATAAAGAAAAAATTCAAATAGGTGACGAGAAACCACTTGTCTAAATTTGTTCAGCTAATTATTAAATCTGGGACTATAATCCAGAGTCCTGACTCCCAGTTGGATGCTTCCAGTGTCTCAAAACTTCTATTCTTGGCATCAAATTAAAGTTAATGGGATTGTTACCAAATGAGTAATGTGTGTATATGTGTGTTCCTGTGATCAATTATATTACTATAGAATATATAAATAGGATAATATTTGTCATAATCCTCCCAGGTTGGCTGGCATTATTAACTGGGCATTGTCAGAACAGCATAATTAAAAGTTACACTATGTCAAATCTGAAGAGACTCCATAAGGGCATCCAGTCTGACTCCCTCATTTTACAGATGTGACAATTAAAGCCCAGAGAGGCAAAGTCACATTTGCCAGATTGCACTGGTAGTTAAGTAGCAGAGTTGGATTGTTTTAGATCATAGTAGGATATTATTTTCCATACAATAGATGTAGCAGAAGAGAAGAATCATATATTTTGTAGCTTTGTAGCAAGAGCCAGCACCATCAGGAGACCTGACAGTAGCAGTGCATAAGCAAGAATGACTGCCCAGAGAAATTCCCAAAACCTCCATGTGGGTAGCATAGCTGGTTATGTCAGGACTGGCCAACCCATTCCCCACCATCAGCAAAATGAAGCATTTCTATAGCATTTTGCTATAGAACTCCCATTAGTATTCTATTTACTCCAGACAATTGTCCTCAAGGACATAAGAAGCCTGAAAGCTGATGTTAGACTCCATTCCCACTCCTCCAGGAAACTCTTTCAGCTCAACAGGCTACGAATATCATCAGAAATCCTTGAGTCAGTCCTCTGGGAGCTGCTGTATGCCAAAGACAGTACTCTCCAAGCACACAAGCAGTTTGACATGAAAACAATCAGAGATGCCTTGTGCAGTCAACGCAGACTAAAGTCAGACAACAAGCCCAAAGAATCCTAAGGCTAGAGCCTAGCCTGCATCCGAAAACACTACTACTATGTCCCCTATTTTCATATGAAGAACTGATGTGAAAATTCTATTGCCCTGCAGAGCACCCTAGAGCACAGTACAAATGACAAAGTGATTAGCAAAGAAGTAGAAAAAATGAAATTGATAAGGCCAGCATGTCTGTTTCCACAGTGTGACATGGGAAAAAAAATATACCAAAACAAAATACGCCATCATCAAGCTACATTGATCTAGTTTAAGAAGGATGTGGACTCCCAGAAAGGCATTATTGTTTCAAGTAAAGGGGGAAAGTGTAACAGTTGAGTGTAAGTATTCATATGGCTGTCACCTAGATCTGTTGTATCCATCACATCTGCTCTATTGAACAGCTTCATCTGTGCTACTGGTAATTCATACTTATAGGCTAGCATCTTTCAGATACAACCTGGCATAATGGAGAGATGAACAGATTTGTACTCAAGAGATACAGGATCAAATCCACCCACTGCCACTTACTGCCTAAATGACCTTGAAATGGGCATTTAACCTCTCCCAGCATTACTTTCCCCATCTAAAAAATGAGGTCTTTACACTAGGTGAACAATAAGGTTGCTTTAGGTCTAAGTGGTTCATTGGATAGTTCAAATCATCTCAGGGCACTTCCCAGCTCAGTGACTTTGGGCAAATCAATTCACCTCCATTCGCCTCTGTTTCTTCATCTGTAAAATGGGAAAATGATAGTACCTTCCTCACAAGGTTGCTATGAAGCTCAAATGAGTTAATGGATGCAAAGGCACCTTCCTACCCTGCTAGTATTCTTACATTTTATTCATCCTTACACATTGTGATCCAATTATTTCTGTTTCTTGCACAAGATGCTCTATTTCCTGACTCCATACATTTTCAATAATTGTTCCCCATGCCCAGAAATCCCTCCCCTCTGTTATCTTCTATTTATCTAACATGTATCTTACTTCTACATTCTTGGTTTCATTTTTGCCCTCCCCACTTCCATTGTACTGTGAGCTCCTGGCTAGCAGTGAACAGACAGAAAGCATGTCTTCTGCTTTTCTTCTGTCACTTATTCTTATCCCAGTGTGTGGCACATAGTAGGCTCTTAAGAATTGCTTGTTGACTTGTTGACTAACAAGATACCATGGGCTTGGTACCTTATCAGGCAAAAACACCTGTGTTGAATTAACAAATTTTTTGGAGGCTTTAAACTCAGTGCAAACAACCTAGCTAATCCACTTGGAAAGCAATAGAGTACCTCAACCGACTGGATAAAAATGAAGTGATGTTGTGCAGGAAGTGAGTTGAGATTGCTTGATGCAGCAGCTGTACCCTGTGGTACATGAGATTCCTCCTGGCTTGCTGGAAGTGCGGAGGGGAAGAAATATAGTTTCCCTCCCCCATGTACCCCAAATAATTTCTTCTCAGGAACTTTCTGTTTTTCCACCATCAATCTGGCCATATTCTAGAATGATAAGTCTTACCTGGCACGCTTGGGATACACAGGGGAGGGGAACTATATCTCGTCCCCTCACCACTCCCAGCAAAAGATTACTTCCTAAACTCGAAAGTAAAAAAAGATTGGGCTTTCTAATCATGTCTTAGCAATGCTTCTGGAAGAATATAGGCTCATGGCAGTGTCTATACTGGGTACAGAAAATAAACCAGAAACACTGAGGAAAGATAGCTTTAGGACTTGGGGTGAGGGCAGCAGATAAATATACCATGGCCAAGAGGAAACCCATAGGAACTCCACAAAAGGAGAAAAAGATGTCTAACTAGTTGGAGTTGTGAGTTAGCTCTTTACCACATGAACTCTCTAAGCTTGAGGTCACTCTCTCTTGAATGTGTGGATGTGTGATTGAGTGTGTCCCAGACTGGTGAGAAGAAAGTTTTCTACCAACTCTTCTTCCTGTATTTGAATAAATACTCAAAGCTAATTAAATCTGACTAGCTAATTGATATTAACAGATAATGAGGGAAGCCTCATCATGGGAGTGCATGATCAATAATACTAGTACTCTTCTCCCCAACCCCAAATGCACACATCCCTTAGGGTTACTGATAGAATTAGGAGGGGAGAAGTAGTCATCTGCCCTCTGTAAATTCTGTCTCTCTGTACAAGTTGTCAGGAAAGTAGATGAAAGAGGAGTACGCTATTTGCATAAATAAAGGTCATAGGTCAGGATTTATGTAAAGAGCCCCTTCAGAGCCTAGTTTCTACAAAAAGAGGGGACAATCCATAATGCCAATGAAGTAAAGGAAAAACAACACTGTCCTGGGACTCAAAAAGCAGTCTGCCCTTCAAGATCAGCCACAATCTAGTTAGATTCATTTTTTCTAAATCTCCATTGCTTTATCAATAAAATGAGGGCTAGGTAATTCCCACAGACTTCCCTGATTCTAAACTACTGTGATTTCATTTCTTTTTTTTTTTCAATGGAGTATAAGGAGGATTTTTTTTTACAGAGTTTTGCTTGGGGGCCTGGAATTCAAACTAACCACAATGCCATCTATCCTATGCCAAATCCAAGACACCTGACTCTAAGAGGCATAAGAAACAATTGCTTATGTACAGACAACATGAGACATGTGGGGGCCTTGCATTAACAAATACAAAGAAAAACTGAAGAAAAATGGGCAAAATGTAGAGAAAGTAAAGGAAAGATGTCTTAGGAAACAGACATATCAATGTTTATTTGTCAAAGCCATCACCAAAAGGCACACAACAGAGACTAGAGTGAAATCATAGATCAAAGGTTAAAAACATCTCCATTTCTGCTTTCCTTTGACACTGAACAGCTCTGCTTACAGTAGGCCAGTATTTTCTTCCTTAATGGACATGTTGGTAAACCCATCTGTGGACCAGGGTCCATGTAACTCATTGGCTTTTTAACACAGTCCATCAAGGGAGTTCATCCCTGGTACTTTCTAGTTCTCAACCTCAGAGTATTGGGTGGGTTTGACTAAGTGCATTCCCTGCCAATATTTCTTTCACATACATAATGCAAGATACAAGCTCTCTGTTTTAACCAGGTAATTCAGAATCCCAACACATATATTGCGTGTGTGAATCCAACTCTTGCCTTCTGCTTTTTTTTAACCCCACTGTGGTTTAACACACAAATCAAAAGCTTTAAATTGGGAACAGCCTCCCGTGCATTTGCCTTCCACATGAATGGTCCCTGGGTAATTTATTGATTGGCTCCAGCTGGGCCCTGAGGAAGATGTTGTGGCTATCCTAGCCACTATATTAATAAGTTCACATTGTGCAAGGGCAGTCTGTGGCATTCAGTGCCGTATAATAAAGTACAATCAGAATACTCTCTCTGGTTTAAGGGGAAAACAAAAGGTTATCTTTAGACATATCTAGGTCTATCAAGTAATAGCTACCATTTAGATAGCCCCCTGCATTGTGTTAGGCACTGTGCTAAGCACTTTCAGATACTATTTCATCTACTCCTCACAATAATCCTGAGACATAGGTGCTATCATTATCCCCACTTTAGAGATGAGGAAACTGAGGCAAACAGAAGTTAAGGGAGGTGTCCAAAGTCATACCACCTGTGTCTGTGGTCAGATTTGAATTCAGGTCTTTCTGACCCCAACATGGACAATACTCTACCCATTACCCCACCTAATTGCCCGTACCTCTAGTGGTGCAGACTGGGGTCCATGAGAATGTACACATATATTAAACATGCACAAAGAATTTCAATAATCCGGCAATAACTATTTATTGAGCACTTACTGTGTGCCAGGAATTTTGCTAAGTACATTGGTTTAACAATGTTATTTTGAAAGACCAAAGTATTTTCAACATTGCACTTGCAACATTCAACATTCAATATAGCTGGAGGGTCAATGAGCAGTTTATACATCTGACAATACATTACATAAAGTAGATCTCATGCTTTAGGGCATAACCTGATTAGCTGTAGGAGTCAGTAAAGATTTGTGTATCTTCTTTCTTTCACATCCTTTAGATTTAAGTCTACTGCCTACAACCTGTAACTCTTGCTAGTGCATTCAATAGACCTAAATGGACCCCCAAGGGTTTCTGAGCCACAAGGTCTGGCCCATGAGGCTGTAGGCCCCGAGTCCCAGGTTCTTAGCTCTGGACTTCAACCCTCAGGAGACTTGAAGCACTCAGGCAAGGAAAGAGTCCAGGACTACTTCTAGTTTAGGGGAATAACTTCAGGGACTTAGAACAGTCTTTAAAGGGGTTTTATTCAGCCCTCACCTCCTTAGTACATCACCAGGATTCATCTCAAATGAGGCCTGCAAATAGTCACCCAAATGGAGAATGAATTCTATATAGCACATATAAGCTTGAATGAGATTCTTAGACTTGACTAACAAAGAATATGCAGGGGGATAAGACATTTCAAATGACAAAGTCCTAGTCTTAGGCTCGTAAGTTTATAGATTTACATCTACAAGCAACTTCAGATGCTATTAAGCATAACCTCACATTTTTATAAAGGAAGAAAGTGAAGCCCAGAGAAATCTTTAAAAATTTTCGCAAGTCAAAGAGGTGACAGATGGAAGACTGTACCAAGCTACATCAGAAGGATGTTTACTGCAACAATGAAACCACACATCCAGTCCCTAGCTCTGTTTTAATAATAGTATCCATTTCAGTAATGGCAATTGTAAAGTGAATGAAATTTGTCGTCCCATACTCTTCTAACTCTCTAAGTGTCTCATTTAACAATTTTAGGTTTCCTGCCCCCTTCTCATCTCCATAATGTCTTAATATTGGTCCATGACTTTCCAGATGTCCTTATTCAGGGTCTCACCACACTGTTCCCTACTGGGCACTGATCCAAATTCTACACTTTCTACTTGCTCCACTAAACTATTTTCTTCTTTTCCATAAAGTTCTGAACTTGATTTTACCTGCTCTGCATCTTTCACTTCAAGGTGTTAAAGGGTACTGATAAACTCAATCTGTTACTCCTACCACAAATACTCCTACTACAAATCTCATTAGCATTTTTCTTTTCCAACTTTGTAGCTATGGTGACTTAACCGACATAATGCGCAAGACCAGTGGCTAACTAGTTTAACTTTCTACATCCTTCTTCTTCTTTTTTTTTTTTTGGAGGGGAGGGCATTTGGGGTTAAGTGACTTGCCCAAGGTCACACTACTAGATTTTTTTTTTTTTTAGTTTTAAGTGTACGAAACTGGATTTGAACTCAGGTACTCATGACTCCAGGGATGGGTGCTCTATTCACTGCACCATGTAGCCACCCCTCTACGTCCTTCCAAACCCACCATTAGGTCATTGTCTTCTACATCTGCCAGCTCTAATCTCAAATCAAGAGTCAATGAGGGCTAAATGGCTGGTACCATTTAAGAATTCACTCATAGTACAAATGACTTCCAAAGTCAGGATTGCATTAGAGGACTGTTTAAAATACTGCATGACATGAGAGGGTAGGGTAAATAACTGAGGTAAATGGATCATCATATTTAAAGGTGAGTCTTCCTCTTTTTGAGGTAAAATGCCAGGTCCAATGGCATCTTTTCTCCTTGCTTTACTCTGAAGGTTTGCCCCTCCCCGTTATGTGAACCCACTGTTGTAGTTAAGTTTCCTTTGACTTGCTGATTATTTGGAGGCTTTCTGAGCTTGGGGTTCTTAAATGTCTCAGTTGAGCACTTGGTGAGTGGAAATAAAATTCTATTTTTTTCTTCTGTCAGAAACTGTGAATACAAAGGTTCAGAAACTAAGGCATTTCAAGCTGCCTACTTCTCTGCCCCATATCAGAGGGTGGAATGATCAACACTTCCTCTTAATTCTACAAGAGACCTAAGACTTAAGACTTGGAAAAAGGAAGGAAAGGAGTTGTGTGGAGCACCCCCCCTCCCCTCAAGTATCACAGAGTTGTAAATAAATGATTTTCAGTAGAACTGGAGAGAAGGAAAAATTGACCAACATGGAATATCTGGCTATACTGACCCCTGAGCAGCCAGAAATCTGCCTCTCACTTTGTATTTGCAGGAAGGACAAATGTTAGGAAGAGTAGGAGCTTAGAGAATGGGGTAGGGTGGGGAGGTCTGCTCATTTTCCCCCAAAGGTAAATGAGGTATTCTGGAAATGCCTTGAAAATGCTATGTTTTTTTTTAGTGGGAGTGGTTTACCTTTAAGGACTGTTGAAACAAGAGGAAAAAAAAGAGATGATAGTGACATTCCAAAGCACAGTGATTCCCAGGGGTCTGTCAGTCATTATATTCCATGCCCATTCTATCCCAGCTGAATAAATTGGCCCCAGGGTGTAGTATTTGACATAGAGAGGCTCAGTCTCAGAATACTTCTCTCAATCCAATTTTCCTTCAAATTGGTCTGGCTATTAAGCTAGAAGACAGAAAATATAACCTTAGTAAGGCAGATGAATTCCTAGGGACACCTGCCATTCAAAATGACTGCACTTCCACAGGGAAGTGTCTGTGTCAAAGAGCAAGAAATGTCACTGTACATGAGTTGGAACATCTCAAATATCAGATTTCAAGAATTGCCAGCATGTGAGCACAGGGACTTTGCTAGGAGTGGGTCTGTTTGAGCAAATGGGGAGCTTTCCCACCCACTGACTTTAAAAGTTTTCATTGCACTCCAAGAGAGTCATTTTTCAATTCTCTTGCTGTGCTAACTAAATTATTTATTAAAGCAGGCTTACTACAAAATCCCCTTAAAATGCCATAAAATATAAATATCATAAAATATTTCACGCCTTTTGGAATGGTAAATTTTACCTCAATTTGACTGATTTTCAACAAATGGATATACTTGCACAGCTGCAACTCTTCAACCCGATTTTACTTGTGAGTTTGTAGCAGGGAGGGTTACCCTGAGGATTTGCACCACTTGAAAAGTCTGAGAGTCCTCAAATGAAAGGGAGGGGACTGCACCCAAATGCCCAAAGTCTATGAAAACCTAACTGAAATGTTTCCTTGGAAGGCTAATTGGGTTGGTCCTTGGCATTCCCTTCTGCCCTGTGAGCCTCACAGAATATTCATGTTTAATAATAAAGAACAGTTACAGAACCTCAGTAACAAAGAAAACAACTTGAGAGGTACCACAGATGAGGGGTGGGGAATCAGAAGCCTTGAGGTCAAATGTGTTCCTCTAGGTCCTCAAGTGAGACCCTTTGACTGAATCCAAATTTCATAGAACCATTGGATTCTGACAAAAGGCTGCACTTGAGGACTTGTTCCATTAAGTTTGGATTTGAAGAACCATACCTGAGGACCTAGAGGGTCACATGTGGCCCTCAGGCACATATTCCCCACCCATGCCATAGACTGAGGGATAGGGAGCTAGTTCCTCAGAAGCAGGAAGACATGGGTGCAGGCTCTCTCACTGGCACCTATCAACTGTGTGACTCCAGACAATGCACTTAACTTTTCTATACTTTTAAGTATCTCTCTAAGACTCTAAGTTGCTGAAAAATTTCAGTCCTTCAATAAAATTTCCTCATCTAGGAGCTGCCTACAGCAATGAAATCTTGAAATAAGTGCTTTCAGTTTTTTCCCTTTCCTAATATTAGATTAGATTTATATAATGCTTTGAAAAATAATCTAGTTGTTGAGGTATATGGGATTCCATCAAGAAAGATCAATAGAGCTGCTTCAATTCAATTGAATATAACATAAATATAATAATCCAATCTTTAATGACTGTAAAGAATTAACATTCTAGAGACCAGAATTCATTATTTGTTGGGGAAACTGTTGGGAAAGCAATATGGCAGAAAATGGGCATAGATGAATATCTTACACCATTTACCAAGATATTCTCAAAATGGATACATGACCTAAATATTAGAAAGAAATTACAAGAAAATTTGAAGTACATTGGAGATATTATCTGTCAGACTCATAGAGACATGAACATTTTATGAATAAACAAGAGAGAGAGAGCAGTTTGAGGTGTAAAATGGATAATTTCAATTACATTAAATTAAAAAGGGCTTTTACAAATAAAACAAATGTGACCAAGATCCTAAAGAAAGAAGAAACACGAGGGAAATTTTTATGGATAGTCTCTCAATTTAAAAATCTTTCTAATAATTAGCATGGAGCTCCAAGTCACTGGAGGGCTTAGAGTAGATGTTGCATAAATAATTCTAGCTGTAGAGAGAATTCCTCCATCAGGTATAGCTGGGATGGGATAATGTTTGAAGCCTCTGTGGCACTCAGGTTCTATGATACTATGTTTCCAAATGCTCTTGAAGTCTATGGGATTTTTCTTTTAGCATTCCCTTGAGATTGTTGCAAGATGATATTCACTGAGAGCTCTGGAAATATGTGTTGAAATTCATTTTATCAATCAATAAACTTTAATTAAGTAGCTCTGATATGACAGGTATTGTGCTAGGTGCTAAGAGTACAAAGAAAAAAAATCAAGCAATGTTCTCTCAAGGAGTGTACATAACATTAAATTGAAATTATTAAACTGAATTTTTTTAAAGGCAGAGTAACTTTTCATTAGAGTACAGCAGAGTGTAAGCTTCTTGAGGACAGGGATAGGGACAGTATTAATTTGTCTTCATATCCCCAGTTTCTTCAACAGAATAGATGCCTTATAAATGATTGTTGGTTGAATAATTGATCCTCTGCTTTTCTGTCTCTGCCTATTTTTTCTTTATTCTGCATTTCCCTATACTCTATTACAACCTTCTATCTTGTCACCAAATTTCTTCCCTTCTCTTTGACTTGTTATGCCCTTTCCCCAATTTCTCACCACCTCTTTTTCTTGAATGCATTTCTCTGGCACCTGTCACCATAGTACCCAGGTGTTCAACGTTGCTGCTACTTGGTGGGCTTTGTTGAGCATTCATCAGTGTTTCCATCAAAGGACCAATTAACTCCCTGCTGCCCCTCACCAACCTGTAGCATAGATCCATGCTGTTTCTGGTTAGTTTAAGGCAGCAGGGAGCTAATTGTTCTATTCCTCAGTATGGCTTAAACTCCCTTTTATGCTGTTCACAGGTACACACCCTGCTTTAAAAAGAACCTATTTTTACTAACTTCTTGGCTGATTACCACCCTGCCTGTAATCTATCCTTATGGTAGGAAAGGTGCTGTCAAGGCAGCTCCGGGCAATATGGGATAATACTATATTTCCTGACACCTTTCAGTGTGAGTTTAGACTTCCTTAAACTATGGTGACAGCCTTCATCATTATTTCTATGGAGAAAGATGTCACTATGTGGGTGACTTTGTGTTCGCTAATGTACAGATTTGGGAGACCTTCATTTTCTCTTTACTGGTGATGCATTTTCAAGGGATGGATGTAGCAAAGAGTCAAGTAGCACATTCAACACTAGTAGGACTGAGTTTGGACCTGACCAACCGGAACTCTTTTTTCTTCCATTCAAAGAAATTTAGATCTAGAATTAGAAGGGACCTGAGAGGTTGTCTAGGATTACAAATAAATTAACTGAGATCCAAGGAGGTTAAGTGACTTGAGTAAATTCCCAGGTAGTATATCTGTAGAGGTGGGATTTGAATTCAGGTCGCCTAACTCCGGGGGAAGTCACTCTTTTCCCCACTATACCATGCTGCTAAAGGCAACATTTTACAAAACATTGCAGTATCATTAAACATGCAAAATTTATCACTCAATCAATGAATATTTATTAAGTACCTACTGTCAAGTCTAAAAACAAATGACCAAAAAGTCACAGAGGTTTTGCAACTGCTTTTAACTCTAAAAATAACAAATTGCTCACATAGGTCATCATAACCGCAGTTAACTCTAAGAAAGAAAATTAAAATAGGGCCAACAGCCACGAGACACATGTGCTAGGCCCCTTTCTAAGAGGAGATCCATTTTAGTGAGTTCAAACCTAAACACATATATGGATATAGATTGATAGATGGCTACACATATATGTGTGTATCTATATATCTGAATCTATCTATATCTATCCATCTATCCATCCATCCATCTATCCATCCATCCATCCCCCCATTCCCCCATCCCCCATCCATCCATCCCCCCCATCCATCCATCTATCCATCTATCTATCTATCTATCTATCTATCTATCTATCTATCTATCTATCTATCTATCTATCAATGGCTATTCAGTGGGCTGTAGGCATGACAAAAACACTGAGATAAGTCTGATCTGTAGCAGGACTTCATGACCAGAACACAGATCCTATGGGAGTTTGTCTGAGTTCAGGAACCACCTGGGGCTGGTGTGAAATGATTCTGGGATTTTGCCATAGCAAAATTTTGCCATCATCCAGGGGGGTGAGCACAAAAGATTGTTATTATGCCAAACTCAGGGCACAGTTTGCTTGCTGGACCTTAGTTCTAGAAAACACAGTCTCCTAATAGTAAAAGAGATGGGTAAAAAGAGATGGGTGGTTTTGGCCTAAGGATCCTCACACCATAATATATTACGCACTATGCTAGTTACTGGAGACACATAAAAAAATCAAACCATTTCTACTTGTAATGAGCTTACATTCTAACAGAGAGACAACAGGTGCATATAAAAATATGTACAGCATAAATATAAAGCTGCAAAATATCTATTTGTGTATGTAGATGCATATCTCTATGTCTGTCTCTCTCTCTCTCTCTACCAAGAAGTCAAATCCAAAAAACTAAAAGGTGCTATGAGCAGATGGGCATTAGCAGACTAACAGTTGGGGATCAAGAAAGGCTTCATGTAGAACGTGGTGTCAGATCATCATCTTAAAGTAAGAAAAATATTTTATGAGATAGAAGTACAAAGGGAGTGCATTTCAGGCATTGGGGCCAACCAGGACAAAAGCATGGATGAAGGCACAGTAGATGGAGTGTTGTGATTGAAGAACAGAGAAGGCCAGTCGGGTTTGACAGCAGAGTATGAGAAGGGGAGTGATGGCCAGTGACACTGAAAAGGTAGGATGGGACCAGGTTGCATAAGAATTTTAAAGCTAGGCAGATGAGTTTATATTTAAAATAAAATAATATAATAAAATAATAGGCAATAGAAAGCCACTGGAGTTGGTTGAGTAGAAGAGTCAGTTGATTATATCTACTCCTTTTTTTGGAGGGCAATTGGGGTTAAGGGACTTGCCCAAGGTCACATGGCTTGTGTGTGTGTGTGTGTGTGTGTGTGTGTGTGTGTGTGTGTGGCTGGATTTGGACTCAGGTGATTACATCTACTCTTAAGAAACATTACTTTGGCAGCAACATAGAGAATGGACAGGAATAGTGAGTGATTTGGTGCACACTTTTGCTCTGATGTAGATAAGGGGTGATGAGGTCCTGGACCAAGGCAGTAACTGTGTGAATAGAGAAAAAGGAGTATACAAAAGAATGATTATGAAAGCAGAAATGGCAAGATTTGGCAACTGTTTGGAAATCTGGGTTTCAAGAGAGCAAGGAATCACAGATAATGTTATGATTATGCACCTAGAAGTATTCTGGTGTCTTCCAACAGAAGCAGAGTCATTTGGAAAAGGGAAAGGTTTGAGAAGAAAGAAAACAAATTCTGTTTTAAATATGTTAAGTTCAGGATGTGCCCAGCTAGCTCTAACTAGCTACCTATGTGCATTGTGAAAGAGTGTTAGAAATATTTAAAGGAACTGTGAATATTACATTAAAAAGTGTATCTTGTTTTACTCCTCAATTCCATTAAGTCTTCACCAAAATTTCAGAGCTATGTTTCATAATCAGTCTCCTGGAGTAATAATTGGACATTTCATTCCTTAATATTATATTTCAAAACTGATTTCCATTAAAATGTTGGAGCCATTGTAGTCAGAAGTCAATAAACATTTAGTAAGTACCTACTATGAACCAGGTGTCAGTTAACCATAGGTAGTATGAGAAGTAAAACAAGAACTTTGGTCTCTGAATTCTTCTCCCTTTGCTCTTCCACTATACTATGCCAAAGGCCAAATAACTTGAAAGAAATAATTATTAAAGTGTGAAATTGGAAATCTGGAATAGACAAGAAACCGATCCAGAATTATCAACATATTTAGCAGTATGTTCATCTTTTCTTGTTCATCATTTCAGAATAGGGAGCATATATGCTATTCAAAATAATAAATAAATATTATCATCAAACAGTCAAAGAATTATAGATCTATCACATCTCCCCATTGTGTGCAAACATTAGCCATTATATCAAAATGAATTTGCATGTTTCAGATGGCAGTGTCTTGATTACATATTACAGAAGAAAATGCTATTGGAGGAACGTGACTCAGCATTGTAATAAAAATTGATGATTGACTGTCCCATTTCCAATCAAGTGAAACACAAGAATTACAGCATTTTGAGTTGTTTACCAAAAAAACACTGGACTCAATTCTACAGTCATAATTCCTCAAGATTTTTGGTGAAAAGATAAACCCCCAAATCAGAGCACATTCTTATTGGGAAGCCAAGAATACTGACTTCCATGTGAAAATGGATACAGTTCAGCAGCCCCAACTAGTCTGTATAGAAAGGTGATTCATATAGGAGTTCTTAATGATTTTTCTTAAGACAAGATGCATACAAGGTTGAATTATTGCTACTGCTCCATAAAGAGGTTAGACTTCAGAACCTATCACTTCTGGCACTGGAAGCCGGAGTCCAAAGATGTGGAATTTTTTCTTTAACTGGTTCTTAGCCTTTTGCTTGTTTGTAGCACCTCTCAGTGGTAGGAAGATCAAACTCTCCAGAAGATTATGTATTCACGCAAGGTCACAGGTAAGCCAGAGGCAGAGGTAAGATTATAATGGAGTGCCCCAGAATCAGCCTGTTCATTGAATTTCTGGCCTTCTTAAGGATTGTATGTTTCATTCAAATTCCCCGGTGGTGAAGGCAGATTGTGCACATACCCAGAGGAACAAGAGCTATTTGCTGCCTGCATATTCCTTTATTAATCTGCTTCTTTGTGGACATATTCATTCTTAAACTTTCTCCCTCTATTTCTCTGCCTGCCTCCTCCACCCCCATCCCTTTCTTTATTATAAGGGACCACAAAACAAAGTTTCTATCATAAAAAGAATGGTCTGTGCCCCTCACACATACGCCTACTCATCCACATACTCCCTCGGTTTGACAGCAAAATCAATTAATCATTAACAGTCTCTTCCTGGCACCAGCACAGAAGGCCTTTCACTTGCCAGAAGACAAAAAAATGTACATGAAGGAGAAAAAAAACAACACTTGGGTGGAATTATAGCTCATTGCATTCATCCCTCCCACTCTGAGAGAGAGAGAGAGAGAGAGAGAGAGAGAGAGAGAGAGAGAGAGAGAGAGAGTGAGTTGAGTTTTCCAATTACATATTTTTCCCTTAGCAAGAGAGGGCAAAAACTTCTTTAAAAGGTGAAACTGTGATTCTTTTATAATGTGGTGACTATCTTAAATAGACTTCAGGCACTTTAAACATGTAAAACACACACATACACATACACACACAGAGTAATTATTTTTCGAAGTGCCTTAATGAGGGAACCAAGTATGATCATACACAATGACTGTACAAGGGTTAAGCAGGGACATGGGGGGTGTTTGCTTCTATCAGGAGCCTGACAGGCAGCCTTGTTCTCTGGATTCTTGATCTAGTTATAATTATGTGCAGGGAAATCACACATTACCAAAGGTAAGAAACTGATTCTATCACTTAAGGCCTAAGAACTCCTCTGCAAGTTCATATGTAATGGTCCTTTTGTAGATAGAGCATTTATTGTTTACTGCATGCCAGGCTCTGTATTAAGCACTGGGATTACAAACACAAGCCAAAAAAAAAATAGCAGATCCTACCCCCAAGGAAGTTTTGCCCTAAGAAGAATGAAGACAGAAGTCAAGTTGAGTTTGGCCTGTGTGCACCTTGAAATGGAGGTCCTGGCTACTGAAGAGAAAAGAGAGAACCCTACATTGGAGGCATCTCCGGGATGGAAAGTCCTAGTGGAGAAGTAAAGTAATCCAGAGAAGTCCAGAGTAGACCTTGCAATTTCTAGGAATCATTATTAGTTGTTTAAAGTGCTTCCCTGCCCCAGGGAGTCTACCTCAACATGAAGAAGCCTCCTTACATTGAGATATTCTAATTTTAAGTTGGTCTGAAGGACTCCTAGACCTTTAATTGACTTGGGGATGAGACAGGTTTTGAGGTCTATTCTGAGGGAGACCCAAAAGTCTGGGGCCAGCAATGACATTCCAAATCTGCCAGGGTGACATAAATTAATCATGCTTCATCCGGGACATCACAACTATAGTAGACATTTTTTTTGTCTTATGGCAAGTATAGTACCTTCTATGCTGTTACTAGAGGGGTCCTGGTAATGGTTAATTGATTGGTCCAAGGACAAACATGAAGCCAGCTGGATTCCATGACCACCTTGGAGATGTCAGATCTACTTCAGGGTTAGTCTAGAGCAGTAGTTCTCAACCTTCCTAATGCCGTGACCCTTTAATACCCATATGTGGGTAGACCCACCTGGAGTCTGATAGAGAAGAGGTGTCTCAGTTCCCAAGACCATTGGAAATATGTGTTTTCCGATGGTCTTAGGCCACACTGTTTGACCCCCAAAGAGGTCATGACCCACAGGTTGAGAACCGCTGATCTAGAGGTTTCAACATGAACTTTTCCTTCATCACTACATTGCTACCTAGATGTGAAAGCTCAAAATGACATTGGGAAGTACATCTTTTGAGTATTCTATACCCCTAATTACTTATGGCAATGTTCTAGCATCTTGAAATGCAATAAATATCAGATAAATCCTTTCTTTCCTCTTGAAAGTGATTACAGGCCAAACTTATTTTGCAGGACTCAGATAATGAAATTACCTCCTTGTTGCACCATCATCCATTCTATATTTGAGAATAGAGAATACTCTTGGGAGACAGGAGTCAACACTGTACTAAAGTATTTCTAAAACTTATTTTGACCCTAAAGCCTGGCATCTAGAAGAGGCCATCTCAGTGCTTCCATAGTGTCAATATTTAGGGGGGAAAAGGCCTTGTGTTCTTTCTTCATAGTACCAAAATGAGTTTATAGGATAGTACAGACATAGGTTACAGTTTGTGTATTTTTAACAAGTTTTCTCTTCCTTTTTTTAATAAGTTGTCTCTGAGTAACAAGATAGGAGGAAAAGAGGTTGATGAAGAAGCATTGAATGCCAATTTAGAAAATGAGTTTGATATGTGCTTATCTCAATATTAAGTGAGATACTCAATAGTTTTTCCTAACAAATATGTCACAGAATTAAAGTGAGAAAAAAATGCTTGTCTATCAAATGAAATCTCTAGAGACTCAAGTAACACTGAGTTTAGAAAGGCAGAACACATCACTTAGTGATGTAAGTGGAGTGTAAGTGTGAATGGAGACTTTTACTTTTAGTTTGTTATTTGCATCCAGAAAATGTCCGCTTTGGTTTTTAATATTTTATCAGTTTCCTCCTATTGTTGAGCTTGCTCTTGCTTTTTTTTTTACTGAAGGTCTGGTATTGTGAGAAGAGCACTGGCTTGAGTGCCAGGTGGCCTGAGTTTGGTTTTATTCCAGCTCTGTCACCAGCATGGCAGAATGACTTTAAACAAGTCACTTCCTCTCCCCAGGACTCGGTTTCCATATCTCTATAAATGATGACATTGTACTAATTCATTTCTAAATGCCTTTCCAATTTTGATTTTATTATCTGTTTTTAATATGTGGGTAATAGTTAAATTGAACATATTTCATATGCCACATTTAAATGGGCATCTGGTCTCTCTCAAAAGAGATCAGCCAAGAAGAAGACTAAAACGTATATCATAACTTTTTAAAATTGTATATGTGTTCATGCACTTCAGCCAGAAAATGTACTGGAAAATATCCCTTTCTAAATTACATTCACTTTGATGTTTAGTTCTTCCAGATCATGAAAACTTATTACATGGCCATAATTTTAGTGACCTGGGGTGAATTTGTCTTTAATCCCAAATAAGAATACCCAGACAGACTGGTGGTCTGTTTCTGCTGGTCACACAGACTGACGTCCCCAGGGTTGTAGTTCAATCATTCCTTTCCCTATAAATCCTGTCTACACTGGCTTAAAATGTTTCCACAATTAATTCTTTTGTATTTATTTCCACTTGATTGCCTTATTCTAGGACTCTACACTTCAACTTGAATTGCTGATGAAGGTCCCTACTTGTATCTTGTGCACACTGCTATTAAGTTATCAGAAATATTTTTGATTAAATTATTTTTTCTTCTTAAAAATATCCAGTGGTCCCCCATTCCATCCAGCATAAAATTCAGACTCCTTAGCCTGGTATACATAAATATCCTCAGTCTGATCTCAAATTGCCTTTTTCAGTGATACCATTTATTCTTTCCCAACCTGAATCTTGAACCCTACTTAGACTGATCTATTTGCAGTTCTTTAGACATACCATATTTACTCTCATAGCTTCCTCTTTGCAGATGCAATGCTCTGCATCTTGCCTACAATTCTTTCTCTTCCCTCCTCATCCACTCAAATCTACTTATGCCCCCTTCAAGTTCTTTATTTTCCCATGAAATCCTCTCTGACTTACCAATATGCAGTGCTGTCTGCCTCAGAATTCCTCCACTGCTTAATATACATTCCATTAATTTTCAGACTTAGTCACATTTTATCTAGTAGTTTTTAAAAATTTCAGGTATTTTGTCTCCCTATCTTATACCTCATGGAGATTAGAGACCATGCATTTTATTTTTCTTATATCACAAATGAAAGCCAGTGTGCTGCATTAAACATAAGGCAGGCCTCAATTCAAATTCTACTTGTAACATGTGTTAGCTGGGTGACCACAGGCAAAGCACTTCCCCTCTCTGTAATCTAGTGAACTCTCTCAAAGTATGAATTATGAACACTTGGCCAGTCTGCATCAGTTAAAAGAATTTCCCAGTTCAGAACTGATCACACTGATGAAATCACAGCTCTCTATTCAATTTCCCTAACCCCATCCCAATAGATAAAAGGTCACCCATGCACAATTAGGTTCTCATAAATACTTCTTGAATGAATAAATGAACAATTAGAAAGTCACAGTTGTTGCTTAATGCTCAGATCTGTCCATTTCCTTTGGAATTCCAAAGTTGGCTTGGAATTCCCTTATAAATGCTTAAAATGTCAGGGGATTGAAGGTGAAACTTATGAAAATGAAAATATTACACTTTTAACATTCGAATTTTCTTTTGTTGCTAATCTGTCTTCACAGTAGTCCCAAAGAGAAGGGGCAGCCCCTCTTCCACCCCCATCTCTAGCTCCACCCCTTCTTCTTTAAATTGATTTTCCTCTTGGGGGGCCTGCCATTGACTGTAACAGGAATACTACTGTTCACCATGTATGCATTAGAGTTTGCCTGTGGAATATGGGGAACATGATTCTAGAAAGTTTCTCTTTTGGCAATCAAATTATATGCTTCTAAATCTATCAAAAAGATTCAGTATTTTCATGAAGTGCTACAGAAATGATTGTACTAGTAGATTTTGCAGTACTATATTTATTTCCATATTTTACACACTCACATACTACCCTGTCACCCCATTTTGGGAAAAGAAATTCTCATATAATTAATTCCTCCCTCACGCAAGATTTTTTTTCCTTTTACATTGAAAAAGAAAATGCAGCTAATAGAAATCTCTTTAAGCAAAATATACTTTGTTTTTCTGTGGCCTACGTGGGTGGGTTGTTTGGGGAGAGGATAAGGAAGGAACAGGTAGCTGCTTTATATACTGATTGTGGTGGTGGGAGAACAGTCAGCACCTGGGCCAATCTATTTGGCTCTTACTCTTTATACCAGTCCATCCTGTCACCTGGGGTGGTGTACTGTATGCTTTCAAATCTATGGGGAAGCTGTAGCTCCGTGAGTTGGACATCAGAATTTCGGGGCTTCTTCTCCCCTGATTTAAAGCCCCAAACATAAAGCTTCAACACTTGAAATATTCATAAGGAGGACATTATTTTTGCATCCTGTGTCAATCGTCTCCTTCTCCCTGTATTTTTCTAAGTGTCATAAACTCCCTGTGGTACTTTTTAGGAGAACAAGGAGGAATATCACAGGAGAAGGAGTATCACAAAATTGGGAGATGAGAAGGGTCAGTTGAGGCCATTTAGTTTAAACTCATGATTTCATAGATGAGGTTATTAAGTCCAAACAAATAAAGGATGTACATCAGGTGAATGGCCAGGCGTCAAGTATGCAAGTATGAAAATTTCCTCTCGGTTGGTGGTCATCATAAGGAATTGGGCTTCTAAAGGAAGGAGACATTATGAGAAAATTAACTTCATGAATTTACAACTCGCTTTGTTTTAGCAATCAGAAATGAGAATCTTGGAGTCCTGGAGCTCTCTGAAACCCAGACATCCATATGGTTCCTCCCTTGTTTAATAACATCATCTCACATTTTAAAGTAAAGGTAATAGTAGTTAACATTTGTATAGTATCTGAAAGTTTTAAAAGTACTGTATAATGTTACCTCTTTTGAATCTCACAAAAGTGCATCAATGCATTATTATTCCCATTTTACAGAAGGGAAACTTGGGTTGAGAGAGGTTAATTGATTTGCCCAGGTCTCCCTGCTAATGAGTAACTAAGGCAGGATTGGATAATCAGGTCTTTCTGATTCTAAACCCAATATACTTACCATTGTGCCACCTAGCTCCCAGATATGAGGGAGAAATCATTTCAGGAAATATGGAATATAGTATAACTTCACTTATAAAATAAATATAAAAGATGAAAGAACTGTAAAAGGTAAAAAGATGAGAATGATTCATGTAGTACAAACAAAAGATGGTGTTATTAAAGCATGGATAATGTTTTATAATATTGGACTCCAAAAGTAAGGACAGCTTTTGGCTGTTAGCTTGATAGGATGGGAGGACCAAGAAAAGGGGTGGGGGGGGATTGGGGAATGTTTATATCAGTAGAGAAGGAGCTAGTGCAAATGGAGAGTTTTTAAAATGAGAGACAGAAAAAAGAAAAGGATCATCAAAGGTACACGCTACAGGAGAAGAGGTAGGGATAAGAATGGGACCAAGGATGAAATAGAAGGTTGACTTTGGTGAGAAGGACCAGATCTCCTCAGTCTCTAAGACTGGAGCTACAAATGCAAGAATTAGAATGAAACACAGTGGAATTGGGCAGAAATGTGATCTCATTATGGCTAGATATTTTTTTCAATGAATATTGAGAGAAAATTCTCAGCAAAGGGTGCTAGAGAGATAGTGGTATACGTGATTTGAAGACTGAAGAAACAAAATCTGTTGTGGGGAATGGAATAGCAAGTCAAACAAGGATCAGTAAGAGGATCAACCCCTAGAACAAAAAAGGCCCAAATGGGACCACGTTATAGAAATGTGTAGCAGCCCCGGTCCTCATATTTCTGCAGCATGATCCTTCAGTGTTCATTTATGTAATTGTAAAGGAAGATGGGAATTAGGGAATAAAGGAGAGCATGATGGAAGGAGAAACGTTTAATAACTATGTATGATATAAGTTGAAAGGTTTAACAATAGTCAACTAAATGTTTATTGAAGGGTAGGGAGAAGACCAAAGAAGGGGTGATAGTCTAGTAAAATGGTGGTCAAGAGCACTGTCTGGAGGCTAGAGGTCAGGAAGGACAGATTTAGGACGAGTGAGATGTAGATAAAGAAGGAAAGTAGCTTTTCCTTTCTGTCTCTCTGTCTCTGTCTCTCTGTCTCTGTCTCTTTCTCCTTCCCTCTCCTCCCTGCCCTCTCTTTCTCTTTCTTTGTCTGTCTCTGTTTCTCTAACTACAATGTGAATATAAAATATTACACGATAGTGCTTACCACTGCAGTCTACAACACAGTTTCTTATTTTTAAAATGAGGAGAAAGTTTTTAAAAATATCTATATTCTCTGATTCCCACCTCATCATCTTCCCCCCTTATTTTCCCCTTGGCATTTCCAATATGAATGTGCTATTATTTCTAAATATAAATGTTTTCCTAGTAATTCCCTGGCATTGACCATAGCTTGCTCATGTTGCACTACCCGAGTGTTTCAGAGACATTTGATTTGTTATTATTTTGTTTTGTTTGGTTTTGTTTTGTTTTCCTGGCAATGATAGTAAGTAATAAAGTGGGATCTCAATTCTGACAAGTTAACTTTATACTCCTCATGAGCAAATTAATAAAAAAAAACCTTAGTCTCCCCCATGCTCTTTCCCTGTGTCTTCTGTCTTTTTCTCCACACACTGTGCTCTGTTGAGTTGTATCTTTGATTAGAGTACATGAACCAGAAAAGAAGAATGGTCTCTTCCTGAAGAGAAGAAAATCTCTTTGATACCTCTTAGGTTGTTTGCTCACCTACCTGGAAGTGGTTCAAAGAAACTCAGCATTAAAAGCTGTATTGGAGTTTTCATCTTGTACTTCCCAAGAGTTCTAGGCCTAGTAGGTTAGACAAGATCCTATTTTCTAATTAGTTTCCTGAAGACTTAGTCTGTGATTATGGGAGAAGCAGATCATGGCAGAGTTAGCTTCAGTTGGAATTCATTGGGAGAAATAAATACAGGATGAAAATTATTTGTATTTTTCTGTATTGTATTGAGTGTTCTTAAAATGCCTTTGATGTTCTTAAGACTGGGGAAACACATATGATCCATGTTGTATTATCCATTAGTTCAGGAAGCTGTACTAAGATTAGTGGCAATTCAGCTTAGCATCCGTGCTGAAGACCGATTACTTGTGCCTGTTGAAGCCCTCTGGTCACTGCTCTTTGCAGAGGACGCTTCACTGGTTGTAATAAGCCCCATAACATTGAAGAGAATCTTTTTTTCCGTTATTTTTTTTTGGAGGGGAAAGGGGAAGGCAGTTGGGGATAAGTGACTTGCCCAAGGTCGCAAGGTTAGTAAGTGTTAAGTGTCTGAGGTTGGATTTAGACTCAGGTCCTCCTGACTCCAGGGCTGGTGCTCTATTCACTGCACCACCTAGCCACCCCATTGCAGAGAATCATAAAAATGTATGTAACCATTCAGATGAGTTTGCCTCACCATCCACACAGGCAGGCTAAGTGAAAAAGGGATATATATTCTCCAGATTAAGATACATATTTGGTTGAAAGACATATAATGCTAGCTTATCAGAATATGTGTATGGAAGAAACAGTGCAGAAGAACAATAAGCTGTGCCTACCATTGAACAGGAAGGAGGGGATTGAAATCAGGAAATTAAAAAAAGCTTTAATGATCCCAATCTTCTCCCAGAAGAAGTCCAACTTTTTAATATGAACATTTAACATTTACCGTATTGTAGCATGGCAGTGAGATGAAATACAGTGTCCTGTAAAGAACTTAATATGGGTGTGTTAGGATCTCTATCACTGGAGGGAATATTCAGGTCTGTGAGGTCAGAGATACATTTGAGCATTTGAATATTTATTTATTCTATTTTATTATTATTTTTATATAATGTGTTTAATATAAATATATTGTATTACATATATGAATATTTATATATTATTTTTACTATTATTATATAATATATATATTTTATTATATATTTATATATAGATGAATATATATTATATGTGAAAAGAATGACTTCAGAGAGACTAAGTTGAGGCCATGTGTAAAAAGCCAGATGGCCTACAAAAGTCCACACGGAATGTGACTCAAGAAGTCAGACAATGGTATTGAGCATTTGATTGGGAAAAGAGACTGGTAGGAAAGGGGATAAGAACAGGGGATAAATGCCACAACAGTACTTACATCATTTACAAAGACCTAGTGGAGGAACAATGGAGGAATCTGAACAAGGAAGGCAGAGCAGTTGGGTTTTATTCTCTTCTGATAGAAGAAATCTATGCGACAATAGGTCACAGTTCATTGGAATATTGAATTACTGTTTTTATTCACTTCTCTTTGTTGAAATCTGGGTATTTAATAAGGCCACCCAAAATTAATAGAATCAAAAGTGGAATTAAGGAAATTGACAGTCAACAAGTTTGTAGTTCTCAGAATTTATACTCTTCAAAATAATTTCATTTCAGTGAAATAAATCCTTCCCTCCTTTTCACCTTTTCAAATAAAGAATCATGCTGAGAAACTCAGTTAGTATTTATGCAAGAAGACAGATGCTCCTTCATGCTAAGGACATGAACATACTTGTATCTTACTAGGACTGACTTTAGAGCACAGAAGTAGAATAAGGGAATGCATTTGTTTATTATGTTGCTAGGTATGCATGTTAAGTATATCCACATTGGTTCCATTTTATTGTTCAGTTGTTTTCAGTCCTGTCTGACCTTTTGTGACACCATTTGGGATTTTTGGGGGGCAGAGATACTGGACTGGTTTGCCATTTCCTTCTCTAGTTCATTTTACAGATGAGGAAACTGAGTCACACAGCTAGGAAGTGACTGTAACAGCAATCAGTTTAGCAGATACTTATTCCCAGTAGCATTCTTTTGGGAATCTGTTTGTGTGTAGTGTTACAGTGACTGAGATCATATTTGAACTCAGGAAGATGAGTCTTCCTAACCTCAGTCCTGGCACTCTATGAACTGCAGCACCTAGCTGTCCATAGATTCCATATATCACTTCAGTTGAGATATACACCAACCCAGAGATGAGCATTGCAAAGGTATTATTATGACCATTTTACAGATGAGAAAATTTAAATTTAATGCAATAAATATTATATTATTTGAGATTCACACCAACCCAGAGAGGAACATTCCATAGGTAGTATTATGATTATGATTATGATTATTGCCATTTTTCAAAAGTAGTGAACGCCTGTAACAGGGTAAGGACCCAGGTCTTTCTGACTCCACGTTCAGTGCATTATATATGAAGTTATTGAAGAAAATGCCTAAGGTCCATTGCTGTAAATGTAAGCAAATATTGCAGTGCCCTTTCCTCACTTCTTAATGTAAAGAAGTGGTTAATTTAAAAGAGTGACATAAACTGCATTGACCATCATTGGATTTTTTCATTTTGGATGGATCCCAACATGTAGCGCTATCCAGGTTACTGGTAATGAGTCATAGAGTCCTAGGGCTAGAGGGACTCTTGAGAGGTCATTTAACATATTTTCTTGCCTCTTTAGTAGAAATGTGCTGAAACTTTCTTGGGGAAAAGAAAAACAAAACCTTTTATTTGGTAGGTGTTAGGATTTTAAGAGATTTTTCTTTGTTTTTTAGGGGCTTTGTGAGTTTGTTTTCCCAGAGGAGCAGGGGGGCTGAAATTTAATAAACCCTCATAAACCATGGCAGTATTATCTCCACACTTTAAGGGGCTTTTCTACTGATGTTGGGTTTAAAAATGTAGAGGGAATATCGTGTGGTTAAAAAGAGTATTAGATTGAGCAAGACCAGGTTTTAAATACCCCTTCTGAAACTTCTACATGTGTGACCTTGGGTAAGTCACAAAACATTATGTGTCTTAAGTACCTGCCTTGGGTTTATCTACTAAACTCTAGATCAGTGGTTCTCAACCTCTGGGTTATGTTCAATTTAAATACACCCTGCATATCAGATATTTACATTATGATTCATAACAGTAGCAAAATTACAGTTATGAAGTAGCAATGAAAATAATTTTAGGGTTGGGGGTCACTACAACATGAGGAACTGTATTAAAGTGTCACAGCATTAGGAAGGTTGAGAACCACTGCTCTAGATGGTTTACATCTATGTTGAGGAAATTCCCTATATTCACAAAATGCCAGATCTTATTTCTAAAACTAATTGGTTTAAGAAGCAGCTTGGCAGAATTCAAGAAAAGACCCTGGAGTTGGGAATCAGTAGACTTGGAATACAACTAATGATATTTTATCTAGGAGAATTTCTTTATTTTCCTGTGCCTCAGTTTCCTCATATGTAAAATGAGAACATTGCACCATCTGATTTATAAGATCCTTTCCAACTTTGATGCTCAATGACTACCTCATGGTTGGATTCAAAACACTTAGAGCCAAGGAGTCCATGAACACTCCCTTCTCTAATAAATCCACCCATTGTAAAGCTGGGTGTCGGCCAGGGTCACAAGCTATAATGTGATCTAAAAAATTTCTTGCTTCCTCTGTATCATGCAAGCAGAAGCTAGGAATCGAAGTCCCTGTCCTTGCATGGAAAAAGAGCTCATTTGTCTGTTTTGAAAGAGAATAGGATAGGTGTTTGGGGCGTTTCTAAAAAAAAAAATTCATTTTCTGGTTAGAGGGGAGGGAGAGAAAAAGTGAGAGAGAGAGAGAGAGAGAGAGAGAGAAAGAGAGAGAGAGAGGAAAAGAGATAACCCCCAAGAAAGTCAAACTATCTATTTATTTAGTTATGTGTTTTGGGTTGCATTTTGCATTAATCGCTGCCACACACGGGAGCCCTGCAATTTATTATTGGTGATAAGTGTGGACAGCACACATTATTTTCTCTCCCTGTTCTAAAATGTGGCATTGTGGGACACTTAGATTTATGGAACATGCATTATTCAAAACTCCAGGCCTTGCTGGGATGGCTCAGCAGGAATGGTCCCAGCGATTTGCAGAGCCTTTCCTCTCCTCCTGTGTCATGCACTTTCTCCAAAAATATCGGAGAATTTTACTGCGACACGCACTTCTCCCAAAACAGAGGAGGGAGCATTCATATAAGGAAAACCCATTGGTACAGCCATCTTTCATAGAAGAGAGTGACCAGAAACCCTGATTTAACCTGGCACTTGAGGGCTCCTAGTAAAAGTGAGCAGTGTCTTGTGGGAAGTAATTAGGGAGAGATGGTATTTTAATGCTACAACAAACTATATAATAAAAGCTGACATTTATGAAGTGCTTCACAGTTTACAAAGCATTTTATGTACATTAGCTCATTTAATCCTTACAGAAATCCCTGGAGAAAAGGAGTACGTGTGTTATTCTTCTCTTTTATGGATCAAGGAAATATCCTACAAAGGTGAATGACTTACCCACAGTACTATGGCTATCAGTCATTAAAACCAGAACTCAAACTCAGGTTTTCTGATTCCAAATCCAGTCATTTTATTTCTGTTTCACTCTACTACCCTATATATTTTTAAGGTTACAAATAAGAGAAATAACTGACCCAATGGATAGAGTGCCTGGAGCCAAGACCTGAGTGCAAATCTAGCCTCAGTGACATACTAGCTGTGTGACCCTGGATAAGTCACTTGTTTGCCTCAGTTTCCTCTTCTGCAAAATGAACTGGAGAAGGAAGTTGCAAAATATTCCAGTATCTTTGCCAAGGAACCCCCCCCCAAGAGAACAGAGACTCTGATACTACCAAAAAAAAAGACTAAATAACAGGAAAAGAGAAAGGGAATAAACACTTACATAGTAACTGCTACGTACCAGGCACTTTGATAAGGATGTTACCAATATTATGTCATTTGATGCTCACAGCACTCAGTGAGTTAGATCCTGTTTGGTCCCATTTTTACAGTTGAGGTAACTGAAGAAAAGAGAGGTTAAGTGACTTGCCCAGGGTCACAAAATTAATGAGTGTTTGAGTTGGGATCTGAACTGAGATCTTTCTGACTCCAGGTTCAGCGCCCCATTAACTCTACCACGTAGCTA
>CM053596.1:250796123-250822708 GCA_028646575.1 Pseudocheirus occidentalis | reverse complement strand
TGACTACGGACAAGAAACTTCTCCAAGACACAGTTTCTTCATCTTTAAAAAGGCCTGGGCATAATGATAACACCTACCTCCAAGGACTGTTGAACATCAAATGAGGTAATAATTGTAATGCATTTAGCATTGTACCTGGACCATAGTAAGTGCCATATAAATATTGGTTATATAATAACAACAGTGTTAGCAATAATAATACTTTTACTACCTAACAGAAAAGTTATTAGGCAAAGACTGAATAAACCTTGAAATGATATGTCATATGGAATAACTATAAGAATGATGATGATGGTTATGGTGATGATGATGATGATGATGATGATGATGATGATGATGATGATGACCACCAACTAGGTCACAGGTCTGGAAGACGAGCTCAAATGCAGCCTCACTAGTTATGCAGTCTTGGGGAAATCACTCAACATCTCAGCCTTATCTTCCTCAAGAATAAAAAGAGTACCATAATAGTACCTACTTCACAAGGTTTTTGTGAAGATGAAATAACACATGAAAAGTACTCTGTAAACATTAAAGCACTATGTAGATGTTAGTTCTCCTCTCTTCTTCTTCCTCCACCTTCTTTCCTTCCTGTAACCTTTGATGACACAGGATGAAAAAGTGTGGTTGGGTGGCAATTTGTAGTATTGAAAATCTATCAACATAGATGAAATATCACAGATCCATTAAAATATAGAATAGCTTCTTGTCTGTGTGCAATTTATCTATGAACAAAATCAAAATGCTCTGAGGAGTAAATGAAAGGAGTTTGAATGTACTTTTATTAGAGAAGACAAAAAAAAGGTTTCTAAAGAAATACAACTCAAATTATATCATAAATGGCAAACTATGATGCCTTCAGAGATGACTTTTCCGGAAGGTATCTAATATATATACCTAGGTCAATATGGAGAAATCTCTGTCTTCATGTGAAGAATTCTCTCTTTTTTAAGTTAATTTATTTAGTTTTAGTTTTCAACAATCACTTCCATAAGTTTAAATTTTCTCCCAATCCCTTCTCTCTCCTTCCCCAAGATGTCAAACCATCCAACATACGTTCTACATATACATTCCTATTAAACATATTTTCAATATGAAGAATTCTCAATGGATTTAACACCCCTAGAATCCTGATTTTTTTCTGCATTTTATATTGCTAGAGTAAGAAATCATACCTCTGTGTCACAAAAATGAACCATCATTTTATTTCTGTTTTTTTAATTGGCATTGTTGTAATTTTTTTTGGAGGGCAATTGGGGTTAAGTGATTTTCCCAATGTCACACAGCTAGTGAGTGTGTCAAGTGTCTGAGGCCAGATTTGAACTCAGGTCTTCCTGACTCCAGGGCCAGTACTCTATTCACTGTACCACCTAGCTGCCCCAGATTTTGGTTAATTTTACACGTTGTGTATGGCATTTCTAGCAACATATCACTTTTCATGAAGTCCCCAAAATCTAGTGCTAAGCTTTTGGATAATCTATATACATTTCTTCCACTTCTCTTCAATCACTCACTCCTCAGTCCTTTGCAATCTGGCTTCCTATCCCCTAAAACTATCATCCTAAATCTCTCCCCACTTTTTTCGCCAAAATCCTTGAAAAAGGTGTTATATTCACAACCCATACTTCCTCTCACTTACTCCTCAACTCTGCAGTCTGGCTCCTGACTTCATCACTTAGCTGAAACTGTTCTTTCCAGTGTTACAGATTATCTCTTAATTCAAAAATCGGATGGTCTTTTCACAGTGCTAATCCTTCTTGATCCGTCTGATGTATTTGACATACTGACCACCCATTTCTGCTCTCCACTTACTCTTCTCTGGTTCTCCTCTTAACTTCCTTAACCCCTTTTGCTAGTTCATCATCTATCTCCTTCCTTTCAAAATGAAATCATTCCCATAAGCTCTATCCTGGGACCTCTCTTTTTTCTCTTGGTGGCCCCAGCAACTATCATGGGTATAATTATCACCTCTATGTGGACGACTCACTAATCTAGATATCCATCTCCAACTTTCTCCCCTGATTTCAGTACTACGTTACCAGTGGCCCAGTACATATTTTACATGGAATTTCCTGATGGCATTTCCATTTCAATGTATTCAAAACAGGGCTTTTTAGTCTTCTCTCCAAAACTCACTCCTCTTCTGAACTTTGCTAATTCTTTCAAACTCACCTAAACTCTTCTGGGCTCTCAGGTTTGTAACTTACCTTGTTTTTAATTGGGCACTCCTCACCCTCCCTCGTCCCAATTAGTTATTAAAAGTTGCTGCTTTTACCTTCCCAACGCATCTTATAGTAGGCCCCTTCTGTATATCCACAAAGCCATCCCCTTAGCTCAAGCTCACCACATGCCATCTAGCACATTACAAGAGCCTTCTAATTGGCCTCCCTTCCTCAAATCTACCTGTAGTCCATTCTATGCTTCACCATATCATAAAGTGATTTTATTTAAACATGGGTCTGACAATTCCACCCTCCTACTTAACAAGCTACAGTAGCACACTATTGCCTTCAGGATAAAATATAAACTATAAAGTTTTAAAAATACTTTGGAACCTAACTTAATCTTTTAGTCTCATTATATGTTATGGTCCCCAATGTACTCCATTGTAAAAATTGCCCTTCTGTTTTTTCCTCAGTCATCACACTCCAATTTCCCTCTTCATACCTTTTACTCTCTGTCCCTCCATGCCTGCAATGCCCTTCTTGCTCTTCCCTGGATATAATTCTTCCCTATACACTAGATAATATAAAAATCATCCCCTCCTCCAACTGCTAGAGCTCACTCGATAGTTAAGTTGTATTTAACTACCTAACGTTTCTTTGCATATATTTTCAGGGTATTTATTCTATTTAAATACATATTTACATATATGTATATATTTATACCTGCTGTCTTGTCTTATATAACATAAACTCCTTGTGAGAATTTTTATTGTTTCATTGTTAGAATTTACATCCTTCACACCTAGTACAGTGCCTGGCACATTGTAAATGCTTAAGAAATGCTAGGTGATTGATTAATTATACCCACAATTCTATGCAATATAAGGCTGTTTAAATGAGGCTGAGCCTGCAGTATGAACTATTGTCTGGTAGCACTAGAGTTTGTCTCTCCTTTTCCTGTGTCTATGTAAAGAGAGAAAGGCTTACTTTCTTCCTCTCTTTCAAGGTGACTGCAAAATGATTACAAACTATCCCTAATTTGTTAAGTTGCAATAAGAAGGAAGGAAGGAAGGAAGGAAGGAAGGAAGGAAGGAAGGAAGGAAGGAAGGAAGGAAGGAAGGAAGGAAGGAAGGAAGGAAGGGAAGGAGGAAGGGTGGGTGGGAAGGAGGGAGGGAGGGAGAGAGGGAGAGAGGGAGGGAGAGAGATGGAGAGAGAGAGAGAGAGACAGAGATTCAGAAAAGCAGTCTAGTAGATAGGCTGCTAAAAAGAGAACTAGGAAATGTATGTTTTATAGGTATTAAGTTTATGTATATGCATAAATTTAGAGTTTTAAGTATAAAAGTCTTAGGATCATAGAATGTAGACTTAGAGCTAGAAGAGATTTTAGGGGTAATCTAGCCCAATCTCCCTCATTTCACAGATAATAAAACTGATGCCTGGAGAGTTTCAGTAAATTGCTCAAGGTCACAACATTACAAGACAGCTAGCAAAGCTTTGAACTAAAATCTAATGCTCTTTCTTGAACTTCTCTGGAAGTGTGGTGCTATATTAATCTTTCATATTTTTATATTGATTTGTTATTTTGAAATAGTCAAATAAGATTCTCTTTCTTAAGAATAGAGAATTTTTTAAAGAAGTTAAATAGTTTTGGAGCTGGAGGGCAAAGTTTTGAGATATTCTCATCCAACTCTTCTCATTTGACAGATTCATTCATGTTCTTAGTGATAGAGTCAGGCCCAGACTTCAAATTTCCTGAACTCAGTTGCTCAATGTTTGTTTCGTTACTGTTCTTTCCGAGTACCTCAGAGCATCCCTCAAATGAGATATGTGAAAGCTGAAGCAGGGTAACAGCCTATCGAACCCCCAAGAGCAAAATAATGCATGAAACAAAAGAAGTACATAGAACGTAACTCTCGACCATTTGTCTTCTAGTACAAAGGTTTGGGGGTTTGGGTTTATTTTTGGATTTTGCTACTTTCTTTTGCCTTCTCCACGTCTCTATAGCATGTGAACTTAGGATTATGTTACATCAGCTACCACTTGGCACCTGTGACCTTCGCAGTTGTATTTCTATGAAACCACAATAGGTTGCCATGGTGAAGAATAAAATTTTACACAGAATGATGCTACAATTCCAAAACCCTGGAGTAGTTATGAATGAAAAACTGTATAGTCTCAAACCTTAAGAGCAAGAAGAGACCTTAGGTATGATATGAAGGAACTGGAGCCCCAAGAGGTGAAATTGTTTGTCTAAGGTTGTCAGACATCTAGTTGGAGGAGGGGCTCAGATTGGAGATCAGAGCTCCTAACTCATAATCCAGGATTTTCCCCCATACCACATCTTCCTGTGATGGAAAAAAGGGAAAGGAGAGACAGAATAGAATGGAGGAAAAAGAATAATTAAAGAGTAAGACAAAGGAAGAAGAAAAAAAGGAAGGAAGGAAGGAAGGAAGGAAGGAAGGAAGGAAGGAAGGAAGGAAGGAAAGAAGGAAGGAAGGAAGGAAGGAAGGAAGGAAAAGCAAAATGAAACAAGAAGAAATGGGCAAAAGGGAAGAAAACCTGCTTTATATTTTGGGATGTGGGAGCCTAAAGTAACAAAAATGTACTTCTTCACCAATGCCAGCATTATCCTAGTGAACTTGTGCCAAATTGCCATGACAATAATTAGCTGTAGTACTTTGACAGATCATTATGAGAACATTAGCAGGGCATTAGTGAGAATTACCCATTTTTCACACATTGATTACATGCCATTGCTGGCTCATTAGTGTATCGGTGCCTAATAGGTACACTCTAACTAGCAGTTCCTTCTTCAGCTAAGATCTAAACCTGCTAAACCCAGAGCAAATAGCATGCAGTGATTTTGTTGAATTAAACAAGCACAAATCCATTTTGCTTGTTCAGGAAGAAACTCATTAATCGAGCTTGGGTATCGTCAGGCCAATCTCTGCAGGCCCACGCACAGAAACCTGCAGCCTTATTCCTATTGCTATGACACTGCAGAATGATTTAGCAAAGGGAAAGAGCCTCCCGGAACTTCAAAGCCCCCTCTGTTCCATCCTAAGGAATAGCTGTCTGGTATCTTACCTTGGGAAGCTGCAGTCTACTTCCCTCTCACTCTCCCTCCTCTGTTCTAAAGTATTCTATTTTATAACTAAATGACTCCCTTTCCACCACCCACCCCCAAGCTACTAGTACCTAATTATTTCCTCCCAATAGCTCTATGATTTTGGAACCATCGTGTATTCATACATACGTGTTTAGGTTCAGAGGAGATTGTGTGTAGGGGGCAGATAACAAATCAGCTGGATTATTTCCAATACTGATGACAGATGGCATATTGTTCTCTATAAATGCAAATAGTCTAAAAAATCTGAAACAGAGGAAAGGTGACTTCAGAGAAGCTTTTGTGATTTCTCCCTCTTTCCTGGCACATTACCACCTGTTCAATGTTCAGTCATTTCAGTCATGCCCGACTCTTCATGGCCCCTTTTGGGGTTTTCTTAGTAGAGATACTAGAATGATTTGCCATTTCTTTCTCCATCTCATTTTACAGATGAGGAAACTGAGGCAAACAGGGTAAAGTGATTTCCTCATGGTCACAAAGCTAGTAAGTATCTAAGGCCAGATCTGGACCCAGGAAGATGAGTCTTCTTGACTCTAGGCCCCAGCATTCGGTCGACTGCGCCACATTGCTGTTACCACCTGTCCTCCTGCACAGAAAAGGAATTTAATATAAATATACATTATGATATGCCTAATGTTTTCCCAATCCCAAAACATTCCAACATAGATACCCAAAACAAGGTTTGTTAATTTTCTCTCCAGCCTCACACCTCTCTCATTTTTCCCTCCTCCTCTTCTCTTTTCCTAAGCTTTATGTTAAAAGGACAATATTGAATTATATGGAATGAATCATTGAGATGTTAGGAACTAAGCAGTTACTGAGGCTTATAGATTATAAGGATAAACACACACGTGTGTAAATGACTGGATTTTGCCTGGTCACAGAATACGAAGGGAGAATTTCTTTTTATTTCCTTTTGGCAACTGGTACTAATGAGGAAAGCAAAGAATAAAAAAAGGAACATGGGTAGAGAAATAGGAGAGAAAAGGAGAAAGTGGGAAGGAATTGAAGGAAGTAAAACAGAACTCTGAAGAACAGATGATTTAGAAAGAGATAGACCCTGAAAGCAAGAATATGATTTGTTGTTAAGGCAAATCCAACTCCTCTTGATTCCGTGGAGTATATAGCACACTAGTGACATCTGTGGTATTTTCTGGGGGAAAAAAAAAAAACTGGAGTAATTTGTCATTGTCTTCTCTAGTAGATTAAAGCAAATGGGTGTTTGTTGAGTGACACGCCCAGAGTCACACTGCTAGTATCTGAGATCAAATTTGAACTCAGGTCTTCCTGATTTCAGGCCTGCCTCTATCCACTACCTCTAACCATATGATACTTCCTTCTGAGCTTTCTGCATTTTCTTTAGAAAGACTGTCTGTGTCTCTCTCTGTCTATATATGTTTCTCTTTACACACACACACACACACACACACGCGCGCGCGTGCGTGCACATACCTGCACTATATATTTAAGGTACACACAATGAATTTCATAATGTGGTCATTATTTCATGAATTAAAAGGAGAAAGCTACATTAAGGATCATGAATACTTGGGAATAGTTACAGGTAGGGTTTTCTAGGGAGAAGAGAAAAAGCATCTACCAAGAATGGTATTGGTGGGATCTCAGGTTGGTCTTTTTTTTAACAAAATAAATTGCCAATTTTTTTTTAATTGAGTGTTTACCAAGTGTAGCTACCTACCATTTTGGCAAGTCATTATACTGGCTGTTGTGAAGATTAGAAATAAGTGTAAGGATATAATCTCTAATCAATTGAAAAAGGTTTACTAAATACTCCTTGCCTCCAGTCTTCCACTATTCCAACCCACCCTTCACACAGCTACCATATTCTGAAAGAACAATTCTGATCATGTTATTCACCTGCTCAAAATCCCTCAAGATCCCAAGTGCCTATATAATAATAATAATAATAATAATAATAATAATAATAATATACATATATAATATATATAATATTATATATAAGTATTACAGCAATTTAAAGAGAAAGAAGAATGAAAAACAAGATGATGACAATAACAATAAAAATAAAAACAAAAAGAAAGCTGTGTGACCATGAAGACCAAAGTCGTCCCTGAAGCACAGAAGAGAAAACAGGCCTCCAACTTGCCTTATAGAGGTGGGGGCACTTTGTCTGTCTTCAGATCTAGTATATAGGGCGCTTCATTTTGATCATGTATATGTATATATGCATACATACATATGTACATACATACATACATGTATTTATATTTACTTTTATTTATTCTTTGTGACAAGAGATAGTTTTCTGTGTAGGGGGAAAGATATACTGTATTTCCAAATAGAAGCATTATAAAAACTAAAGGTTGTTTTTTTTCCTTAAAATAATATATTTCCCCTCAAAAAATAAAGTTCAAATACTATTTTCCCTATAAAATCTCTGTTTATCCCCATAGCCAGAAGGGATCATCATGTTTCCATTCTTTATCTTTTTTCTATTTTTATGACACTTAAAACACATCACTTTGTATTATTATTTGTTTAAAGGTTTTATCTCCCCTTCAAGATTTTACAACCATGGAAGGCATGGAATTTGACTGATTCATCTTCATATTATCCATAAAGCTTTTGTTTCCCTCCAGCTAGCCCCACCAAATTGTCTACAAGAGGGGTATCTGGGTATCTCTCTATCTCTCTCCCTCTCCCTCCCTCCCTCCTTCTTTCTCTCTCTGTCTCTCTCTATCTCTGTCTCTGTCTCTCTGTCCCTCTTCTCTGTCTCTCTCTTTTTCTCTCTCTCTTTCTGTCTCTGTCTCTCTGTCTCTCTGTCTCTGTGTATCTCTCTCTGTCCCTCCTCTCTCTGTCTATGTCTCTCTGTCTCTCTCTGTCTCTGTCTCTCTGCCTGTCTCTGCCTCTGTCTCTGTCTCTATCTCTATCTCTGTCTCTCTGTCTCTCTCTCTGTCTCTCTGTCTCTCTCTCTCCCTCTCTCTCTCTCCTTAATAAACACACTAGACCTCTGATGCTCAATAGTACTGGTTCTTCTAGGAACATTGCCAGGGTGACTACCCTCAGCCTCTAGCTCTCCATTCTTACCTGAAATGGACTGGCTGTTGACTCTGGATTTCTTGTTTCTTCTTTTTCATTAGGCAGTCCTTTAGTTTGGTGAGAGCAGAAGGAGTAGAAGCTAGGTGGATCCAAGTCAAACATAAGTCAGAGAAATGGGAATTGGAGCAAAAAGGGAGTAAAGAAATACTTTTGTCTCCAGTCCAAAAGAATGCTATATCATGCAAAAACACAGACCTGGTTATATGTACATACTTAAAACCTAGTATTTGATTGATTAAAAAGAAAAAAAATGGGCATTGTAATAAACATCAAATTAATGAATGAAGATGAGTACATACCTATGAAAAATAATCAAGAAATTATAAAGGATGTATTTATTCAATTATTCACCAAATATTTATCTAGCAATTAAAACAACATGAAGCATTGGGTCTGTGGGGACATGGTGGGGGCAAAGAGATGAGGAGGGCTACACTGGTGAACAAGAGCAGACCCTTACCTCAAATAGTTTATGATCTAGTAAGAGGGATACAGTATGTACACAAAGTACCATAATACAGAGTAGAAGGTAATAAACGTCCCAAATGATATAAGGCTCTATGAGAATTTAGAGGCATAAGAACTGGGATTCAATACAGGATATACTGGGGAGAACAAGTGCTCTGGTTTAGATCTCTCACAGGGAGTCACTACACAAAACCAAGGCTCAAGATAGGATGCCATCCACTCATGGTAGATCTTATATGCCAGGCTGAAGATGTTGAACTTTTTGTTAAAGAAAAGAAGGAGCCATTTATGGGGTTTGGTGAACCAGAAAGAGTCATGATGAAAGTTATATTCTTGTAATAAGATTAACCTGGTGGTGGCAAACATAGATTTTAAAAGGGAAGATATATGGCAGAGAGATCAAAGGGGAAATTTACTGCATTTTTCATGTATCATAATAAGAGTTCGAACTGGGATGATGGCAATAGGAATAGGAAGAAAGAAACAGATATAGGAGATGTTTAGAAGAATAGCATGATTTGATTATATTGGATATTGGAGGCAAGAGGAAGAATCAAATATGACTTTAAGGTTTAAATAGTTTAATGAATGATAATAAATAACATAAAGGGGGAAGTCAAGAATATTAGAAGAGGTTTGGGTGACTTTTTTGAGGAAAGAGGATAATGTTGACTTTGATACATGCTGAGTTTACCTCAACAACAGGATATACAAGTAAAGTGGTTAATAGGAAATTGAGGAATATAGAACTAGAGTCTGAGTGACAGTCATGGAGAGAAATGGACAATGGGAGTCAACATCACAGGATACAATTACTGAAGGTGTGAGAATTCACTTAATAGGAAATAGAACGGGAAGTAGAGGGCCGAGGACTAAACTTTGAGGGATGTCTACTTTTGGGAGCCATAAAGAGGAAGAAGACATTCCGATGAAGGAAACAAAGAAGTAATTGTAGTGCTATGGGGATGACTAGAACACATTTCATAAAAGTCAAAGAATGAGAGAGTTTTAAGAAAAAAAGTAAATAACAAGGTCAAGTGATTCAGAGATGTCAAGGAAAGAGAGACAGAGAGAAAAGGAGAAAGAAAGAAAGAAAGAAAGAAAGAAAGAAAGAAAGAAAGAAAGAAAGAAAGAAAGAAAGAAAGAAAGAAAGAAAGAAAGAAAGAAAGAAAAAAGAAAGAAAGAAAGGAAGGAAGGAAGAAAGGAAGGAAGGGAAGAAGGAAGAAAGGGAGGGAGGGAGGATTAAGGAAAGTAAAGCCATTGGATTTGGAAATTTGGATATCATTAGGAAATTTGAGATAAATGGGGTAAATACTTTATGTGTAAAAACATTCCTGGTTAGTGGGATTCTCTAGCTTTCTGGCCATTATATCTGTCCTGAAGGGTGGGGTGAGAGCTTGTGGATATCCTGTCATCTGACTTTTCAACTATGCTTGTTATTGTACTGTTCAGAAGCAACTTACACCAATATCAGTCCTTTATCACCTTCAGATATATTACCCTACCATTGGCTAGACATAAAAGAGACTCCCCCTCTCCCCTACTTTTGTCAATCCCTTTAAAATGAGAATAAAGGTTATGGAGTTGTGTGATTTCTTTTCCCAAATGCCCATGGCAGGCTCTGGAGAGTAGAAGACAGATATCACACATACTACACCTTCTCTTTCCTTCTCATCCAAAGCATTAACCCACAATTCCAAGAAGGATTTTAATTTTTCAGCTCCACTCCCTTGCTCTGTCCTTGTACCTCCCCAACCTCAGCCTGCAATATGTGTATATAGCAGAGGGACTGAAACACACAAAATGTCCCTTTGAAGAAGTTGCCAAAGTGATTTGGCAATGACAACACTGGCTCCTCCAACCAGCCCTGATGAATGTTGGGGCCATGGTTTTGAAAGCTGTGAGTACAAACAACCATTTGAAGGTAAATCAAGTCTGACAGCAGGCATCTTAAAAAAAAAGCCAATTATGCTTAATAGAACATATGAAGGAGGGTGGAGTCTGGCTGTGGCATAGAGAAAAAATGTATACAAATCATGAGTAGTAATGTTTAGCAGGACTAAGTCATCAATCAATCAGTCAATAGGTAATAGCAAGAATCAGCCAAGGGCATTGGGTTCTAATAGTAGGTGTTAAAAGCCTATCTTGGGAATATAGATGGGGTTTTGGGCAGTGAGGCAGGGTGCTGAGGCTGCTGTCCCAACTCGTGGCCAAGACAATCTGCTTTTTAACTGGAGGCAACTGTAATCCATTCTGTGAACAGATGGCATGGAGGGGGAAAAAATGCAAACATAGGCTCTCCAGTGTCTATTCCAAAAGCCAGCCAACTTCCAGCTGTGGGAAGGATTTTGGAGGGTATGTTTGTAGGAGCACAGGGTGTTAACAAAGAGTAGAGAAGATATTTTCAAGGAGGAATTGTTAGAGAAAAGGCTTCATTTTGGAGTACTCAGAACTTAGATAAAATGGCTTTCAGATGAATTGTAGAAATGTGTCCCTTGACCATTAGCACCTATCCTAGGTCTCACCTTACCCTCCGTGATGAGTGGATTTGTGTCCTTGCCAAATTCTAACTTAGTCCATTATTTCAATCTGTGACCCTTCTGTTCCACCCAATACACTGATTGGCTACCATATTCATTTTTCATTTCAGCCTCTTCCATAGCCAAATACTAGACCTCTAACTCTGACCACCTGTCTTGAAACTGCATGACATTAACCACAATGAGAATGGGTTAGAAGGTCTACACACAGGCAAAAAACAAAGACAAAAAAAATAACTTAAAAGAAATATCCTAGAAAAATGCTGGGTCATTTTGTGTCTGCACACTAAAATTCAAATTTAACAAATATTTATTTAATGCCTACTGTGTTAATTACACTCTGATAGGTCCCAAGGGAGACAAAACAACAACAATAATAATATAAAGCCTGTTTGAAAGGATTTTATATTCTAAGAAGGTGAGAAGTGCTTCATTACAATGCAAAATTTAAATATTGAAAAATACAGTATGTTTAAAAAAGGAACAGTTTTACAATTGTTCCAAGGAGGAAAAGATCACTTTGGGCTGTAGTTATCAGGCAAGGTTTCATGGAATAGGTAAGGGAGAGCACTTCAGGCATAATGAATGATTATAGAATTATAATGGATCATAACCATTCACTAATTTCTTAACTGGAAGAAGCTATCTCTGAGTAGCCATGGGGTGGTACTATATTTAGATAAAGAAAATAAAATTCTTCCATTTAAACTTGAGCATGAAGCACTCGAAAGAAACAAAGTGGGATGTGATTACAGTTCTAAGGAGGAGAGATGTAGTCCTTCAACCCAAGTTGATCTGTAACTAAGATACGGTATCTCAGGCTTTGCCCCAGGGTGCAAAAATGAGAGCAAGCTGAATTTTTTGGTGAAGCACCTATATTCCTTCATCAGAAGAAACAACTTAGTTATCAAAACTCAGAGCAGGAAGGCATGCAGCTCATGAGAATTAGATAAAATATTAAGCAACCAGATGGTTTCCCTCATCCCTTCTTAAGCAGTCACATCCTGGTGAGCTTCCTGTACTCTTTAGGCTTTAATATTATAATATCTCAAGGTGCCTTGCCCGTAAGACGATGGTACTGGGGACTGTGCTGTGTGTTACTACACTTGCTCCAGGTACTATTTGTTTTCTACCAGGAAAAGAATATTGCTACCAGGAAAAAGCACACATTTCTTACCCGAAGTAAAACTCTGTGATTATATATTACAGATTGGTACCTGAGCAGCTTTTTCACTGAAGTCCTATTACTGAAAGCTATGCTGACTCAGTGAGCCCATTGTTCTCAGATCTACCTAAAAATTAGTGTTCAGAGAAGCTCTTTTAAGCTAGGCTGTGTTGGGGGAGTCATCATCCAGTCTGCAATTTTTTGTATGGAGCAGGTCATGCCCTACCTGTTAATCAGCATGTAGAAACCCTCTCCCCTTTTCTATAATATTATTTCCTTATGATGTGGCTACTGAGGAGGAGCTGAGATGCAATGGCCCATCTCCTTTTGCTGATGTGGACCTATCTGAATTGTCTTTATCACTTTATGAAAGTCATCATCAAAAGCTGGCTTCATCTTGAATCCCTTGCCCGTCTTTAGGGATCAGTCCATCAACACGTTCCTATCTTGACATATTTTGTGACAGATTCCTTTTAATTATCTTATTCCTGAGTTCTGCCTCATTAATCAGTATGAAAGTTCAAACAAAGATTTTTCCTTCTAACCTGACTTTATAACCTTAAAATGCCATGGAGGTAACTCTAGATCCTTGAGGGACTAAGTCAGAAGAAACTTAGATTCTGAGAGGTCGTACCAAGCTTCAAAAACTTTGATCATAGTCATAGTGATTTTAGAACCTCTGTAGTTAAGTTGAGAGTGAAAAATTGATTCATTCAACAAACATTTGAATCTGCTATACTTTTCTATGTACTGTGAATACAAAGGTAGAAATAAATAGTACCTTCCCTCAAAGAGTTTACATTCAATCACAGGAGGTAAGGATGGGAAAACTCTTATTTAGATAAGGAAACCAAAGTGCATCATAAATTAAATGCAAAGTAATTTCCAGAAAGAGAATAAAAACAAGAGTTTTTTTGGGGGGGCATGTTGGGAGAAAGAGAGGTTGATAAGATTATGAAAGGTCTTGTGTAGAAGGGCACATGAACAGAATCCAGAAAGAAACTGAATATTCTATGAGGCAGCTTAAGGAGGGTATGCATTCTGTATATGGGGGACAATCTGTGCAAGAGCAACTCTTACTGTAACAGAGTGCATAGAGGTAAAATAGACAAGATTTATCATAACTAATTAGATACTGTGGGTGAGGGAAAGGAAAGAGTTAAGGATGACTTCACATTGGAGAAACAGTGTCTGAAAGCATAGTTGTGCCTCTAACAGTAATAGGGAACATAGGGTAAAGGGAGAATTCTGAAGGAAAAATGAGTTCCATTTTGGACATATTAAGTTAAAAGATGCCTTTGGAACATCTAGCAGAAAACATGCCAATAATGCAGTTATTGTTATGGGAACTGAAACTCAAGAAACATAATAGGGCTACAGATATAGATTTAAGAGTCATCTGGAGAGAGATAATTGTTGAACCCACTGGAGCTGCTGAGATCACTGGAATAGTTAGTGCAGAAAGAAAAGACAAACCAGGACAAAGTCCTGAAGTAAACTCACATGTAAGGGGTAGGGAATGAATGCTGATTCAGAAATGTAGCTCAAATTGGCTAGACAAGCAGGAAGAGAACTAGGATAAAATAGTGGTACCAAATCCAGGGCAGGGAATGTGTCCAGGATGATAACTAAGTGGTACACTAGATAGAGTACTAGACTTGGAAGCAGCAAGACCAGAGTTCAAATTCTATGTGGGAAACAATAGCTATGTGACCCTGGGCAAGTCACTTAACCTTGTTCAGTCATTTGTTCCTTGGCTGTTCTTTAGATTAAAAAAAATATCCTGGGGATATCATTGGCATTTAAGGACACTTCCATAGCTGTAAATCTATTATTCTATGAAGAGGGAGTGGGCAACAGCATCAAACATTACAGAGATGTCAAGGATGAAACCTGAAGAAAAGCCATTTGATTTGGCAATTAAGAGATGATTGGTAACCTTAGCGAAAACATTTGCATTTGAGTTGTAAGGACATCACTAGAAGGTTGGCCACCAAGAGATAAACTTTTTTTTTTCTTCCATAGCAATCTATGAAACAATTAATCAGTCATGGAGTTCTGATCATCATTGATGAAAGGAGTACATTCACTCAGACTGATGAAAACAGTATGTCCCTGAATTTGCATGGCTCAGTGAATGTTGAAAGGTGTGGTTTATTAAACAAACAAACAAAAAAGCTTAGAACAAGCAATTTAATTCAAATAGAAGTCAGATGATTGTAAGAGGGAAATTAATAAAGAATTTCACATGGGATGTGAGGTTGAAGTAGATGACCTCTGAGGTGCTTTCAAATGCTGAGACATTGAGTCCCATGTACCAGGCAGAGTTATGTGTCTTAAAAGGGTTTGAGATGAGATGTAGGATTTCATATTTCACTACAAGGAAAGAGAGTGTAACAAGAAGAGAAAGCAAGGAAAAAGTCAAGCAAACTGCTTTATCTGGGGAAAGTACACCAAGAATGAAAAGCAGGTAGGATGGAAAGAGATCTCAAGGTGGAATTGGGCACGCTGAAACCAGTAAAGCAAGGTTCTTTATTATACGGTTATAATCTAGGTCAACCATGCTTCAAATTTGCATAAAGGGAGTGATACGTAGATAAAGGTTTGGGCACTGGTGTTTTCCCATGCTGGAGGGAAAGAGGTGATATTCAAATTCTACTGCTGTGGGGAAAGGGTCTTTTGGCCAACACTGCGGGCTTCACTTTGACAGGGTTACTCTGAGATGCTGAGCCTTGGTTTAGCAGGGTGAGGAGGCTGCTGAAGTCATTACAACTTGTTCCTGGAGACCTTAGCCACTCACATAGGACTTTTGGGACACATGGACCTCAAATGTTTTCATTTAATTTTGATATTTATGTCTCTGCTGGAGTGGAAAATTTTGACCCAACAATAAAAATCTAAACACACCAATAATGGAAGGTCTCCTTAGAGTAGGAATGACCCACTCACAATTCACATTTTGTGAGTAAAGGAATCCACAGCCTCTTTAAATTAAGGCCTACTTATAAACCTATCTGTTTCATGATCATTTTGTTACAAACAGAAAATTCAGGCAGCAAAAGGGAAATAAGATAACAGATAATTAATAACAGATGACATACATTTATATATGTGCGTATGTACATATTCAGCAATAGAAATACTCATAATAATATTAATCTATTCCATTATATATGCCTTGATTGTTCCCTAATGCACCCTTGGGGATTCCAGTCTTAGTACCATGAACAGTTTTGTCAATGCACCTCAAACTAGAAGACTCCTTGGTAATATTATCTACAGAAAAATAGCTTTTATCCCTCTGCCACCCCTCCCCAAGTGCTTCTGCTTAACGGATGCCTACTTGCTATAATTTTGACTCATTAAAGTATGACTCAGCCCAACCCCTTCATTATGTTCACTTTCTAATTACCAGAACTGGACAATTTTTAAAAAGAAATGAAAACCGCACACCCCATGAGACCTTCGATACTTGTGATTGAGAAATAACTTTTGTCTTCCTGGTCTTCATTGTTCTTCTGCACCCACCTTTCCAGCTTCTGTCAATTATTGAACTAGCTTTGCTTTTCCAAATTCTTCACCAGAAGAGACCATCACTCAGTAACTTTTAGTATCTAAAAGCTTTTTTCCTTATTCTTCAATCTACCCTTGATCATTAGCTTCTCTAAGCCCACTGGAAGTGAGCACATAATTGTACATAAACCTATTGACAATGACCCAGCAAGAATATTCCAAGTGCCTCTCACTTAACATTGGAGGAAAAAATGCACCAGCAATTCTATCCAATAGGGTGCTTCTTTCTCCATATAGTTCCATGTCTTCCAGGTTTCTCTGCTATTGTCTCTACCGCCTCCCCCCCCTTTCTAGTCCTTCATTCCATTGTTTCTCTCTTTATTTGTTAGACTTATTATCTACTTTGCTACACATGTGATGGCTTCTGGATTAATTTCACTGTCAGAAAATAAATAGGAACTTCAAAGTGGCATAAATGATCTTCTCTCTTTTAATAATTAAAGATGAATCTACCACAAAGCCCACAGAGACATTCCCAGTGTTTACATTAGATCAAAACCAAAAAAGAAATATGACAGAGAATTTACTGCCCTAACATATATGGCATGCTTCCTTGCCCTGCCCTGGAATCAGCATAGAAGCAATTGGGTTGACTTCAAAGTATATGGAGCAGGATGTGGGGAAGTAGGGACGATTTTCAGAGTTCACAACTTATGGAGAAAGAAAAGCAGTTTATTATTAAGTGCAAATACAGTGAAATGGAGTCCAGGTGTATGGGTGCAGACAGAAATTACACAAACCTCAAAAGCCATTCTGAATATCTTAATTCCTAAGGCAATATGTCTCTGGGCCCTTCCAGTACACAGAAATCCTCTGGGTGAAGGGGCTGTATGTCATATTATCTCTAGAGAAAGGCTTAGATTATACAGCCTACTCAGATACCTGATGTATGACTAGAGAAACAAAAGGCACATGAGACACATACTCCATAGAAGTATGTGTAGAAAGATAGATATAGATGTGTGTATGTGTGTGTATATGTATATGTATATGTATATGTAAATATATATATATATAGAGAGAGAGGGACAGAGATAGAGAGACAGAGACAGACAGAGAGACAGAGACAGAGATATAGAGATCTAGTGATGTATGTACATTAGTGTACAAATATGCATGTGTGTATATATGTGTGCATGTATATATGTATACAACTATTTATATTGTATATATGTGCCCACACGTACAATAAGCATATATGATTTAACAGACATCTATACCCATACTTCACGTGTATTACATGTATGTACACACATGTGTGTATGCAACATATGCATTGTAGAAGGAACACATTATACACACAACATGTGTGGATATATTGTATTTTGACTGAGTATACTGTGGCATTTTCTGCTTATGAGGTTGGTTGATTACATATATGGTATATGATTCTTTGCTTATGTATGCAAGTATGAGGAAAGATTGATCCTTTTCTCATACTTTCCAAACTTTCCAAACTCACAAATGTCTACTGGTTTTTAAAGTAATTTTTTAAAACAAATACTTGCTCATAGACCCATTAGTCAAAAAGAATAGGAACTAGACCTATGATTTCATTAGCACAGAGAACTGTTCTAATGAAGGAACTTTGTCTATCAACACAGCTAGCATCTTCTCCATAACTTGTAGTCCCAGACTGTACCAAATATTGAGATCTTACCTAACTTGCCAAAGATCCCAAAACCAATATAAGCCAATGATGGTCATTCAATGCCACTTCTAAGTCAGCAAAATGTTATTTCACTAAGTTTGATGTTCTGTATGTGTGTTTTCTGTATTTGTCATCTTCTGTAAATTCTTTGAATAATGTGGTGGAGATGAAATCTCTCTTTTGTAGAATGCTTATGGGGAGGAGTGTGCTTCTTTGAAGGAGGTAAGGAGGCCATCCTGAGAATTTGGTGGATCCAACAGATAAGAAGCATAAAACGTTCAGATTTTGAGATGTTGATGTTCCCAGGTTTTGGCAGAATTTCCATTGCTCTGTGAGATTTAATTCTGACCCAGCATTGCTGCCCTGTAAATATGGAGGTGGAGGGGAAATAGCATATGCTTTTAGCAAATTAAATCCTGTTGATCTTGTTGTGAGTATAGTTATTTCATTGAATTTTATTATGATCCATCTATTTTTCATTTCATTTGAATCCTCAGCTGCAACCACTGGACTGTCTTATTTAAAGCTTGGCCCCAACAAATGTACTCAAATGTATCTGTAACTTTATTAGTAATTCCCTCCAATAATTCTGATCCCAAGCTACTCATACATCCCCCTCCTGTGCTAGACCATGGCCTCACACACCGAACACCACAGACACAGAACCAAGTACCAGCACGGTTAAGGCATTCCTCACTTTCTCTCTGAATCTAATAATCAGATATAGATTAGCATGCGGACCACTTAGAAACTTTATGTGTAGCAAACAGTATTTGCATTATTAAACAAAATACTCTTAGAAAAAAATTTAGTTAAAAAGGAGTCAAAGGGCTATAAATTTGCAAGATGGATAATAGTAGGCTGTGAATGCTGAACAATGATGAGCTGTATATATGAAGTGGTAGTGCATGTATAGCATGGACTCAGAGGACTAGAAAAGAAAGAAAAAAGGGACTTAATGCAGTCCAGCTGGTACATTTGTACCCCTTGTATCCTAAAGAACAAGAAGACCATTTCCAATAGCGTACATAGATACTAAATGGGAAATGTATAGGAAAGTACAGTGAAGAAAGAATGTATAAATTATCAATCAATGAAGGGAAAAAAGAAACAATTTTTAAGCACTACTAATGACAGGCATTGTGATAAGTGCTGGGTCAGAAGGTCTGGAAGGGGTCTCATGAATGGAAGGAATACCCAGAACAAAAAAATTATGAAACTATCTAAGGATTTGCTTATGTCAAGGGTGACTTTTTGAGTAATTATGGGACTTCCACACTTAGCAACTATAAATGTGCTTCCAATTCATGGGATCTAGAAAGGGTCTATAGGGGAGGCTCAGGATATGGACCCTTGATTTCACTGGTGTAGGGAACTCACTGAGGAGAAAACTTCTACCAATGCAAAATCGTACCATCTCTGCAACCTCTAGTTTCCCTGAGCACTGAGATGGTAAGTGATTTGCCCAGGGTCAAATAATTATAGAAAAGGAAAGGTTTTCAAAGCTGAGGTTACAAAAATGTGAATGAAGACAAGGAGCTAGCTTAGTGAACAAGGAGAAGGAGTAAACAGAAAGGGATGGGGGAGTGGGGAAGAGAGTCATTCTAATCATGGGAAAAAGGAATAGAGAAAGAAATGCATATACAAAATTTGGGGATAATTGTTCCTGAAATAGGTGAAAAACTTTAGGACCTGACAGGACAAATAAGGTATTCTTAGGTACCCTAGAATAGAACTTCAAGGCATATGGTGAAGATCTTGTACTTGGGTTCAATGGCATCCTACCCAAGGGGCTTAAGGAAAATGGTCATAGAGTCAATGCATTAAGGTGACAATGATAAAGTAATTCTGATAGCAATGGGGAGAACTGCCTGGAGAACCTTAGTTGTAGAAACAGACTATCTGGCAAAGACTCCAGGTGAGAGATGGTTAATGCATAAGGGGGTTGGCAGAAAGGATGGAGAGGATGGGCTGATCATAAGAGCTATTCTTTCTGGCTCAGCAGGCTACAATGGCATGCTCTGTGGAGTCAGAGAGGAAAGAAAACCCTCACTCTCCCACCTCCCTGGGTTTATGCTTGGTTTGCGAAAGAATTACTGACCTGCAGCCAACAGCCTACATGCCTTGCCAACTCTGATATTTCTCTGCGTATTTCTGCAGACTCACATGTGCCCAGTCTGTGACCTTAAAGTCAGAAAACTGGGCTCATGGTGGAAGGAGAGGAGAGATTTGACAATTGACTTCTTATATGGGGTATTGAATGGATCTCTACATTGACCTTGGTATGTATTAAGGGAAACAGGGAATATGATATTGAGAGAGAGAGAGAGAGAGAGATGGAGACAGAGACAGATAGAGACAGACAGAGAGACAGAGATAGAGACAAAGAGAGAGACAGAAAGACAGAAACAGAGAAATACACAGAGATAAAGAGACAGAGAGACATAGAGAGACAGAAAGACAAAGAGAGACAGAGACAAAGAAAGAGAGGCAGAGAGAGATAGACACAGACACGGATACAGGGACAGAAAAAGAATGTTTTAGTTGATTAACACAAAAGAGGTACATATTGGTAGGGTGTTGGCATAAATATTTCTGAGAAGATTACATTACTCAGAATGACTCAACTTGCCTTCAGAGTCACCAAAGGACTGCTAACTTCCATGGAGTCCTATCTTTCTCTTCTACCCCAAAAGAGACTAGAAGGCAAGACTCCTTGTCTTCCTTAGCTTGCACTCTTGGGGTTGCAATATTCTGACCAAATGATCTCTTTACCTAGGATAAGTCTTGGGCAGTCAAAGCATATGTGACAACATCTGGCCTTGTAATTAAACAACTGTATAGTCTGGTGGCCCTATCTGCCTGGACCTACACTGCCCAACTCAGCACCATTTCCAAACTCTCTTCATATACGTCATATACATGTGCTGCTTTTTCCTGGCTGCTATTTTTCCCTTCATATCCCTCTTTCTCCTCCATTTTCAATGATTCTATAAGATCATAGGATTATTATATATTTAGACCTGGAAGGAACCACATAAGTCACTGAGTACAGCTCCTTCACTGATGGATGATAATGAGGTACAAAGCAGTTCAGTCACTTGCCCAAGGTCACATAGGCACTAAGCATCCCTGCTGGGATTTGAATTCAGGGCTTCTGATTACTTAACAAGGGCTTTCTCCACTATACCATGATTTGGGATGTCACTTGAAGTGGAGATCTATTGGATTAATAAGAGCCTCATAGAAATGACAGGTGCCTGAGGAAGTCCATTGTTGCTCAAAGAAGGCAGAAAAGGTATCATTTACCAGGGTTAATAGTGCTCAGCTGTGATGGAAAGAGATGGAGAAACCTAGACTTCAGATCCCCAGTAGCACAAATGAGGGAGAATCATACTTATACTACCTATAGTGTGGGTTCTAAATCCATCTATCTATGTATCTATCTATCTATGTATCTATGTATCTATCTATCTATCTATCTATCTATCTATCTATCTATCTATCTATCTATGTGTATGTGTAAATCCATATATACACATGTGCATATGGGCATATAAGTGTTTATATATATATATATATACATATATATATATGCTGCACATATATGTGACTATATGCATATTATGTGTATGTGTAATATGTAATATGTGTATATTATGTATATATGCACACACAATATATGTAATATACATATTATGTATATATGTGTATACATTATATACATATAGTGATTTCTTTAGCAGACTAATCAAATCTATTATCTCCTAAGATAAAACAATGCTTTAAAATTAATGTTCCAATGTTTTAAAATTCATCACATAAAATACATACGATAACCCCCAAAATCCCAACTAAATTGAAATGTAGATATCAAAATATTTTTAAAAACAAGTTCACAGATCTCAGATCAAGAAACTTTGAACTACTGTTTCCTTGCGAAGGAAATACTTTGTATAAATTCAAGGACCATATAAATGTGGATAATGATGATGATGATGACTTGGGGTTATTATGTGCAGCAAAATATTTAGAAAGTGACATATTTATGAACTGATTTATAATTACATTTCTATGATGTGTACATATTCATTTTAAACATACATATATAGCTTAGGTTACACAAATATAGTTATTATACAAAACTTACCTACCTATGAACATGTATGTAAATCCATGTCAGTTGTAGTCATATATATTGAATATAGTCAATGTGTAGAGCATGCAACTCCTATAAATGCACACATGTACATTAGGTAAATTATATATGCATATGTATACTTTGCCAATTAAAAAAAAATCTCCTGAACTGAAATTACCCTGAGTTCTCTAAATACAGTGCAAATGGAAAAAAAAAGTATTGAAAATGATTATAATCTGCTGTTACATTAGATGATTATGAAATTGGTTACAGTAAAGGGTGGGTGGCATCTCTCTCTACCAGTGCTGGACATATTGACAAATCAGCGAGTAGACTCTTTGACAGATATGAAGCCAACAAAGTGTGAAACCTAGGCCTCTGTGTAAAAGGAATTCTCCTAAAATGTGACACTGGAAGTATTGAGGAGCACTGGACTGTCATTATTAACTTCTAATATTATTATATATTCCTAAAACTTCCTTCTTGTTTCATTGTGGTCAATGATTTCAGTTGCAAGGTGGTGCCAGTGGACTAGTTCATACCATTAAGCTATTTACCTGTAATTGGGAGTGGGGTGGGGAGCCACATAAATTGTGATATCCCTAAATAATAATCAAAACCTTCAAATCACTGACAGCTCTGAAGCAAGGATGGTATCATAATCAAAATATTGTAATAATTGAAGGAACTTGTGCAAATTACTTGCCACTTAGTGGCAAACAGTTATATTAGCATGCTAAATGAAATACTTCCTATCATTCTCGTAGGAGTAGCAAGGATGGATTAGGAAAGGAATCTAGTGTTTGTTACTTTGGAATCTCTTCTTTTCCTCACCCCTAATAGCAAAAATCCAAAATAGAACATGTTTCCACTGTCATTTTTCAATAGTACACTTCATTTTCCCATTGTAGAAAATGTTCAGTGAGTCATAGCCTAAATATACTGTAGAAACAGCTGATCTGATACTATTTTAAATAGATAATTATATATTTTAAATGTGATTCTACATGTCAGGGCTAACAACCAAATCCGGGCTAATGTCTGTAAACAGGGAAAGGTTATTAGGAAATCCATTCATTATGGTGCTGTTCATAGTTCTATTATGGGAGATAATCACTTTTGAGCTTAGGTAAGACCTTGTACCTTGCTGAGAGCTGTCAGTCTATGAAAATGCTGACTGAGGGTGGGTTTTGTTAGGAAATGAAAGATTATGTGCAATTTTCCTATACTTATGAAATTCAAAAACATTCAACATTATAGCCTGACCCTAATGACTATGATAAAGGCAACCTCAGTTTACAAGAGCAAGTTATGTTACCTGGTGACAGAATTGGAAACATAATAAGCATGTTTATTAATCAGTAGACCATCATGCCTACTTCTGGACTCAAAATGCCCAAGTTAAGATTAGCAGTCTTTTGTAATTCGTATCTTCAAATATACTTCTGCATATAAACATACATATTTGTATGTACATATACACACACTATGTCCAGAACCAATTTCATCATTATTGTCTCAAAACCTGCCCCCTTTTTTTGACATCACTGTTACTGGCTGGGCTGCTCAATCAATTAACATTCATTCATATTTGGCTTTTGCCTTACCTATTCAGTTAGTCAATAGTTAACAAACACATTAAGTGCCTCCTGTAAGCCAGGAATCTTGTTAAGTACTGGAGACCTGATGAGGCATTAAAGAATGCAAGAGGGGAGTTGAGAACTATCTAACATCAGATCTCTGCATATATGTGAGAAGTGTCTAAGAGCAGAATTTCAATTTAAGAGCTTTAAAACAACTGAAAAAGCTATCCTTGCATTAGGGCTTCCGCAGATCAACTATTTATGGATCAAAGGCAGTCAGATGAAGTAGGTCATATCTCCAGAAAAGGTGGAAAGCCCATTATGAATAAAATCTCTCAGGTGAGAGGAGAGGCAATTTGCCCATATCAATTTGTCTAAGTGTTAGACAAAGAGTTACCAACAAGAATGACAGAGAACTGAGGGATTTCATTTTCTTTAAGCATGGAGGTCAAGGGCAATTTTCCAGTGACCTACAAAGCATGTCATTTCTGCTTCTGCCAGTAAGTAAAGAAGTAAAATACTTCTGCAAAGTAAGAGCTAAAGAGTTATGTTTACAGAGAGAGTAAGTTGGTTTTAACCTTGGGTGTATAAATTAAAAAAACAGTTTTTATAAGTATATTTCAATAAAATTAGTTTCTTTTGTAATCATTCATGTTTTATTTTATGCATTTAATAACATTATAGTAAGATGGAGTCTTTTCAGGATGGGGTCTTTTTAGGCTTCTTTAAACTGCCAAAGATTTCCATCACACACACACACACACACACACACACACACACACACACACACACACACACACACACACACACACACATGAAGGGATAGTGTTTCCAGTCTCTGGGTAGATCTTCATAGTGGAACTTACAGGAAAATAGGGGAAACAGTCAAATAGGATAAGAAATAAGAAAGCAAATCAAGAGTTTCCATTTATATCATGGAGAGAAGATGTAGACCAATGAAATTCTTATTCCATAAAGTTAAAGTCAAAGTTCTAATCATTTAGTTGCTTAGATTCAGCAAGTCATTGAACTCCATAGTAACATAAAACAGCTAAAAATCGAATGAAAATATTTTCATGTACGTAAGAAAACATGACTTAAGAATGCATATACTTTCAGCATTTGGCATCATATTTTCTCTACACTGATGTAGTAAATATTCCTCCCAGTTGATCAGTCACACAAAAAATATAAATTTCACATTTAAAAATTTGGCTGGTTTAGAATGATTCAAACGCAAAAACAGTCTATGGAAAAGTACTATTTTTTTTCCCAAAGATTTAATTAACACTTGGACAAATATCAATGATGGTATGTTTCACCCTTGAGATTTTAGTAGGGGTTGTTAAAAGCTTTAGCTGAATATATGTGTGTAAATAAATTATGCACTATTTATTTACTAAGTATAAATCCCCCATAGTTTACTAGTTGGAATCAGGAAGATCTAAGTTCAAGTCTCACTATTTGAGTGACCCTAGAAAAGTCATTTAACTCCTTAATGCCTGAAGCAAATCTTTAGGATTCTATTTGACAGAGCAGAATTACAGGACCAGAAATAACCCCATACAAAAATCCTATGAAAATTTAAATACAATTGGTTTTAGTGACCTTTATCCAATTAATTCAATGAGCAATTAAGTGTCTGGGATATGCTAGGTAATGGACAGACAAAGACAAAAAAAGAAATTCTTGTCCCAAAGCAGCTTACTATCTCTTCATAGAATTAACAGGTAATTAAATATGTATAGTAACTTGTAAATGAGCAAACACACATCTATACATTCGTATATAAATATAGATCACAAGTATTTAAATAAACATATATGCATATATAACACACATATATGCACACATACATATGTGTGTATTATGTATATGTGCACATATATACATACATGCATATATATGTATGAGAGAGAGAGAGAGAGAGAGAATTCACAGTCATTTTTGAGAGAGTATTATCTAGATAGTTCTATTGGAGGAAGTGACATGAGCTGAACCCTGAAGAAAATGAGGGCTTCTACCAGGTATCCATAAGAAATAAGGACCTTTAAAGCATGGACTAGAAACTTATGCAAAAGCCCAAAGACAACAGAAGGAACCTGTTAGGTTGATGAAAAAGAAAGTAACCCAGGTTGGCTGGAATGTATTATGTGAATGGCAATAAAATGCAATAGGAAAGTAGGCTTGAGTCAGATGTTAAAAAATGTTGAATGCCATATACAGGGATATGTATTTTATTCTAGAGGTAACAGGGAGGTACTATGGTTTCTTGAGCTCAAGAAAGGCATAGTCAGTTCTCTCACTGAAGGGTATTAATTTGGTTGTCCAATGGAAAATAGAGTGGAGGAGAAAGAGATTGGAGTGAAGAAAAACTGCTGAGCTATTGCAGTAGTCTATTAGAGATGATGAGAGCCTGGGCTAGTGTGATGGCCATTTACATTGAGAGGAGGCATGTCCAATTTACAATTACTAATCAATCTGACTGGATATAGAAATAAGAATGAGAAGAGAAAGAAGTAAAAGATAACTCTAAAGGAGAGAATCTGGCAGATGAGAAATATGGAAGTTGGCTCAAAAGAAACAGGCAGATTAGGAAAAAGGGGAGACTGCCATATTTATCAAAAACTATTTGTAGTGGCACTTTTTGTGGTAACAAAGATTTGGTATCAAAGTAGTTTCCCTTCAGTTTGGAGACAGTTGAACAAATTATGGTATATGAATGTAGTAGAATATTATTATGCAGCATGTGACGATGAGAGGTATAGACTTAGCAAAACCCAGGAAGACTTGTATGGACTAATGGAGACAGGAGTGAGGAGAACCAGAAAACACTTTATGTAATGACTATGATAATGTAAACAAAAGCAACTTTGAAAGGCTTAGAACCCTAATTATTATAAAAACCAATCATTATTTTTTTTAAAGTAATGATGAAACATGCTTTCCACCTCTTGATACAGGGGTGATGGAACAGAATTGCGGTCTGACACCTTTATTGCTTGACAAAGTCAATGTGCACTTTTCTTTCTTTCTCTTTCTTTCTTTCTTTCTTTCTTTCTTTCTTTCTTTCTTTCTTTCTTTCTTTCTT
>CM053596.1:250762429-250795623 GCA_028646575.1 Pseudocheirus occidentalis | reverse complement strand
CTTCCTTCCTTCCTTCCTTCCTCCCTTCCATATTTATTCATACAAGTAAGGTTTCTATGAGGGAAAGGTAGAATTGCAGGGGAGGTGCTGTTGATAGCAATGCAAAAAAAGAAAAAAAAGAAGAGGGGAGGCTAGGTGGCACAGTAAATAAAGCACTGGCTCTGGAGTCAGGAGGACCTGAGTTCAAATCCACCTTCAGACACTTAACACTTACAAGTTGTGTGACCTTGGGCAAGTCAGCCCCAATTGTCCTACCTTGCCCCCTCCAAAAAGCTTAAAAAAAGACTACATGAGACGCTAAAAGAAAAATCCATAGAAGAGAGAAGAAGAAAATTTAGAAAGAGGCACAAAGATAATTTGGGTTACTATTATGTTTATATACACATAACTAAGCATAATCAAAGTTCATAATTCCATATGAAATCTTTTCTCTGACCTTTGCATATTGAAATATTTATGTTTATTGATAGCTGTATAAAGAAACTAAAAGTTGCAAAAGTGAAAAAAGAAGTAAGGGTGGAAAGCTGGGGTTCTCTTTGCATTGAATATTTTAGCATATTCATTTCCATCCTGTCTGATAGATGTTTGGTTAAATATGGATAATAACAGTTCACATTCATGTAGTACTTTTACACTTAACAAATGGCTTTCCTTACAACAACCCTGTGGGGCAGATTTCTCAGGGGTTATTATCTCCATCTTACAAACCAGGACATTGAAGTTGAGAAAGATCAAGTGACTTGTCCAGGGTCATTCTGCTAGAAAATAGCAGAGGAAGGTTTTGAGCCTCAGATTTCTGACTCCATGGGGCAGTGCCCCTTCCACCACATCATACTGACTCTGTAATATAAAAGAATGCTACCTTTAGCCCCATAATACATTACTGGAATACCTGATGAAGAAGGGTGCCTGGCTACTCTTCATCACTTGATAAGGGCTTCCAGCTATCCATCAGCTGGAGAAGGAGCATCTTGAACAGAAACAGCAGCAAGTAGCCAATGTTTTCTTCTCACTCACTAGCAAATCCTAATCACATTATCCTTGGGAGGGTAATATGCTGATCCCTCTCCAGTTTATGCCAATTACTAGGTACCAGCGGTCTCAAGGGGAAGGTCTGTAATTCTTCCTCTCCCAGTGAGGTACCTCTAGAAAACCTTTCACACCTGCAACCAAAAAAAAAAAAGCCTCTCTTTACCCCAATTAGATCTGGATCTGAGTGTCCCTTTCTCCAACTCAAGAAGGACTTAAATATGGGTTTTAGACACACTAATGGTTACACTAAGCAAGAGGTGAGAACAGTGAGACAGGCGCAGAAGGGTATTTGAAATGAAGGGGGAAATACATATAAAAAGGGAAAAAGTAAAGTTTTAGGGAAAACAGGAACCAGAAAGCAGGCCAAGCCAGGTTGCAACTGTTGTATGGTCTACCATAAAACTGTATATTAGCTGACAGGAGGCAGGAAAAGTGCAGCAGAAAGGAATGGATGAGAATCCACATGTTCAAGGGGAAAAAAATGTCCATTTGTGGGAGAAAAAACTGAAGATAAAGATCCAGGCTATCAGAGGTCCTGTGAGATCTAGGCCAGACACATTTCAACAATCAATTCAATTTGAGAGACATGTGATAATTATTGACCATGTGCAAAATAGTGAGCATACAAAGATAAAAGAATACAATTCCTGCCCACACGAAGCTGACAATCAAGTAGGAAAAAGAAGCATGTTTAGAAATAACTAAAATGTAAAGTATCCAAAATTTAGACATGTATGGGGCATTTAGAGATGAGCAAGTTTAATAGGAAACTGTGGCTTAGATAGGTTAAGTAACTTATCTAGGGTCACAGACCAAATAACTATCTGAGATAGTTTTGGGGTAATTTTTGTTATTATTTTGGGGGCAACTGGGGTTAAGTGACTTGGCCAGGGTCACACAGCTAGTAAGCGTCTGAGGTCAAATTTAAATTCAGGTCTTTCTGACTCCAGGGCCTGTGCTCTATCCACTCTACCACCCAGCTGCCCCAAGATAGTACTTGAACTTGAATCTTCCAGATTCCAAGTCCAGCAGAGCATCTACTTGTACACCATACTATGATTAGGTGTAAAGGTGATATTGGAAGAGCTTTAACAACTGGGAGAAGGAAAATGTTTTCTGATGGGTCTGGCAATGCTGAGAAATGCATGGGGGTAAGAAAAGGTCGAGATAATTTGAGGGGCGTCAAGTATTCAGCTACTGTGGGGGCTGTGGATGGCCACATTCTAGTCAGAGAGTAGGTGCAGTGATTTGCATGGAGAACATGAACCAATTACTTCTCTCCCTGATAAGGACTGGAGGCGGAAGAGTCAGACAGCGGCTGAAAGACAGACAGAGAGGGACTGCTTTCTCTGCCTGTGTTTCAAAGTTTCCGTTTTTCCAAATATGCTCCATGACAGACAGACTGATGGTAATAAGTGTGACAGCAGGAGAGACAAGCCAGAAAAATGATAAAGTGTTGAGGGTGGCAGGTTGTGTATCTTTACATTAAATGAATAACAAATAAACTACATGTAAAATTATATGCAAATGAACACATTATTTTTGTGTTTCACTGGAGTCCTAACCAAGAGCTAGAAAGAGGAAAAATCAGATTTTAGAGCCAAAGGGACCTGTGTTGATAATTGTAAGAGCTCACATGTATATAGAGAGCTTAAAGCTTTACAAAGACCTCCCCCCTCCCCAAGCAGGCCCAGTTATGGGGCTTAAAGTAGAATTTTAATCCTTATTTTATATATGGAGAAACTAGGGTTGAATCTTGCCCAAAGTTACACAGCTAAGAAGCGTTAGAGCTGGGAATTAAGTCAGAGGTTCCCAAATTTATTTGACCTACTGCCCCCTTAAAAAAAATGTTCACCACCTACTGGAAATCTATTTTCTTTAAACATTTAGTAGTTTTTTTGAAATTTGTATGTATAGATACTTTTTGCCTTTTTTTTTGGTAGGGTCAATTGGGGTTAAGTGACTTGCCCAAGGTTACACAGCTAGTAAATATTATGTATCTGAGACCAGATTTGAATCAGGTCCTTCTGACTCCAGAGCTGGTGCTCTATTCATTGTGCTACCTAGCCGCCCCTATATGTATGTGTGGATGTGTGTATATGGCACGTACGCACGCATGCATGTATACACGCATATGTGTATACATACACATAAATACATATGTGTGTTTATGTATACATATATGCACATACATGTATATATGCATGTGTGTGTATGTATGTGTGTGTATATACTTGTAAAGACACATCTTAAATTTAGTAATTCATTGTAAATTTGTGGGTTTCTTCCTGCATTGAAATTTTGATTATGTGATATTGCGTCATGTAACCATATAGTATAGTATCATAGTGTAAGCAAGTAATTACACACACATATTCTGGTCAATGCATGTTCAACTTCTGACAATGCCACACACTCACCTGCCAACACTTGCTTGTTAAGACCTGTTGGTGGACTTGACCACTTGCATTTCATGTGTTTATTTGGAAAATACTCACTTAGACTCAACTCTGTTACACAACAGTTGAAAAATATCCAAATAGTTTTTCAAAATTTTCATATCTTCTCTTCTTTCCTTATGCTTCCACAGCCCCCTTAATTTTATTCAATGTTGCATAATTGCACTCAAAGCTACTACTGCCATCTTGGATTGTTCCAGCATCTCCCAGGGGGTGGTAGCACCCACTTTGGGAACCTGTGAATTAAAGAAAGGATCCTTGCCTCCAAGACTATCTACTATCCTGTTCAAACCCTTTATTTTACAGATTAAGAAACTGAGACTCAAGGAAGATTAAAAGACTTGACTGTTATCAACCTATATTTGGAAGTACCTTCTTTACCATCTTCTTCTGTGGAGAGGCAGCATGGTTTGGTATCTTTTCTCCATACTAAACTATGCTTGTACCTAACAGACCTCTTCCACTTGCTCTGTGACACTACTTGTCACTCAATCCTCATATCTTTCCAGTCTTCTTCCACATTTCTCTTTTTCATGCAAGCTATGGTGCAGCCTTTTTGCCATTTCTCCCATATGATGCTTCATTTCCCATCTCCATGAATCTGTACAGGCTGTTTCCCATACTTAAAATGCACCCTCTATTCGCCTCCACACTCAGAGTGCCATCCTCTTTCAAGACCTAATTCAAATGCCACCTTCTGTAGGAGGGTGCTCTCACTCCCCAAACTGTAAGTGCCTTCTCCTCTGAAGGTTTTCTCTCGATTCTACATGTATCTTTTTACCTGTTTATTGACATGTTCTAGACCCTATTCAAAAATAAGCTCCTTGGTGATAGAGGATTTTTTAAAAAAAATTTCCTTCTTTCCCTAGTATTTAGCACAATACCTAGAACTTAGTAAAGGTTGAAATAAATGGATATTGACTTATTCATGTGCCTCAGCTTAGTAATCTGTCAAAAAGGGAATTATGCTGTTGTCACTACCTACCCTACAGGGCTGTTGTGATGAATATACTTTGCAAAGAATTCATGTGTGTGTGTTTATGTATGTATAAGTGTGTGTTTATATACACATTTTATATATATGAACATATATAAAAATGAATATAAGTATATATACATATATAAATATATGTGTGTATATGTGTATGTGTGTGTGTGTATATATAATGTAATTTCTATGTAATTCATGAGTTCTAGTATACTGGTCATCCCAATGCTGAATTTTGGAATAAAAATAGAAAGGCAGAACTAGAAGGAAGTAATTAGGGAAGGAACAGAGGCCTATATTAACTATTTGGATCTGGAGAACATCCTGGAAGTCTCTTCAATAACAGCTTTCTCTGTGAAGTTTCTGATCTCTTCCTATCTCCAATTAGTTGGAGGTCCAAATTGCATCATTTTCTCATGGGAATTCAATTGGCACCTCTCTCTTTTTTTTTTCTTCAGCTCTGGCTAAAATCTGGAAGTGGGTTACTGCCAAGAAATAAAAGGCCAACGAACAACATGTCCTCCAAATTGCTTTCAGTCTTTCAATACAGTGTTTCTTGGGGGTTTCCATAAATCTAGGGGATTTCATGAGATCAATAGTACAGGCTAAGGGCACCAAAAATGAATAAATCATACAAAAACCTTGAACAGTCAACTAATTCCCAGTCTCTCCTGTGATTTGAAAGTGGTCCTATAGGAGAAGCTTAAAGTCACAAGACTGAAAGAGATAAACACAATAAATGAATTATATTAACATGGTGTGAAATTTCTTTAAAAAAAAAAAAGGAAGCTATGAAGTCAAGGGATGGGAATTCAGATCCTGGCATTCACATTTATTATCTCTTTGAATTTCACCAAGACCTGATCCTCATTTTTCCTTACTTATGAAATGGATATTCATATCACCTTCTTTGCAGGAATGTTTGGTAACTTCTTTATATATACATGATAATAATTCTTAGTCTTAAGCATCTGCTTCTGATTTCTCATGATTACAAGTCATAGGGTTGACCTTCTACTGCTTCCAGCTTTCCTCATTTTCAAGCTGTTTTTCACTGTATTCCATCTCTACTTTTCTTGGAATTCCAACCCTTGTGTTCCTCAAGGCACCCAATTCCCTCTGTGACTTCTTTTCCCATTTTCTCACTTCCCTATTTTTTCTTAGTTTGCCATACAGAAAGGAGTTAACATGGAAAGCATTTCAGCAAAGCAATGCTCTGAAGAAAAAAAAAAAGTCATCAAAATTCTGAATAGCTCATGTATTTCTCCCTCTTCTTTCCTTTCTAATTGCTTTCTTCACTAGCTTCCCTTATGGAGAGGGCCCAAAAGGTTTCTCTTATGAACTAAGAATAATTTAAAAAAATATATATACATATATATCACAGATTTAGAGCTAGATAGGACCACTTCTTAATGATTGAATGGTAACTGAGTCTAATCCCCCCTCCCCCATTTTACAGAAGAAGAAGCTAATTTATATTAGGTTTAAGTGATGTACCTAGGCTCATGAAATCAGTACATATCTGAGGGGAGATTAGAACCTGAGACCTGATGGCAAATTAAATGCTCTATATGTAATACCATGCTGCCTCGAGGAATAAAGGGGAAAATTGAATGAGGAAGGCAAAGAGAGAGATAAGTGAATAAAAAGAGGAATGAAAGCTAGAATGTATAAATGGTGAATAAAGAAAGAAGGAGAATTATGGAAAGAAAAGGGGGATTGGAAAATTAGAAAGGCAAGAAAGTGATGGCTCTTTTTAGTAATTGCTTGAGCCACCTGTCTTTGGATCCCCAGGCATCTGCTGTGAGAGTCTGTAGAAAATTTCACTTTCTGCCTTCACTAATTGAATATTTTTCATTTTAATTTCAAATTGCTCACAATGATTGATAAAGAAAAAAGCCAAGCCTATCTGTCTGTAAAGAGGACACACAGTACATTCTTATCAATTCATCATCCATTCATAGTTCTCTAGGTCTATTTATCTCACATCTACCTGTCTATTTCAGCATATTATTTATGTATCTCTTTTTCTATCTATGTATCCCTCAAATATCTATGGAAAGCAGATAACTATAGAAAGCCTAAAAGATTTTCCAGGGCAAAGCATAAATAGCCTTGCCATTAGGTATAGAAATATGCTGTGACATTAAAATAAACATGAAGTTTTTTCAAAAAAGACCTCAGCCATTTATCTTCTTCCGACCCTGAAAAGTTAAATTCCAGATCTTTAGGAACACTAGATGCTGGGCATCTCAGAAGAAAAGTTCCTCTAAATGACAAATTATTTGTTGATTGCTGAATTTTCAACTCAACTTTCAAGGATAACAAGTCTTCTATTTCCATTTTATTATATCTTGCCACTGGCTCCAGATGGCTCTGGGGGAGAAAGTGAGGCTGGTGACTTTGCAGGACCCTGCCTCACTTAAATCCAACTCATTTGAAAGTCATAGTATCAACTTCCTGAGATCACAGTTCTCTTAAAGAACGAAGGACAAACAACAACAATTATTCTATTGAAAGGAAGAAGTAAGATGATTAAGACTTTAAATTTAGATTTTAAAAAATTCATAAAGGAATGACTCATCAGAAGCTGTGCTGTATTTTGGGGCGATATGACCCAATATGATTAATGTTAGGTGTTTGTATAGAGGCGTAGTGAAACTAGGTTGATACTGTTGTAGACCATTGTACTTTTATTGATAATTATTGTGAATATGTTTATACTATGGGATCTAGTGCCAGCCAAAGTGTTAGGGCCCATGCCTACATACATTGAGGCATGGAATGAGTTGGAGTCAGTAATGGAGAGACAGTAAAGTCATCATTTCAAATGTCATTGGTGGTATTACTCAGCTCATTGAGTAAAAAACTAAGTCAATTATTTCCTTTTATAGGGACATTCAGGAGAGGAGTCTGGGGAACCAGGCACAGAGGGATTGAAGGGTCTAGGACACAAACTGGATGATGGAAATATCTGGAAGAGAAATTTTACCACAAAGAACAAAACTAAAGAAAATTTAACCAGTAGAATTTACTTCCTGGGTACAAGCCAAGAATAAAGAGGACAAGCAGGAGTAAGAAAGTGAGAATGAATTTTCAGAAGCCAGAAAATAGAGATCAGCTGAAAATGTAAAAGGCATCAGGCTGGAAAACAGATGGGGACATAGGACAGGAGGCCAGGTAGAAAAGTGGCATTTTGTCTTGGGAGTCAGAAAGTAAAGCAAGCAGTTCCCTAGGGCATATTCTATAGGTTTATATTCTAGCAGCAAAATACTTAATCTGGGCTCCATGAAAAAAAAATGATGCTTTTAAAATAAATTTAGCTTCTTTTTTTCTGAATTTGTTTTCTTCTTTATATCACTCATTTCCATGGGATTTTGAGTTACAATTTTTTTCCCCATCTTTCCCCTACCCCCACCCCAAAACAGTGAACCCACTGTAAAGCCCCTCCCCCAATCTGCTCTCTCCTATGTCCTCCCCCATTGTCCCTCTAACTTTCTGGTAGGGCAGGATGGGTCTCTCTACCCCAGTGAATTGGCTTCTTTTATAATTCTACATATTTCATTTTATGTATTTTAAAAACATTATTCTGTGGAGGGATCTAGTGGTTTTACAAAAGGGGTCATGACACAAAGGTCAAGATCTCCTGCTCAAGAACAATAAATCACTTGAAAATAAACAAGCTATGATGACACAGCAGAGAGATGCCTGTCCAAACCCTAGATTCCAACACACATAAGTAACGATTGGCAAAGCAGATTCTGGAAGGCTGAGATATGCAAATGTAGCCAGTGAAATTTACAGCAAAAAGCTGAATTAACATCAGGACACGATCTGGCAGAAAAATGCACAGGAGGAAACAAAAAAGTGCAAACGCAGAAGGGGATATAAATAGGAGAGTTTTTGTTACTACCCTGTTAAATTATATATAACATTTACAGTTTGAAGAAATATATGTGTGTATACAGAAAATTAAAATTTATTTTCTAAGAAGTATATACATAGCACATACATGCATGTATAAAATATATTTAAATTTTAAGAAATATATGTGTGCATACATAAAATTAAAATTTGTTTTGTAAGAAGTATATGCAGACCACATATATGCATATATAAAAATATATTTAAATATATAAATATATATGAAGGAAGGTAGAGAGAGAAGGAGAGAGGGGAAGAGAGACAGAGAGATATAGAAGGAAGGAGGGAGGGAGAGAGAGTGGGAGGAAGGCAGGCAGGGAGGGAGGGAGAGAGAAAGAGAAAGAAACAAAGAGAGAGAGAGAGAGAGAGACAGAGAGAGAGAGAGAGAGAAAGATGAAAAATTGAGAGAGAAAGAAGAGAAATTGATTTGTTCTAAAAGAGAAACCTATATAACAGAAGTTAAGTTTGTTATATAGCCTTTTAGCCTTTTTTTTTGGCTCTTTTCATATGTTGAAATGTTTATGTTTGTTGATAATTATTACAGTAAAAAAAAGTTTTGTTTAAAAATGTAGGCAAGAGAGTTATGAAGCTGAGACCTCTTTGCCTGTGGCTGATAGGAAGGATCAGCAAGAACATTAAACATCCTAACTTATATACTTTGCCCACCTCAACTCCAACTATATTTCATATATGGAATGGAATATAGTTTTTGAAGCCTGTTCTAGAATAATGAAAGATCCGGCAGGCCCTATCAAGTTGGGAATGTTTTAATGTTGGTCTTGAATAGCCTCTCCTTCAAAGATCAATCTGGATAATTTCAGAGAGGTTCCTAACTTTTAGATTGGCCCTGTGGTGATGAATAATTTTGGCCATTCACAGCCAAAATTCATACTCACTTGTAAAGTATGAAAGTATGGTCAAGGGAATAAAAACCAAAGATTTTTTAAAGAAAAATATTGCACATTTTTCTTGGCTACTTTAACTTAATATATTTAAACATACTTTCAATTTAAGATATATTTAATTATAAAATATATACTATCATTAAGTAAGATGGTAATTTCACTCTGCTATTGTGATGATAAACTCAGGCTTGGGAAGGAACTTAGAAGTTATCTAGTCTAACCCTGCAATTTTTCTATTTGGAAATGAAGTCCCAAAGAGAGTTAGTGACTGGCCAAAGGACAAATAATAATCACTAAAGGATAAACTTGAACTTAGGTCTTTTGATTAAAAATCTTGTCCTCTTTTCTCAATACCAACACATTGGCACATTTAAAGTTTTTCTTGTTGATTTGATTAAATAAGGCATTTAAAATTATTTTTATTTTCACTTTTACAGCCAAAATGATTAAACAGGACAATTAAATACATTGTAAAATCCTTGAGGTCAGGCAAGAACTTTATCTTTTTCATTTTTATATCCCAGTTACTGGACAGTGCCTCAACCACATGGATACGTAATGAAATTTTTAAATAATAAAAACCAAATCTGTTTGCTTTGGCAAAATACTAACACATGCCCCTTGTTCAAGGAAAGACAAACAGACTGATAGGTAGATAGGTAGATAGATAGATAGATAGACAGATAGATAGATAGATAGATAGATAGACAGATAGACAGATAGAGAAACATAGATAGATAGATACAGAGACATATACATACATCTGTACATGTATATCACAAATATATAAAATTGATATTTTGCTTCAAATAATTTTGTAATTTTGTGTTATTTTGGGTAGCAAGATTATCTTTCATATATTCATGAAAACTGTTGATTTAGAGATGATTCACCTAAAAGGAGTTTCACAGCTCTCTTCTTTGATTAGCTTTGGCAAGTAAAACAACATCATTTAAGTTTCTGTTCAAAAATCAATCACATAAATATAAAAAAATCACAAATATAAAGAAAATCTTTAATGCATAATATATATTTTCTTAAAATCCAATTTATATATGACTACAGCAAATTAACCACATATAACCTAATTTTTTTTTAAAAATATTTTTTGTGGTGTTAGGAAAAATGCAAAAAAATGAATTTTCTTACTTGTAATTTCAAGCTATTGTAAACATCATTGCCAACTTTACAATTAAAGGCAGTACACTTAGGGACCTACCCAACTGCATAGAGACAATACATTTGTTGCTATTAAAAAAAAAGAGGCAGTCTAGTAATACAGTTGTTTGATGCCAATTTTAGCTGAGGAGAGATGGAAGGGAAAACTGGCTCTGAAATGCATTTGTGCTATTAAAGTTGTGGTCCAGCAGAAACGGGGTAGGGTTATGGAAAGCAACAAAAGTTCTCTTCCCAGAACTACAACTGAGACACAGTGTAATCATACAAAAAGCCATTCACCCTTCTTGCCATCAGTTTCTCCATGTGTCCATGAAAGATAATCTTTGCCTGCTAGTTACCTCACAGAGATGTTGGGAGCTATAATGAGTTATCGGGTATAAAGCTCTTATACTTCCTTGGATGAGAGATGCTTTTAAATACAAAGTATTAAGTTATCATTGACATTGTTATGAGGCATTGTAAAAGCTTAACCACCAGCTGTTTGTTAGGCATTTTCCAGTCCCATCTTTTAAGAATGATATAAGACAGGTCTGGGCAAAGTGTAGCTTGCCGGCCAATGCTGGCAGAGCAGCTCTTCAAAGTGACCTCTGGCTGTCCTCATATTCATTGCTGAGTTATATCCCAGGGAGATGAAACATCTCCCTATGTAAAGTTTTCTTTGGGTCATAGCAACCAAGCTGCATTGCATGCTGGGATCTGTAGTTTCCCTTCATCCCACCTCCCTGTTAAAGATGAATGCAGTAGCAAGCCCTTGCATTTTCTTCCTCTAAATCAGGGGCTTCAGACTGATTGGAAGTTGCCTCAGCGACCTAGCCAGTGGGGGGGGTGGAGTTCAGAGGGGTGAACAGTTGGGAATCTTGATGAAATCAGCCTCCTCTATTTTTCTCTGTGGATGCCCAGGAAAAGCTAAAGTGGAAGAAGCAGCTATAGATACATTGTAATGCAGATGACACTGGCTGGCTTTGAGGTACTTCTCCCTGCCACCATCTAATTACTCTATATTAATGTATAAATAGAGAGAGATACAACTAACGATGAGGTAGGTAGAGAAGTAGCTGGGCCTATTGAGTTAATAATTAATTACTAGGAATTTTCAACAGTGGGACATTAACCACTTGCCCTTTTAAATGGTAATAAATAGAGGACATATGTCTAATTAAGAAGCTGTGAAATGCTTTAGAAGGACCGAATGGAGGGAGAGAGGAGCTTATTTACAGAGCTGTACTAACTGCTCTCTATAGGAAAAGACATTCAGGAATCCTTTCTGATCCCCAGTTCTCTGACAATCCATAGTTACAGTATATACAGGCTCTTCTTACTGTGCTAGAGAATGAAAAAGCCTGTTTCCAGATTCTCCCTGGGGCCACTTATTCAAGAAGGGTCCTTTATTGGAAGAAAGTAGAATCTCAATTGCCCTCTAGTCACTCATTCAAGAGAGGTTCTTTAATGGAAGAAAGACGAATCTCATTTGCTCTCTTTGTCTGTTATTAAAGGATATTTCTGTCACCTTTAAGACTTAGTCCCCTTTTTCCCTTAAGTTTCTATGTGGCATTTACATCAAACATGTGGGGGATCTCCTTCCACTTTCTACTAGGTCTATAGTTTATATTTGAATAGAGAAGTTTTAGGGCTTTTGAGATTAATTGACTTATCAATGGTCACAGCACTGGCTAGTGCAGGAATTGAACCCAGATCTTCCTGGGTTCTGCAACAATGCCACACTGCCTCTATCATTTACAACAACACTCCACAGACACCAACACTTTTGACACTTTTAATGCAGTGAAGCCTCACCATTAAAGTGCATAAAGATCACAGAAAAGTGCAGAAAACCTGTTGGGTTTGAACGCAATCCATGGTGCTGAAGTTACTTAAATATCAGAAGGAGCTCGTTAGAAAGTGGTTTAATGTCTAAGGCATTGAGACATAATATGATTGGGATTCTGATTCGGCTGAAGGACGCTGCAGACCAGAAGGCATTAGCTGAGGATTTTAAAACAAGCTCTTTGAACACGCTCCCATTACTATGCTGCTTTCTCATTGTCCAACTCCAAATTAGCTCCAAAAAGACATTCTGTTTCTTAAAATCATTTAGGGATTATCATATTAGCTTGTTCTTTGATCCCAGTACAAATTGTTTTGTTCTACTTCGGGTTTCTGTTTCAAAGTATGTAGGCTCTGAAATAGAGGACTTGAATTTATACACTACCTTTGAGGTTTATCTATGTGACCTTAGATAGATAAGTCTCCCTTCTTAGGCCTTAGCTTCCTCATCAGCAAAATGAGGGGGCTAGACTAGGTGTTCTATGAGATTCCTTCATGGGCCTTATAAAGATAGATACAGATAGATATCTATTCAGTTGTTTGAGTTTGGTCCGACTCTATTTGGGGTTTTCCCGGCAAAGACACTGCTGTAGTTTGTCATTTCCTTGTCCAGCTCATTTTACAGATGAGAAAACTGAGGCAAACAGGGTTAAGTGACTTACCTAGGGTCACAGGGCTAGTGGCTGAGGCCAGATTTGAACTCAGGCCTTCCTGACTCCAGGTCTAGCACCCCATCCACTGTGCCACCTAGCTGTCCTAATAACAGTTAGAAATTATTTAGTACTTTAAGTACTAAATAATAAGTACTTAATAATTAAGTACTAAATAAAAGCACTTTGCAAATACAATCTGATTTCAATCCCAACCTTATCACTCTCATTTTACAGTTGTAGATACTGAGGCAGATAGACATTAAATGACTTCCTGAGCATCACAGAACAAGTAAGTATCTGAGACTGTATCGGAATTCAGATTTTCTGAGTTTCAGGTCCAGTGCTCTCTCTACTGTGTGACTAGAAGCAAGCTGCAAAAGTAAAGTAACTTGGAGATGCCCCTGAATTGACTTGGCTTTTGGATGGAGTGTTAAGACCCAGAGCTTGGGAATCCCACTTGTGGGATGTACTTGTTGATGGGAAGAGAGGGGGCTGACCTGGGAGGAGACATGAATGGAAAAGAAGGCCCAAGCCCAGAGAAGGACAGAAGAAGAAGGACTTTTGAGAAGAGCAGTATCCAGTATCATCGAGCCTCCATTATTGATAGTCCATTGGAGCTGCCCAGGATTTTTGAGGACTGCCACCTGGAGCTGCTGAGAACTGAGGAGGCATGGCTGTGATGCTGGTAGTTTGTCTGTCTGTTTTAATGTTGTTTTTCCAGATTCACTTGATGGTGGACAGTGCTGCTGTTGTAGAGGTTCTGGAACCTGGCTGTTGGTGCAGAAGCCCTGAAGAAGGACTTTCTTGTTGTATGTTCACAGAAATCTTGGAAGCGGGCCTTGCTGATACTTTCAGGGGTTCTGGGACTGTCCTACAGGAAGAGTGTGACTTGATGAAGACACTGGCTTTGGCTTTGTTGAGCCTTGTCTCCCCAGGAACTGAGATTGCTGAGTGCTTGCCTGGAGTGAAGATGAAAGAAGAGCCTTTCCTTGGCCTTTCCATGCTGAGATGTTATCTTGACCTTGCTGTGGCTTAAGGGTGGATGGCCTTTTGTGCTCTCCTGCTCCCTTTTGAGAAAGTGCTTGGGGTTAATGGATGGTATTATAATTACTTTGAGTCCAGGGGTGGGAAACCTTTGGTCTTTTTGTGATAATTGGAAACTGATCTCCATTTGAGAAGAACTCTCTCCTTTTGAGAAGAGACTTTGACTAAAAGACTGTACTGTCTAGGGGTGGAGTAGCCTGATCTCCATTTGAGAAGACTTTGACTTATCTGGACTGAATGAAGAACTTCCTTGTGAAATGTATGAGTTATATTGTATTTTGACTTTGTTCTGTGAATGTTTGCTGAATAAATGGGGTTTGCTATGCTGGTAATCCGAACCTTGGAAGTTGCCTTTGCTTGGCATTACACAAGCTAAAAGAAACAAATGCAAACTGATGGAATCTGAGTTGTATTAGGTCACACAGGCTTCAAATCTGGCCTGTATCTGGCAACTAGGTGGCTCAGTGGAGAGATCGCCAGGACTGGAGTCAGGACGAGCTTCAGATACATGCTAGCTGCGTGATCCTTGGGCAAGTCACTTAACCCTGTTTGCCTCAGTTTCTTCATCTGTAAAATGAGCTGAAGAAGGGAATGGCAAACCACTCCAGTGTCTTTGCCAAGAAAACCCCACATGAGATCAGAAGGAATTGGACACTATTGAGTAACCCTACCTGACCAAGAATCCTATTTGAAGTATCTACCTTAAGTGGATGTGCAGGCTTTTGTACGAAGACCCTCAGCTAGACAGAACTCACTATGTCCTAAGATGGCACATTCCTACTTTGAACAACTCTAATAGTTAGAATTATTTTTTTCATTAAATAGAGCTAAATTTTGCCTTTCTACAACATCCATTCTTCTTAGTTCTGCCTTTTGGGACCAGGCAGAATCAAGTTAATCATAATAGACAACATAAGACAGTAAATGCATTACCAAGTTACCCAACAATGTTATGTGAGGTCCAAGGAAGGAGACTGGTACTAACTGGAGGGATGAGAGTTTATTGATGAAGTAGGCTTTGAATTGAGGAAGAGGAGGAATGGAGGCATTCCAGAAGTAATGATCAGCTCATTTTACAGATGAGGAAACTGAGGCAAACAGGGTTAAGTGACTTGCCCAAGGATCACACAGCTAGCATGTATCTGAAGCTCGTCCTGACTCCAGTCCTGGCGATCTCTCCACTGAGCTTTAAGTTTCATGAAACTGTTATCTCATTTGCTCCCTAGTAGTCCCTTTAGGCAACTCTACTCCTCCGAGTCACAGAACAGTTGTTAATGTGTGTTAAAAGAAGGAATGAATGCCCTTCACCAATGAAATCACTGACCAAGACAAAACAAAGCAATACACTAGCAATGGCTAGAATAGCATAGGAAGGTCTAGAATAATGAATGCACTGTTTTCAAGAAGAGGAGAGAAGATATTCAGGATTGCTTCTAGCCTTCTACTATTATCACAGATTAGCTAAGGCATGGAGACCCCTGCCTCTGAAGGGCTAAATATAGGTCAAGCAGTGGAGAGAATGATAGCTTCTTATTCAGCCAAGAAGCAACGCAAAGCATTGACTTGGCAGAAGGGGCATGCGCAGAATGCCTCACTGTGAGCCATGGGAATCCTGGAGATAGTATAAGGATGGTGGACTACAGAGAGCAGTGTCTATATTATAGTACATCAGATGGCAAAGCAGGAAATGCTGGTTAATAGTAACTAGAAGAAATAGAGGTAAAGGAGACCAACTTTAGCTACTTTATAATTTTCTCAGGATCAACTTTTTGCATGGCAAAATGATTTTGAGGCTATGATCTGTGGACAAGGAACCAATGAAGTACAAAGCAAGTCAGAAATCAAAAGGATGCAGAGAGGTGCCAGATTACTGTTTGCCAAGAAAGATATGCTGGGACTATGCCAAAAGTAGAGTCTTATCAGTATAAATTTCTTGGGAAAGAAAAAATAAGTATTCTGAAAGTTGTGGCTACGTTATGCCAAGGATACTGAGTCAAAAGAGGAGGCTGCCTCAAGGCTGTAGGCTTTTTTTTCTTTTTTTGTTGTTTTTTTAAGTTTCTTTTCCAAAAGACACCTTTCTTAGAATAAGAGTTAGGCTGAAAGAGGGGCAGGTAGGAAAGATGTTACAAAGGAAAGAAAAATAAACAAAGAATGAATGGAAGAAAGAGAAAGAAACAAAGAATGAAAAAGAAAGAAAAAGGGAAAGAAAGGGAAAAAACAGTGTGAAGTATGAGAGCTATTGACATTATTATTGATCATGGATAGAATTCTAGACTTTAGAGAAAATTAGGGATAATTAAAGAGTTTCTAAGAAAATGACAAAGAATGCCCAGCATGCGAGAATGGACTTAGGAGTGAATTTGAAAAGTGACTATTGAGTTTGGTGTTAGACATGAAAAGAAATTCTCTTTCTTGTAGCTAATATTGAAGGGGGGAAAATATTACTTTTTCCAGCACCAGAGGTAATTTGACCCAATGGAGTGGTATGTCTCTTCAGAGACTAACAGATACAAGCATGATCAGTCTCTGCCCCTGCCCAAGCTTCCGATTGCTCTTTCAGATTTTTTTTTTTACCACTTTCTTGGTTCTATTCCCATCTATATGTATCTCTTCACCATCCATTCCTGTCACTAGGAGGCAGTGTAGGCACAGTTTGGGCATACCTTGAAACTATTCTTTATCTGTGACAGGCATGCACCCCCCACAACTACCTCCTCTCCACCCATAGTAGCCTTAATATTCATCTTCAAAATATTATCTGTGCCAGGGCTGGACATGCATGGGTCCTAGGAACTGTTCAGTAACAGTCACAAAGAAGTCTAATAAATGACTTATCCCATGCCTTTATAAACAGAGTTAGAATTAGGAATCATCATTCTTTCCTATAAAGCCCTGGGGCAGATCCCTAAACCTATTTTCTGTGGGGGTTGGGGGGAATAGGGATCCCATTAGCAGACATTGATACAAGCATGGAAAAGTACATTAAAACTAAGACTAGCCATAACATTAATGAAAAAAGAGTTCAAGTGAATTTGAGGGGAAAGCAGAGCATATTTTGGAAAGAATTAGTTTGTGGTAACAGAAGCCATATTTTATGAACTGCTAAAAAATACACTTTATACCCCCCAAAATGCAACCCATATTACTATTGCTGAGACACTGAGTTTGAGAAATGGCTTACTTCTTAGAGTTAGCTTCTGCACAGTAACAAAGTTCTTCTTAACCCCTGTACAATGCCACCAACACATTGCTTTAAGGAATATTTCTTTATTGTAAATTCAACAACCTTACACGAAGGCCTCAAGCTGATCAATGAAATTGAACTTTTCAACCCTCAACTTACTTTTAGAGAGTCTGAAGTGGGTGTGGGTAGGGAGGAACATTTAACAGAAAGTGTTATTTCGGCTTTCTCCATAATATTTGTTAAGTTCTGCTCAGGAATACAGAACATGTGGTTTGTAATTCAGAAAATCACTTGGATGCTTGCCAAAGCCACTATATAAATCAATAACCAGGAAGAATAACAAAAGGAAATGAACAAAAAATGAAAAGAACAAGAAAGGGCAAAAAAGAAAATGCAAAAGCAGGCAGATGATGTCATATAGGGTGCAATAAGAGAAATGGAGTTCAGAATAGAACTTAATGACAGATTCTGGTATGCATGAGCAGTCAGCTCTATAGGAACCAATCACTTCATATTTCCTTTACGAGTTGGCATAGGCTCTCCCAAAGTATCTCTTAAGTTCATCTAGCTTGCAATACTCAGGACATCCTCATCTGATTTCTCCCAAGCCATAAAAGCAGTCACTACAAAGTACCCAGAGGGATATCCACAGCTATGGAGCCCAATCCGAGGCAGGGAGCCTATGGCACTCAATCCCTTAGGTACTCAAGGATGCTTTTTGCTAGGGGAAAAGAAGTTGCATAGGCCAAGAGGAAGGGTGGGAAGACAGAAGGCAGAGTCAGCCATCACAAAATGGCGCCCAAGATCGGACTGTTTCAGAGAAGGCGGAAGGCATTCACATGCTAATCTCAGAATGAAGCATCAGAGTAGAGAGATATTGCTTTTGTAAATCAGTTCTTTTGGCTCTTCTGTACTGTACACATTTCTATAGCATTAAATCAAATATAGAGGTATGAAGAAGTTGGGTGAGGTGGGAGGTAGGGAAAGGGGTTGGATTGAAGTTTGCAATTGAAGTGAAGTACATTATTCTCTTTTAAGAGCACTTCCTTCATTTTAACCTGCCTGTTGTACACTGCAGAACTATCATACAAACTTACATTTGCTGGGATTTATATTTTTGGAGGTTGAATTTTATAGCTCATCTGGGAACTGTTACCACTGGTTAGAAACAAGCACAGTGAGAATTGGTCTGGCATAAGATTTGATAGTAGAAAAAGCCAGGTGCACCTCCATTTCCCCCTGAAATATCCTCAGCTCTTTCTGTCCTGCACTATCATACTGCCCATTGCCTTTCCTGTGCTATAGTACATTAGGATAAGATCCCTATCCCCAGTTCTTAACTCAAGAACTCTTCCAGTTCATTTACCTCTTGACTTTTAGTACTGCTGCTGTCATTCTTCAATATACATTCACTAACAAAGCAGGCAACGTGGCATAGTTCATAGGTGGCTAGCACTGAAGTCACAAAGATCTGGGTTCAAGGCCTGCATCTGACGTGTATTTATTGTGTGTCCAGGGCAAATCATTTCCAGCTCTCAGTGCCCCAGTCTTTATTCAAACACTTGTAAGTCACAGATGCATTATCATGTTGAGGTCTTCATTGGTAAAGTTCTAATGTGAAAATTTCTCTAAATGATGAATTCACAGTTTAAACATATCCTTTTATTTGTATGTATTTGCATATATGCACATGCCCTGTGTATGTATATATGCATACAACTTGTGTATATGGATATATTCACATATACATATCTATCTATCTATCCATCCATCAATCATCTATTTATCATTTCTCTATCCATCTATCTATCTATCTATCTATCTATCTATCTATCTATCTATCTATCTATCTATCTATCTATGTACCTGTCTATCTATCTAAAGAAAAGAGAGAATATCTATTAAATTATGATGATGATGACGATAACCACTAATAATTATTTAGCAAGACATTGGGAGATACAGATACATCAGACCAGATCCTTTGCTCCAACTGACAGCCTATTAGTCTTAGTTCAGACCAACCTTAGCAGTTTTACTAAAATAGTTAAAAGATGACTTGAAGCAGTTGTTGAAATCCAAAGCCAACTCTGAAATGCATCAAGCCATGGGCATAATGAGAGAGTGTCAATCATAGTACATGGTGGGAAAGAAAGAACATCAGATGGTGAGACAAGGAATATGGCTTCTAGCTCGAGAAGTCTGCTGTGAGCTAGCTGTATGAGCTTGAGCAAGTGAATCTGCCTCTCTAGCCCAGATTATTGCAATGACCTCAAGACTCTCCAATTCAGAGGAGTACAAAACAGAGTATGTACAAAAATATTTGTAGCAACTCTTTTTGTGGTGGCAAAGAGTTGGAAATCAAGGGGATGCCCATTGATTGGGGATTGTCTGAACAAGTTATGGTATACGAATGAATACTACTGTGATATATGAAATCAGGAGCAGATAGATTTCATAATAACCTGGAGAGACCTATAGACATATAAACTGATGCTGAGTGAGGAGAACAGAACCAGGGGAACTCTGTACACAATTACAGACACATCATATCTATGACAACTAATTTCAATAGAGTGGGCTCCTCTCAGCAATCCTAGTCTATAAGACAACTCCAAAGGGCTGATGATGGAAAAGATCATCCACATCCAGAGAAAGAACCACAGAGTCACAGAGTCTGAATGCAGATGGAATCAAACTACTTGCTCTCTTATTCATTTTGTTTTGTTTCTTCTTGTTGTTCATTCCATTGGTTATAATTCTTTTTTTTTTTTTTTCTTTTTGGAGGGCTTTTGGGGTTAAGTGACTTGCCCAAGGTCACACGGCTAGTTTTTGTGTTAAGTGTCTGAGGCCAGATTTGAACTCAGGTACTCCTGACTCCAGGGCCGGTGCTCTATTCACTACGCCACCTAGCTGCCCCAGTTATAATTCTTCTTTACCACTTGACTAATGTTTAATGTGAAGATAGCTGGAGAACCTATATCAGACTACATACCACCATAGCAGGGGAGAAGGGGACACAGGTCGGGGAGAAAATTTGGAAATAAAAAGATTGTGGAACGGAATGTTGTAAACTAATAGGAAATAAATAAGAAAGCCTCTCCCCACTTCAGTCCATCTTTTACACTGAATTCTTTTCTTAAAAATGTAAATATTTCTGGAAGAGGAAAACATACTAAGTCCCTAACACTTTAAGGCAATTTTTTTTGTTTGTTTAACCAGAGAGACGGGACAACATGAATATGGGGAAGTACTAGATGTGAGTGGGAGCAGGAGTGGGGTATATAGCAAGGATGGGAAAAACTATAGAGACAAGGGCAGCCCTGATTTCACCTGTTTCTAAAATTTTCTGGGGACTAACCCTGATTGTGACCAGTTCAGATGAAACCAAAGCTATAGGGTAAGTTGCTGAACCTGCTTTAATTCCAGAGCACAAATCATTAAAATCAGTGGGCCCCTGAAACTACACAGTGTCTCCTCTTGTACAATATAATTCTTCTGAGAGGCTGTTTGCTTTTGGAGTTGAAGCAAAATGTGTTGCCCAGAATGCCTTGGTTCATTTTTGTTTAAGAGAGAGGTGACACCATGCCCTCAAGTTATGTATACAGATGATTACTGCACACTAGCAGGATGGAGGCATTTGAACCTTCCTTCAGGTAAACTGCAGGCTCAAAGCCTCATAATAAATAATAATAGGACTTTACAGTTCATACTGCATTATAATGCTGTCTGATGCAGAATTAACATAGGAAGTTGGACAGAATGTAAATGAGAGACTCAGGGAACTTGGACTTCAGAAGAAGGACAGAACAGAGAGCCCAACAAAAAAGGAGCAGGAAAAAGGAGGAAAGATAAAAGGTCACAGGTCAAGAAAAGAATATGCAGTAAAACTCAGAAATAAATATTTCTCCCAAATTCAAAGATTTGCTTCAAAGCAACAAGACAAAGGCTTTCCGGTATTTCTTTGCACTGGTACTATAAAAATCACCCATAAACAGAAAGAAGCAGAGCTATAATTCAAATGAGTTTTTACTTCTAGATTTTAAAACCCACACATGCCATGGGACCTGGGACATGTAAAGGAAGTTTCTGGGTATTTGCTTCCTAGTCACCACTTAATTTTTTTTTCTCTGGTACCCCAGAAACATTTCTGAAAGTAGATCCATGTCAAAGGACTGTTTTACCCTCCTCAGTCTTGAACCAGCTAAAATCTTGTGCTTGGTTCATAATTAATGCTTAATAAATACTTCTTCATTGCTTAAATAATTGTTTAGGACAGTCATATACATTTGCTTTTCTTTCTTCTCTTGTCTCTCTAAAGTCTTATCTGGTAACAACAATGATCTTATTTTTTTTTTTCTTCCTCCACACAAACTTATGCACCATTCATTATCAAAATACAGAGGAGACTTTGGGGGGATTAATTTTTATTTTATCGCATTATATTTTCATTTATTTTCACCAAATGAAAACAACAAGGAAAGACATTTTTATCCAGAAGACCAAAAAGTACCCAGAAGCTGACATCCTACTATGTTTAGTTTTAGAGCTGAGAAAGGCTTTCTACTATTACTTTTTTTTCTCCTTAAAAATAGCAGATTCTCTGGAGCTCTTGACAGGGAGATGTTGCTGTGGGCCAGCCCCAGCCTTCCACGGAAACCCTTTTGGGACTGTGCCAACAATCTTTGCTGCCCATGCTGGGGATGGCTCCACCACAGTAAGGGGAGAGATTAATCAATCCAAGGCAACATCTGTCAGGATATTGAGTTTGGCTCTTGTTATCAGCTGCCTGCACTTCAGGGGCTGTGTAATATTCAATTTGATTATCTCTCACCTGCAAAGAGTAAGTTTCTCTCTTTGCTTAAAAATCACTGGGACTAGCTGAGGAGGAATCGATCCACCAGAGAAAATGCTGACAAGAAAACACAATCCGGAAATAGGACACGGGGATGAGAAAGCAAGAGGGAGGCGAGCTTTGACTCCCATCTTAACTGGTTTTTAACAAGGGACATTTGCTACCATTGGCTGCCTGCTCCTTTAAGAAGATGGTGGAATAAAAGATTTTTTGTTTTACCTGCCAATCTTAATTATGAAAAATGAAGACAGGAGGGCAGCATAGTTCCTTCGTATATCTTTTTATATTTTCATTAGATGAAAATCACTTTCTTCCTAGCAGAATCACTGTTCAGGTTCACCACTACCTAATGAATCCCAGTGCTCTTCTTATAGTCAGTAAAAATATAAACCAGGGTCTGCAAATAATAAAATTGTATGGACACAGTCATTATATTTCCAAGTCTTAAAGATATTGGGAGAGGGAATTTCCTCATCTGGCATTCCCTATAGTACAGAGCCAGGGGTGGGAGGGAAGATATGTTATGACAGTCAACCCCCCCCCCTTCTCTGAGCTGCCCCTCCAGGGAAAACAGGAAAGGAACTTACAGCACCCTTGTAGGCAATCAACAATCAATTAAGTGTTGACTGTGTGCCAGACATTGTGACAGGCAAAAAGGACACCAAAAACCAGGGCCAGATTACAATATTTATTTTTTAAAAAAAGTGATTTTCCACCATTCTATCTTTCTCATCTCCCAGAATACTTAACCTTTTTTTTTTGCATAATTCCACAGCAGCAAAATTAATTGAAAGCCAGTCTGTTTTTCTGTGATTTTTAAAAATGTATACCTTTCCAGTTTCTTCCATTTAAGTCTAATGAATATGAAATTTACTTGTCCATCCTTGTCTGCTCTGTTCAAGAAACCAATATGATGTCGTGGAAAAAAATGAGGGCTGGAGTCAAGACTCTGTCTCTGTGGTTTCTGATGAAATTCACTTCATCTGATTACATCTCAATTAGCTTATCTTTAAATGAAGGCATGGATCACATGGTTTCTGAAGTCCATTCTGGCTCCAAAGAGATTTGTCAGTTCTAAGAGTGCATGAGAACCATTCATGTATTTCCAAATGCCAACTAGATATTTCCACTTGGATATGCCAACATTACCTAAATTCTAACATAGAATCACAGGCTTTCTACTAAAAAGGAGTTTAGAAGCCAATCTTTTCACTCTAGACAGACATTCTTAACCTAGGGTGCATAATTTAAATATATATTACTGTATTTAACACAATTAGTTCCTTTGTCATTAAGAACTTGTTCTACTGGAGTGACTTAGGTGGCACAGTGAATAGAGCACCAGCCCTGGAGTCAGAAGGAGCTGAGTTCAAATGTGGCCTCAGACACTTAACACTAGCCTTGTGACCTTGGGCAAGTCACTTAACCCCAACTGCCCTCCAAAAAGCAAAAAAAAAAATCTCGTTCTAGAAGATCCTATGCCTAAAACAAAATTCATGATATCCTTTCCCTTTTCATTTACTCACGATTTTGACTTTTGCTCCTGGGTTCTCTAAAGGCATTACCAATCATCCAATTTGGAGTCTCCACACCTTGCTGTTATCTGTATCTCTCTTTCTTATAATTACATCCTATATGTTAACATCAAATACTTTGTTTTTAGTAGGTTGTCTTTATCTGCATCTATATCTATGTTCTAATTATGTGATTTTAAAAGATTTCTAAAGAAGTTTAACTGGAATAAATCAATTAGAGTCTAGAAGTCTCCTCATCAAATATATGCTTAATCTCTTTGCCAAGCAGACAGAAATGACAGCTAATGGGAACACCAATTGGAAATAGAAATTCATTGGTAAAAGTTCATGGTAGAAGATTATGATATTTACCACCTTTAAAAAAAAAACCAAAGGATTTTAAAGAAGGCTAGGTAAAAGACACAATTAACAAAGTCACCCCCCCCACAGACATTTAAAGATAAAACAGGATAGAGGGCCACAAATAGATTTCTTAACATGAAGAAAAAGATTTATCAGAGATTTTTAACAAACACTTTTCACCATCAAGGGTAATGGAACATCACTCTACCAATGCAGTCTTGAGTATATTATGTAAAGAAGTGGAAATGTCAGTGAAGGAAAAAAAAAAGACAGAAAAAAGCATATGGATTAGACCAAGTGTTCACAGAGGGGATCTTTACTGGGGTAACATAAATTTTGGAGGTAATAAAAGGATAATTTATTAAGTGTCCTGAAATAAGGGAATATATCAGTGGGTAAAGAGGGGAAAAGTATTGTGTTATTTTTTAAGAAGGCAGCTGAGAGAACACTGGTTAACAACTGACCCATTTATCTACTTTCCAATAGAAATAACATTTTCAGTATTATTTTCTGCATATGCATTCTGAGCATCCTCAATTAAAGTGTTAGAAAGAATAAGTAGGCTTTCAGAAATGATATTCTACAGAAGACTAGATCTTTACAGTCACATAACTGACTAAAATTGTAGAGAATACAAAGTCCCAGTGTTTATTGTTTGTTAAGTATAAAAAAAGGATTGATTTGGTAGAGCAAGAAGCCACCTTAAAAATTCTTCCTCCAACAAAATGTCTCTCCTATGCAAAAATCATACAAGATTGCTTGAAAGGCATAACAGCAATCCTTTTTCTCCTCTAACTTTAATTATTCATATCAGATGGTACCATATTTGGTCACCATTGTAGTGGAGGTTGTCCAGCACAGAATCCAAATTGAAGAGGGATCCACAATGGATGGTGAAGTCTGAAAGCTGCTTCTGTTACAAATGCCATTTGTGCTGACTTCATGAAACCCTGGAACATTAATGAGCCTCCTAAATGGGATGTAGAATGTTTCAAAAGAGTTTGGTCTTTCAATACGCGCTGGTCAGAACAAATGGATGAAGAACACATCTAGATGAACAGCCTTAATTTTTTTGGTGACAACAGATAAAAATATTTATAGCAGCTCTTTTTGTGGTGGCCAAGGACTGGAAATTGAGAGGATGCTCATAAAGTGGAGAATGGCTCAATAAGTTGTGGTATATGAGTGTAATGGAAGACTATTGTGCTATAAGAAATGATGAATAGGAAGATGTCAGAGAAACCTGGAAAGATTTACATGAACTGATTCTGAGTGAGGGGAGCACAACCAGGAGAATATTGCACACAGTGACACAGTGTGTGAGGACTGTTTTTAATAGACTTAGTACTTCTCAGTGATGCAAGGGCTTAGATCAATTCCAAAGGACACAAGATGAAAAATTCCAGTCACATCCAGAGCAAGAACTTTGCAGTTGCAATGCAGAACAAAACAGATTATTTTCTTTGTTGTTCAGTGTTTGTTTTTCCTTTCTCATAGTTTTTTTTCCCATTCATTATAATTCTTCTACACAATATGACTAATGTGAAAATGTGTTTAGTAGGAATGTATGGGTAGAGTCCATATCAGATTTCAAGCTGTCTTGGGAAGTGAACAGGAAGGGAGGGGGGGAAAATTTAAAACTTATAGAAGTGAATGCCGAAAGCTAAAAATAAAAAGTTTACTACATGGAAAAGAAATTTTGGTTTACATACCCTACCACAAAATATAGATCGATATGAACATATGCTTCCATCATGTTCATATGTATGTGTGTATATATGTATGCATGTATGCAGATAAGGTTATAAGTGACCTGCGGGATTTACAACTAGGACTGAAAGGCCAAGATTTAGAGCTTGCAAAGTAATGGGAAAGGGTGGAATTGAAGTGTGTTGGGGAATAATGGAGTGAAGAATAGATGTAATTGTGTTGAAGAAAAGCCCTCTTGCTGGTTATTGGAAAGATGGGATTCAAACTCTTCTTCCCACCCTCTGTTTGGTTGATTATACAGCCCTTAGAATCATATTGTCATTTGTTCCATATGTCATGGCCTCTATGTTGAAGACCACAGGTTTGGACTAAGATATACTGTTGGATGTCAAAATTATAGAGTTTACCCATCAGTACATATATTTTGAAAATAAATTATAAATGATCAGTGAACTAGTCCCAGAACTGAACAAGATGATGAATATGGACCTTGGTTGCAAGAAATCACAAAGCACTTTCAATAGCTGCAGACTTATTGAGTCAAAGATATATCTAGGCTCTAACACCAATAGTCATCCAGAAATGTGGTTATGGTAGCAAGTTAAGGGATATTACAGTGTGAAGAAATGAAGTTGAGGATCATTCAAAAGAAACACATGCTTACCATAAATAACTTAAAATATCTTATAAATGAGAAGCAGTGTAAAGGATATTTCAAGTATTTCAACAGTAGTCATGAATTCTCAAGAGAACTCAAAGAAAGCCTCAAATATATTATTATGAATAATCCCTCTGATAGACTTATAGGAAGACATGGAAAAAGGTTACCCAAAATTTAGTCAATAAATCATTCAGTTAACAAGCACTTATAAAATGCCTATTAACTGTCAGGCACTGTGCTAGCTAGGTATTGGATGCATTTTAGCATCTATCATTGATATGGGTGATATTACAAACAAATGTTATTGTCCAAAATAAAGACCAAGTTGAAGAAGGATTCTCAGTGGCTGAATTCTTGAAAGAAATTTATAAGTTAGGCAGAGAAGGTATTTTTATCTTCCTTTCTCCATCTTTCATGGAATAATAATTATTATTTCTTTTTCTCCAATGAGAAAACCAATGGTCTCAAAAAGGTTAAATGTTTGTTTAATATTGCACAGCTAGTAAGTGAGAGAGCAAAACCTAGAATTGAAGTTCTTTTGATCCTTAGTCCAAGACTCTTCTCTACCACTCTGTCTCTCTACTGCATCACTCACCAGTACTGCCAGATCTCCCTTCCATATGTCTCTGGCACCTAAGCTCTCCTTTCTACTTATACTGTTTCATGTTCTTGTCATCTCATCCTATCTTGAAACCCCTGCCCCAATCCACAATGCATGCAGTGTTATGATTAATGGTTCTATGTTTCTTTGATTATGTTACTCTTCTACTTGAGAAAAATTAACAATACCCCATTTTATACAGAACAAACCTTAACTTACACTTCATTCTCATCAATATGGGTGTTCTTTCCAATTACAATGCACTAGAATCCACCAATTCCTTCTCACTCATGCCCATATCCTCTCATAAATCTTGAATAGTTGGTACAACGAACATTGACATTTAAGACCTTTCAAAGCTGTACCCAATCTTCCTTTTCACCGTCATTTAATACTATTCACCAACAAAATCAGTTTGTTTCAACCTCTGTTCATGCAATTAGTTCTTGTTTTCTGAAATGTCACCTTCTCTCTACTCTGTCTAGAGCAGGGGAAGAGAACCTGTGTCCTTGAAGTCACATTGTGGTCTTCTCATTCCTTGGTTATGGCCCTTTGACTGAGTCCAAGTTTTACCACACAAATCCTTTTATCAAAGGGATTTGTTCTGTGAAGTTTGGATTCAGTTAAAGGGCTGCACTCGAGAACCTAGAGGGCCACATGTGGCTTTGAGGCTGCAGGTTCCCCACCCTTGGTCTAGAGCAGTGGTTCTCAACTTTCCTAATGACATGACCCTTTAATATAGGTCCTCATGTTGTGGTGACCCTCAACCATAAAATTATTTTCTTTGCTACTTCTTAACTGTAATTTTGCTACTGTTATAAATTGTAATGTAAATATCTGATATATAGTATGTATTTAAATTGAATATAACCCACAGGTTGAGAACTACTGGTCTAAAAGATTCCTACCATTTTAAAAAATTCACCTTACATATGAAGTACTTCTCTATGAAGCCTTCCTGAATCACCTTGATTGGAAGTGACCTCTCCCTCCTCTGACCTTACCATCCCTTTGCCGCTTAACTAACAGCCTTAAATTTGTGGTATTCTTTGTCCTAAGGTTCATTGAAAGTTGGACTATGATTTGCTTTAGAGAGAGTACACCATTACCTGTCAATCACTAACAGTTCATTAGATTTTAGGGTTTTCTTGGGCTGGTCACAATGAAAATGAGGGACCAAACTGTTTCAGGCATTGTAATTAAAATAGCACAATGAGAGATTGTTCTAATGTGTCCTTAAATGTTACTTAATTGTACATTCAGGAACTTACTAACTTTTTAAAAAACTATTTGATTTATTTTAAAGAGAGGAAACATGCCATAGTGGATACCAGCCTGACTCTGGATTCAGAAATAATATGAATATCAACAAGAACAGCAATAATATTTATACAGTATTGTAAGGTTTGCAAAGAGTTTTTACATATATCGATCCTCACTTGATCCTTAAAACAGACCTGCAAGTTAAGTGCTAGATAACTCTCTACATTTTACAAATGGAAAAATTGATGCTGAGATATTCAGGTAGGTACCACCTTCCACCTTTCAGATTGACTAATATGAAAGAAAAGTTAAATGTTGGAGGGAATGGGGGAAAATTGGGACAATAAGGCACTTTTGAAGAAGTTGTGAACTAGTCCAATCATTCTGAAGAACAATTTGAAATTATGCTTGAAGGGCCATCAACTTGAGCATAGCCTTTTGACCCAACAAAATGACTACTTGGTTGTTTCCCAAGGAGATCAAAGGAAAAGGAAGTGGACCTAGCTGTATAAAAATACTTATAGCACTTCTTTTTTCGTGTTGGCAAGGAACTGGAAATTGAGGGGAAACCCATCAACTGGAGAAAAAGTAAACATGCTGTGGTTGAGGATTGTGATGTAATACTATTGTGCTCTTAGAACTAAAGAACAGGATGGGTTCAGAAAAACCTGGGAAGACTGATATGAACTGATGCAAAATGAGCCAAACAAAGAGACATAGTACATAGTAACAGCAATGTTGTCCAGTGATTAACTGTGAATGACTTAGCTATTCTGATCAAGATAATGATCCAAGACCATTTCAAAGGATGATGAAAAATGTTATCTACCTGCAGAGAGAGAACTAACTGAGTCTGAGTGTAAATAGAAGAATGATTTTTTCACTTTATTTTTCTTGCTTTAAAAAAAATCATGGCTAATATGAAAATATATTTTGCATGTTTTCACATGCACAATTTACATCCCATTTCTTGTCTTTTCAATGGTGGAGAGGAGGAAAAAGGGAAAAAAATTTGAAACTCAAAATAAAAAAAACAGATGTAAGAAATAAACAATAAACTTATTTTTTAAATGCATAAAAGAGTATTGGAAGTTTGTTTTATTTTGCTTGTTAATATCCAGTGGAGGATTTTAATTAATGACTTCCAGACTCCTAGTACAGTTTGATCATGTTACTCCCATGCTTAAAAGCCATCAACAATTACCCATTACATGCTGAATAAGACCCAAATTCATAAAATGGTTCTGTGTATTCCCCAATGATGGTATTTTCTCTGATGTTGCTAATCACAACTCACCCATGTTTTCCCCTACCTGCACCTGGTGTTCAGGTTCTGTTTCTGACCCATACTACCTGTATGACCATGGTGAAGTCACTTAACCACTCAATACTGTCTCCCTACCCCCTCAATTCTAAAAGAATATAAATTGCTACAGGGGTTTCCCATGTTTATGAAATAAATAGGCCTGGAAAAAATGAGTAGTCTTTTTTATGTTTTGCCTTTAATGAAATGAAATATATTTTTGCTTTTCAGCTTTTAGCTATCTTTTCATAATGGCTTCTCAACTAGATTCTATTTTTTAAAAGGAAGAAACTAGTCTGGATTACCTGGGGAGTCATTGAAAAGTTCTTTTAGTGACCCCAAGCTTCTGTTTAAAACAGTCTCATTTTTAAAGAAAATACTGATTTTCTTCCAGTGATATGGTTGTGAGTCATGGAGCACTACCGGAGTCTCTGAAGAAATGAGGTTGAGGATCACCCAAAGCACAGTAGAAAAGCTCATGGTAGGTGTGTACATGCCACAAAGCATTACAAATGAGGAATTATGCAGGAGAGGCCGTGTATAAGATGTCACCAAAGAAATATAATCCCCCCAAAAAGAAAAAGACAGGTTGGTGACATGGCAAGGCAAGAAATAATCATGATGGACAGCCAGTGCGCTGCACTGGTATCCTTCAGATGTCAAGAGAAATTGAGGAAAGGGAAAGTCCCTTGAAAACTGGCTGAGCCCCAAGGAGCAAAAGCATGGGAAGATGATACAAGCATTGCGCAGAATATGGTGGCAGGGATGGATTGTGACCTGCAATTAGAAGGACAGCCAGGATTGATCGATCCATGGGAATATTCAGATAATAATCATGTATACTTATATGAAATATAAAGAACAAATATCATTTCTGTCTTATGGATAAAGAAAGCGAGATGCATAGAGGTAAGGAAACCAGCCTTGGATTACAGAATTTCTAAGTGTTGAGCCCAGAATTTGAACTTAAATCTCTTCTGACTCTAAGTGCCTTGACGTCAACAACTGTCATTGTACATTTAAAAAAATTATATATACACATACATACATACACACATACACATATGCACACACATACATCTTCCATGTTGTTGTTGTTCACTTGTTTCAGTTGTGCCTGACTCTTTGTGACCCTATTTGGGGTTTTTTTGGCAAAGAAACTAGAATAGTTTGCCATTTCCTTCTCCAACTCATTTTACAGATAAGGAAACTGAGGTGAACAGTTAAGTGACTTGCCCAGGGTCACACAGCTAGTAAATGTCTTAAGCCAGATTTGAATTCAAGAAGATGAGTCTTCCTGACTCCAGGCCTGGCATTCTAGCCAGTGCTCCACCTACCTGCCTATATCTTCCATAGAATCTGGTATGTATATTTATATGATAAGTGTTTTGAAGTATACTGATTGATGGAAAGCTTCCTGAGGCCTGGACTTCATATCATCTGCTTCCTTCACTGCTTATTCCTGTAGTGCCAGGGTTAGTGTTCCATAAACATTAGACACTTGTTCTAATCACCAATCAAACTTTAGATTTTATGATTTTATAGAGAAGTTTACCTTTACCTGCTGGACTAGCAGAATTTAAAAGAATAATAATAAAAATGTAGAGCTGATGAGATATCCCCATACTTCCAAATCAAAATATCTTTTAAGTGGGATTATTTTCAGGTGATTATTATATTTAGTTGCATATACCATAGGTATTATGATATATAATATATAACCAAATAATTATGTGCTAATTATCTTTTGTATTATATATTAAACATAGTATATTATTATTGCAAATGTAATATCAAGATTCAAGAGCAACATAAAAAGGTACTATGCCCCTCAAAAGAATGTTAGAAGGGATCAAGGGGTTCCCCAACAGAAGGAGAACAGCTTTTCTTTCTAGTTTCAACTTCTAAGTTCTCTCTCTATTCCCAGGGAAGCCAAGTTGCTAGAAAAGCCCACACACAACTGACACCTCTCTCTTTCCTTAAACACCCCATTAACAAACTTGTTCTCTCTGGGGCCTAGATCCAATTAAGAAAGAGGGTAGCAGAGAGGGGAAATCTGAGTGAAGCAACTTTAAGGCGCCCACTCCTGGGAATAAGAGAAAGCTTTATTGGAGCTGGGGCCCCTCCTCCTCCTCCTCTCATTTCCCTCCTCCCCCCATCTCCCAACCTCCTTCACAGAAGGCATCAGGACAAAGAAACACCAGGCATTCAGCTCAGGAACAGAAAATAAATACACTGGGAATACTCCACAGCCCCAGACTGAATACAAAGCAGTAATTCAGCACAGAAGCTGTTGGTCTCCTCATTGAGGAGGTGAGAGCTTGCATTGAGCTATGCTGCTGAGGCCTCGAAGAAAGGCACTCACTGAATGCTGACTGCTGCCTTCCTTCTATGCTGTGACTTTGTCCAGGAGAAGGAGCTAAAATGTAATAGGAACTGAAAGAGTAGGGAGAGAATTGGCCACAGAATGGTCCAAGGGGAATGAGGGGACACCAAGATGAAAGTGGAAGAAAGAAAAAATGAAAAAAAGAACCAGAAGAAAAAGGGATGGAAAAGGAAAAAAAAGAAATGTAAGGAAATAAATGGGACAAGATATAGGTGGTAGAAACCAATGATCAGAGGAAGAAAGGGAGACAGGTAGACAGACGGTGGACAGACAGACAGACTAGTGGGCCATTTAAAGCAGGGATGGGTTTTAGGAGCAAGGCCTGATCTGTTTATAAACACGAGTTCTTTTCAGACCTCCGTGACAAATTTACTCAATGACCTTGCAAAAATTAAATCAGCTCCAAAGTTAGTTTTCCCATCTCTAAGATGGGATAATGTGTTTGCTTTTCTTTCCCAAATTCACGATGTTTTCTTGAGGACTGATGGAATAGTATGTTTCAGGTGCTTCAAATAGCCTAGAGTGTGAGATTATATTGGGTATATTGTGGCTGTATATTGTGGTGTTGAACAAATATTAAATCATATACAGGCTTTGAGGTCATTCCTGGGATAATGGTTTCCTGTTCTTTGAGGAAGAGGTTTAATTTCATCTTACTAAATATAGGCTATCCATCCAAAATATCACTGCAGTGCAACCCTCAGCCCTGTTGTTGTTGTTCAGTTGTTTCAGTTGTGTTGGACTCTTTGTGGCCCCATTTAAGGATTTTTGTGGCAAAGTCACTGGAGTAATTAGCTATTTTCTTCTTCAGTTCATTCTACAAATGAGCAAACAGGCAGAGGTAAGTGACTTGACCAAGGTCACACAGCTAGTAAGTGTCTGAGACCAGATTTGAGCTCATGAAGATGAGTCTTCCTGACACTAGGCCTGGTGCTCTGTGCACTGTGACCAACTAGCTGTTGTAAAGCCAATCAGCAGTAGATTCCTGAGAGAATGCTACTGTGAAGAGCTTTTAAGATTCGGATTACACAGTCTTAGTGAACACTCTGTTTATTCCATTCCAAATCTTTATTCAGTACAATGTTCACAGTTTCAACAGTTCACAATATTATATACAATCTTCAGAACAAGAAAAATCTCTATATTATATCTTATTTCAGAAAGACACAATATTTAGAACAAGGAACAAAAGAAGAATCAGCTGGTTTCCCTAAGGGAGAAACCAGCTTAACACTTAAAGATTCAATCAATCTAATCAGAGATCCAATCAATCACTTAACAAAGGAATGACCTAGTTTCCCTTCAAGGGAGTTGATTCAATCAACAATTCACAATATACTGATCTG
>CM053596.1:250734496-250761929 GCA_028646575.1 Pseudocheirus occidentalis | reverse complement strand
GGGAGTGTCTCAGCCAATAGCATTCTTCCAAGTCACAGGGAAATTCACACCTTTTCACCAATGGACAGAGTTCTATACTTAACACTAGGTTACTAGGATCTACTTAACATCTGATCAAACAAATTAATTACCATTACAGCTGTCCAACAATCAGCCCTATTTGTCATCTTTTGTCTCTTTCCCCGTCTCTACTCATCATCTTTTCTAAGAATGGAAATAGGCATAAAGGAAGGAAAAAGTGATAAGGAAGCTTGATCCATAACCATAGAGAGGAAGCAGAGGTCAGTTCTGGTTTCTCCCCACTACCATGGAAACTTGAGTCCTAATTATTGCTTTTAAAACATAACAAACCAAAAACCTTTTCCTTGATCCAGTCCTCAAAAGCTAGGTTTCCTCTGCCTCTTCCCTTTCACTAATAAGCTTTTAAAAATAAAAAGGAATCTATACCTAGTGCCTTGATTCTTTATCATACATACAATTCTCAACTCCTTGGAATCTGGATTTCCTAACTCTGATAAAACTGCTTTCTTGACTGTCACCACAGACCTCCTAATTACCATAAGTCTTTTCACAAATTTATCTTCCTTCATCCCAAACAATGGGATTTTATGACATTCCCAACCTCACTCCTTGGTATTCTACCTTCTTGGCTTCTGTGATGCTGATCTAGTCATTCAACTCCCCCACATCTTTGACATTTGACCTAAATCTTCATCATGGATTCAGCTTTCTTCTTCTATCCCTTAAGTCTGAGAGTCCTTCAGGATTCTGTCCTCAACCTCTCTTTTCTATATAATTTCTCCCCTTAACAATCCCATCCAGTTTCTTCAATCATGACCTTTTTGTAACTAACTCTAAAATCTATATCCCCATTTTGATCTATCACTGTCTTCCCAACTGTCTGCTGGACCTCTCTATGTGAATGCTTGCATGGTATCTCAAATGCTGTGCAAAATGGAATCCATTTTCTTCCTCCCAAAGTCTACCATTTCTCCTATAGTTGTATTGACCCCACCAGCAAATCTGAAGCCTTTGCATCATTTTTAGATCTTCTCTTTTACTCACCTTCTCACATCCAATCAGGTGCAAATTACCATCAACCCAGTCCTGTTTCTCATGTGTGTCTCTCCCTTTGCTCTACGACTGCCGTACCACTGGTTCAGTCATTTATTACTCAGCACTTGAATGATTTCTTGTAGACATCTCCTAAGCAATTTCTTTGTTTCCAGTGTCTGTCCTAACTAATCCATCTTTCACTGTAAATTTTCATTTTCCAAAATCCAAATCCAATTTTCCAAAACTTTGCATTGCTAAAATCATCTTCTTAATGTAGGGGCCTGATGACACAATTTCTCTGCTATAAGAGACATTGTTCAGTAGCTCCACAATTCTTGTATGATAGTATAGAAAATCCTGGGCCTGACTTACCATGCTTTCCATAATCTTGCTCCATTCTGTGTTTTCAACCTTATTTAACACTGTACTTCATGTCATCCAGCCAAATCTTTCAGGAAGCATGTGTATTGGGGCAGTGAACCAAAGGTGTTTGTCAACTCCCTACACACTCTATAGCCAACCAGTTTGCCAGCTGCTTCCTGATCTCATTTTTCTTTTCAGAAGCTTCTCTATATCTGGCTGTCATCCACTCTCTTTTCTTCAAGTGCCCAGTTAAGGGCAAACAGTAACTTGAAGCCTTCTCTGTTTTGTCCAGCTAAAAGTGAGCTCTCCATTCTGAATCCTTCACCCCCCTTTCTATTTTATATCTCATGGAGCTGTTACATTCAAAACTGAATTACAGGTAGTATAATACTATTACAGTTCATTGTGTATATGACTTAGATCCCTATTAGATTTAAAATTCTTCGAGGCCTATTTCTTATCTGACCCTTTTATTCACCTAGCATAATATTCTGTATACTGAAGATGCTTAACATGTGTTTATTGAATTGAAGAGAATGAATAATGTGTCCTATGAAGAATATCATTTGGCTGAATAAAACATAATGGATGCATTTGAGAGTAGAGGGAATTCATGCCAAAAAGTCTCTATTTTTGCTTATAGTAATTTAAAAAAGAATTATCTCATTAAATAATTTACAATTACATGTAAAAAAATAACAATCATATAAAAAATTTAGTTCCAAATTATCTGCCTCCCTATTACCCCTTCTTCCCTACTTGAGAAGGCAAGCAATTTAATTACAGTTATACACATGATGTCATGAAAAATATTTCCATATTAGCCATGCTACAAAAGAAAACACAAAACAAAACAATAAAGATTAAGAAAGTAAAAAGAAGTACCCTTCATTCTACAGAGTTCATTAATTTTTTCTTTGGAGATATGTGCCATTTTTAATCATTGGTCTTATGGAAATATCTTGGATCATTACCTTGATCAGAGTATCTGTGTCTTTCATAGCTGATGAACCTTACAAAATTGCAACTACTGTGTACAGTGTTCTTCTGGTTCTGCTAACTTCACTCTGCTTGAGTTCATATAAGTCTTTAGTTTTTTCTGAAACCCTTCTGCTTACCATTTCTTGTAGCAAAACAGTATTCCGTCATGATCATATACTGTAACTTAGTCAGCCATTTCCCGTTTGATGGGCATCACTTCTCCTTCCAATTCTTTGCCAACACAAAAAGAGCTGCTATAAATATTCTATACAAATAGATCCTTTCCTCTTTTCTTTGATCTCTTTGGGATACAACCTAGTACCGGTATTGCTGGGTCAAAATGTATGTATAGTTTTATGGTCCTTTGGGAATGGTTCCAAATTATTCTCCAGAAGGACCAAACTAGTTAATATTTCCACCAACAGTGCATTAATGTCCCAGTGTTTCCACATCCCCACTAATATCTGTCATTTGTGTTTTTGTCATTTTCTTTTTAAGAAGAAAAACACTGATACATCCATGCAGTGCTGTATTTTTTAAGTAAAAATTGATTAATACAGAGAATATCAAATAAATAGGTCTAATTTCCTGTTCTGGCCAACCTACATAAAAAGAATCAGGTATTTAAAACAGGTGACTCAATTGCAATGTGATTCAATCATTTTAAAGTATTTATTTTCTCTCCTTAACAAACAGCTTTGATGATGGATCCTTTCCTTTCTTCAATTGGGTCAACTCATCAACTCATCAACTCATCATCTACTCATGAAGTTGTCTTTGGCAGATAATCCAAAATAGGGGGTTTGAGATTTAATAATAACTAGCAATTACATCCTACTTAAGACCTGGCCAGTTCTTTTCCATTGCTTATGTTGTTTGTGCTTATAAACACTCTGTAAGATTGGTTCAACAGGTACGATTATCCCAATTTAACAGATGAGGAAACAGCCTTAAAGAGCTTAGTGGCTTGTGAATTGTGACCAAGCAACACACTAACATCACCGGTGGTACAAAATGTACCACTCTTCACTGAGCCTAATTTATTTACTGTACCATGCTATCTCTCCAGAGCTTCTATCTGAGGAATTCTGGGTGTGATAAGTAGTTATTGGAAAAGTCTGTAGGGATAGTAAAGATGCATTGGATGCTGGTGAAGGACACACTCAGGAAAGAGGGAATGATATTGTCCAATGTCTCCTGATGGAGCTCTGGGTGCTGCAAGCAAAGATAGATTCTAGATGAATACATATATACATAAGGAAGAATTTGGTGGTGTATATTGTAGAGGGGATTTAATATGTACAGGGTAGAGGAATGGATTAGGTAATGCCTAAAATCCCTTCCAACTCTGTGATTCTATAATCCTATAATTCTTAGTGGTACAAGCTTCCTCAGTGCATGTAAATAGGACTATATGTCTGTGCAGAGTGCACCTGTTACAAGGTTATCTACAGTCCATAGAAAAGCTTCTCTTCTCAGCACCAAGAAGGAAGAGAAAACAGAAAATGATGATAAGGTGTTGCTTCCTTAGAACTCTAGAGAAATGGAAACAAAATCTTTTTTGCAATAAATTTGGTTTGAATATTGTGCAAAAAGCCAAATACAGGGTTAGGTACCAAGGCACAGATGGGATATAATAGATCTGGGCAAGATAGGACAAGGAAAGTGGAGCCATGCCACTAAATGAGACAAAAAAGAAAGAATTGTGCCACGATTCTCATGCTATTTGTCCTGTAAAAATCATGTATCCTAGTGGGTCAGACACTCAGACAGTGAGCAAGAGACTAGGGAAGCCTTTGCCTCTCCATTACCCTGATTGATGGCTGCTGTGTGCAGCAAATAAAGCTATGTGCCAGGTTAATACTATACATATTAGGAAGAATTTGGGGTATATGCCATTTTTATTATAGAATCATTTTTACTGTATGCACACTTTCATTTTTCTTGCCTTTCAACTAGATTAAATACTGTAAATCACAGCTTTATTGATAGGAAAGGAGATATATTCATTACTTCTGGAAATATTATCTCTGGGAGAGAAACTTCCCTAATGCATGACAGAGAGAAGAATTTTCCAAGACCAAATTGGCCAACCATTGGAACAGACTGTGCACTCTGACCTAGTGGTGAACCTAAGGCTACCCGAGTCACAAAGGTTTCATTGGATAAATTATGATCTAAACTATCTTAAAAATGTAATTGCAAAGAAGTCAGGTATCTTCAACAATTTCACTGGCCTAGGACTTTGATTAACCTACTCTTGTCCACTCTCTTGGTAATTTTGATGCACAATTCCCCCTCCTCCTGGCCTTTCTTCTGATACCTTCAATGAGATGGATAGTAGGGAGAATTACACCTCCTAAGCAATATTTATTGATTATCTACATTTGCCCAAGACCGTATTGAAAATTGTGGGGGAGATAAAGGAATCATTGGATACGAGCTCCTGATGTTCAAGTCTTCTGATCGGAATAAATTACATTTTAGGGTATTGAAAATAATCTGTGGCTCTACTTGCTGAACCATTATAAGTGATTATGAGGCTGGAGTAGCTCAAAAGATGTGCCACTAGACTGGAGAAAGGAAAATGTTATAATTTCAAAAAGAAAACACTTATTTCAAATTAGAGGCTGATGATCTTATTGTTGATTCCTGGTAAAATTTTGTTAGAGATTATTAGAGACAATTGGTAAGCCCAAAGAAAAAGGAAGAGGACAGTTAGGTGGCACAGTGGATACAGCACTGTACCTGGAGTCAGGAAGGCTTGAGTTCAAATCCAGCATCAGACACTTACTAGCATCAAGACCCTGGGTAAGTGACTTAAAACAGTTTGCCTCAGTTTCCTCATCTGTAAAAAGAACTAGAAAAGGAAATGGCAAACTGCTCCAGTATCTTTGCCAAGAAAATCCCAAATGGGGTCACAAAGAGTCATATGTAACTAAAACAAGTGAACAACAACAACACAAAAGCAAAGGGATATGTAATCTCTAAAAGTCAGAATGGCATCATTAAGACCACATCGTGCCAAATAACATTATTTTCTTTTTTGACAAAGATCATAAAGCGATGGAAGGGACTTCATGGGCCACCAAATCAACCTCTACACTTCACAAATTGGGAAAAAGTCAGAGCCGGGATTTAGAAAACAGGTCCTGGTCCCCTCTAAGACTAGAGTCCACTCTCACCTATTACCTTATATTTAACTACATTGTATATATTTGCATTTCTCCACAGTACAGGTACATGGTATTTCTATTTATATGTCCTTGTTGTCTCCCCAATAGGAACAGATTTAATTGTGAGTAGAGATTGTTTCATTCTTCGTACCTATTTAAATCCTCAACATCCAACACAATGCCTGGCACACGGTGGCTAAATAAATACTTCCTGACTGAGCAATTAAAAGCCCATTTCCTTTTCACTGTAACACACTGGCTATATACATAGTGAATCGGGCTAACGTGGCAGACAGATCTATCGGGATTGTAATGAGGTGTTTATTAGTATCTTCCAATGTTTTTGTGAAAAATAAGGAGAGATATGGCCTGGCTGATAGTGTGAGTCAATAGAGGTGGAACGTGCTGAATGATGAAGAAAATGTTCTCCATCTGGAGGGAAATCCCTAGTGTAGTTCCCCAGTTATTTGTCCTTAGATAGTTTCTGTTCAATATTTTTATCATGAGGCATCTGAGACAATATGGTGGGTAGAATGCAGAACATGGAAGCAGGAAGACCAAGTTCAAATCCTGTTTCAGGCACTGGCCGGCTGTGTGACTCTGGTGAAGTCACTTAACTTCTCTGTTTCAGTTTTCCCATATATAAAATGAAGAGAATGATAGCATCCACCTCACAGGGTTCTTGTAAGGATGAAATGAATTAATGTCTAATGTCCTTTGCAAATCTTAAAGTACTATGTAAACATTATAAGCTTCAGCACTATTAGTGATTAGGATGAAAGCATAGATGGTAGGCTAATAAAATTTGTTAGTAGCACAAAGCTAAGGATAGCTTATATGTTGGGTAACGTGACCTACCTACATCACAGGGTTGTTCAGAGGAGTGAGGAAAGCACGACTTCCTTTGGAGGTTTGTGATAGAACCGTGATTAAATTTACGGGAAGACTGAGATCCCAAACGTCCTCTACAGAGATACAGAATTATCAAGAAGAACTTTGATAGGGATGAATATATAATTTTGTACTTGTTAAAATCATCAATAGCTTTTGGATCAGAGATAATATAGCTAGAATATAGTTTATATGCAAAAGGCCTAGGAGACTTAGTAGAATGCAAGCACAGTTCAAATCCACATTACAAGACGGTCGCCAAAACAGAGGTGTGAAATTCGGCTTGGTGGCGTCCAAAAGCTGCTACACTTTGCCCTTGTCATTCCGTTTCTACCTTATGGCACCCACTTCTGCTCATCATACCTTGGAAGAGATTTTGGTAAGCCAGTGACCATTTTCTGAGGAAGGCAAAGAGTATGTTGAGGAGAACTGGAACCCTGCCACAGGATTAGTCCAAGGAAATCTAATTTTCCTCCTATATCTGAAGTATTGTCATTTGGGGAAAAGAAAAGACTTATCTGACTCCAGAGCATAGAAATATGAACACCATGTTGAAGCTACACGGAGTAGTGAATAGGGTGCTGGTCTTAGGGTCAAGAAAATCTGGCTTCAAATTCTGCCTGAGATAATTACTTGCAATATGACTCAAGCCAAGTCACTTCAACAATTTGGGTCTAAATTTCATCTACAAACTGAGGAAGTTTAATTCAATGTCTTTCCATGGTCTTATACAGCTCTAAATCTATGATGTGTTAAATTTATAGGGTGGCAAATTTAAACTTAACGGTAACAATTTTTCATCTCTCTATCAACAGCATTGAGTAAGCACTTGGTAGATGCAAAAAGGCACTGTGGTAACCACTGGAAATAAAATAACCCAGTTCACAAGATCATAGATATAGAGATGGACAGCTAGGTGGCACAGTGGATAAAGCAAAGGCCTGGAGTCAAGAAGACAAGTTCAAATCTAGCCTCAGTTACTTACTAGCTACGTGACCCCGGGCAAGTCACTTAACCCTGGTTTTGTCAATTTTATCATATTTAAAGTGAGCTGGAGAAAGAAATGGCAAATCGCTGCAATATCTCTGCTAAGAAAACTCCAAACAGGGTCACAAAGAGTCAGACATGACTAAAATGACAGAACAACCAAAGATTTAGAGATGGAAGAAACCTCATAGTAAGCTAGTTCCATCATCCCATTTTGCATATGAGAATGCTGAGGCCCAAGGAGCCTAAGTGACCCTCCCAGGTGACAGAGGGAGTAAGCATCAGAAGCAAGATTTAAACCCAGGTCTTCCCACTGCAGAACTGATACTCTCCATTGCCTGCCCCAACACCAGCACACAATGATCTTTAATACATACAACATTAAAGTAGATACGTGACATTGGGTAGGTCACAACTCCTCAACCTCAGCTTTGACATCTGTTAAAATTGGGAGAATAATGCCCTCAGTACCTAATACACAGAACTGTTCTGAGGTTCCAATTTGATAATGCGTACTTAATGACTTACAAACTTTAATGTGCTACATAAATATCAATTATTATTCTAATATATAATTATTCTAATATTGCCCTTCCTAGCTTAACCTCACATGTGCCACACGATCTTGTACTGCTTTGTACTGTTACTTCAATTTTCATTCTGTAGTAGTGGTCTCCCCCCAGTATAGCAAACACAGCCCATGTGGTAATTGTTTTAATGACCACATAGAACAAAAGCACCTCACTGGTGATTGACAGTGAATTTAATGCCTTAAACTGAATACTTATCCACTGCAATGCTTGAGCTATTCCATTTTTTCACTAAAACTCTTGGGTTTGGCTTAGTATGAGCTAGGTTTCTAATAGAAGAAGCTAGTGTAGGGAACTTATAGTGGCACAGTCTAATGTACCCTCTACAGATGGGTTGGGTTCTGCATGTACCTCTGCCTACCCATCTACCATTCAGAGATCCAGGTCAGAGTCAAGGGTCTCCTTTACTCTTTGATTCCAGTTCCATCAAAAGGTATTTGGAGCTTCAGAACACAGCCGCTTTTTATTTTAGGTTTCTAGGAACAGAGATGACCTGGTCCTCATGGACTCTCTGGAACTCATTCGCATGAAATAAAATATACCCAACCCTCCTCATTCCACATATCTATCCATCCTCTTCTTTGGAACTTGAACCTTTGGATCTGACCAGATCCCATTAGTTCCTGGAATAAGGCTGTTTCTTCAAAAGCAGGTCAAGACATTCATCAATGGGTAATGTGGACTCCAGCTGATTCCCAGATGACACCTGACTCTGGAACCGGAGGACTAAGTTCAATCCATACCTATGCTGCTGACTACATTTGTGGTCCTGAGCAAATCACTTTATTTACCTGACTCCCAATTTCCCGAGGTGACTGGATCTGATGGTTTCTGAAGTCTCTTCCAAATCTAGATCTATGATCCCACTATTAAATGGCCTTGGAAGTCTCTTTGCTCCAAAAAAATCATATGAATATGTGAACCCAAAGCCTTCTTCTCCCCTCCTCCATTCTCCCAGACAGACTTGTTTCAGCCTTTGAACGATGTCTAGATCAGGAATGACTTTGATATAGACTCTCAGGCCTAGCACAGTTTATTCTACATTTCCAGAAACTTTCTATGATGATAACCATTATACTTGTGGCTAAAACAGAACGAGCCCAAGGTTTCATTTTCCTGGGGATCCACAGGGACATGTGCAATGTTTTGTTGGACAGGGGCAAGACTTCCTGTGTCATTACATTTTAATAAATCTCATGATTGTGTTGTTATCTGTAGATGCTCTTATTCTGGGTCCATTTAGATGTGGCCCTCTAGGGATTGTTTTTAAGTTTCCCTAACAGATGACCCAGGGCTTTGTCACTGAAGCCTGGCCTGGCTCATTTCTATCTCTTCCTGATTTTTTTCTTCTTTTAAAACCTTGTTGTTTTATTTCCTTTTGAACTCCCCAAGCTAATTCAAACATTATACAACAGATACGTCACTTCACTACACAGAAAACGCTATACAACTGTGTGTTTCTTTCACCATAAATATAGCTGAGGCTACGATGGGGTAATTGGCTAAATGCCTGTCAGCTTAATAACAGAGAGAGTCCGGGTTTACACCCTGAGAGGTGCGGTCTATAAATTTCAGCAGTTGTACTTTGCAAACAAATGAAAGCATTTCCACAAAAAGAGAGAACCAGAGATCTAGGGAAATACAAAAAGAAAGGGAGAAAAATAAAGGGATTTTGGGGGTGGCAAAGGAGGAGGTAGTGGGAAGTGGGAAAAAGCTTTTTTTCCCCCATTCAATGCCATGGAAGCTGCTTGCCAACAGATTTCAGATTTCAGATTTGGTATTGGAGGGGTTTGTTTGCATTGTTATGAAGAGAAAGCAGGAATTCTGCTCCTTGTGTAAACTGGTGGGTGTTGTAAAGCAAAGCCCAGATGGGAGAGATAGGGGGAGAAAAAAAGAAAACAGCAAAGGAAAGAGAAACGGAGGAGGGAAGAGGGACATCAAAGAATTATGGAACACAACTGCCAGGAGGAGGAACGAGAAAATAGAAAACTTTCTTTCATTACCTTCTACACCTAATACCCTTGTTCCCACAAAATCGGTGCTCAAGACCTTAGAAAAGGTTTTTAATGGGAATTTATAAAGGTGAATCATCTTGCTTCAGTCTGTGAATTAAATTGGCAGTTGTGATAGCAAACAGTTGTACAGAAAAAAAAGGGAGGAAGACACTGATTTTAATCTGCATCATTATCATTAAATAGCATTAATTAGGTACCCACCTGCTTATGGAACTGTGTTAAAACCCTGGGCAACAGAGGTCTAAATAGCTAACATCCTTCCCCTGTTTTTTAGAGATCACTGACAGAAACAGCAAGCAAATGAAGGAAAATCAAAATCTTCATATTCTAAGCTGTGTAAGTCTAGTCTCAGCAGGAATGAATTAAGAGAAAATGTTGGTGTGGAGTAGAGTTAGGGTGGTGAATTTTTACCAATAATTGGAGGGAAAAGTTGATGAACTCCATGATCAAAAGCTTTAAAGCTTTTGCTAGACCCTATCACCCCATCAAATCATGCTCATATATTTTTCCCTTTTTCATTTAAAAAAATTCATTCTTCTAAGTCTTCCTTTCTTAGCCAAATTGAGAGAAAGCTCCCCATACTCCTGGACTCCATTTCTCTTCTTCTTACTGCTAAACCCTTTGCAATCTGGATTCTGATCTACTAATTCAACTGAAAGGGCCCACTAAGTTTATCAATGATATCTTCAACTGTCAAATCAGATGATTTTTTTCTCAGTCTGTCCATGTTTCATTCATTTGCTTCATTTGACAATGACTATCACTCTCTTCTCTTGCATCCTCTCTCCTTTCTAAGCACTCTGTTTTGGTTCGGCTCTTGTCTATCCACTCCTAAGTCTCCTTTGTTGGTCCATCATCCATTTCAAGACTGTAACTGTGGATGTTCCTGAAAGTTTGGACTTGATGCTTTTTTCCCCTTTACACTCTCTTTCTCTCTTAGTTACATAATTAACTTTCCTGGATTCGATTACAATCTTGATAAAGATGACTCTCAGATCTCTATGTCTAGCTCCATTCTCTGCCGTGAGCTTTCCACATTTCCAAATGCCTAGAGATTTCAAACATGCTGGAGACACCTACCAGTCAACATATACAAAGCAGAACTCTCTTCCCCACAAAACTCAACCCCTTTTCCAAGCTTCCTTATTTCTGCTGAAAGCAGAACCATTATTCCAGTGTCCCACGTTCATATCCTTGGTATTATTATTAACGACTTATTCTCACTTTACTCCCCACCCCCGCCCCCCGCCAAATACTGAATCAGTTGCTCTCTCCACAGTATCTCCCATAGCTATCCAATGTCCTCTTTATTTACACAGTCATCATCTCACTTCAGGGCCTCATCACCGCATGCCTAAATTAGTGCAACAGCCTCTTCATTTGTTTCTCTGCCTCCAGTCTCTCCCCTCTCTAGCCTATTACCTACACTGATGTCTAATTGACTTTTCTTTTTTAAAAAAGAAATATTTATTTACTTTTAGTTTACAACATTCAGTTTAAATTGACTTTTCTTAACATCAGATCAGATTATTTAGTAATCTCCAGTAGCTCCCTATTTCTTATAGGAAAAAAAAATGTATGTATATATGTGTGTGTTTGTGTATATATGTATGTATATATGTGTGTGGTGTATATATGTATGTATATATACATATATGTATGTATGTATGTGTGTATACATGTACACACACACACACACACACTCTGTGTAGCTTGTAAATTAGTCCTTCAGAACCTAATCCCAATTCTGTCTCCTGACATTCAGTGCAAAGTGAATGACTCACCTTTCTGCCCGCTGCAATAAAGTCAAACTGGGTATTCTGTTTCTCACCTATAGCTCTCCATTCTATGTTTTCATAGCTTTGTACTATCTATCCCTGACATCTGGAAGGTACCTTATCTTCACCACACCACAGAATTCAGCTCTCCCTCCAAGGTACAACTCAAGGACCACTTTCTAAATGAGGTCTTGAAGAACCTCTCTCCTAAGCTAACTAGCACTGAACTACTTTGTAATTGTTCCCTTTATAATTATTCCTTATATACTGATGAAGAAGAAGAATGAGGAGGATGAGGAGAAGGAAAAGAAGGAGAAGAGGGAGATGGAGGAGGAAGAGGATGATGATGATGATGATGATGATGACAACGATGAAGACAATTTTCAAACTAAAAGTCCATGAGATTGAATCTGATTCTTAGAAAAATTATAGAATGTATCATGAAGGAGATATTAAATATAGAAAAATGAATCAGTGATTGCAAAGAGCCAACCTGGATTCATCAAGTACAGGTCACGTCATACTCAGTTTATTGCCTTTTTTCAGGTTAATGAAACCAATAAAGGGAATACTGTAGATATGGTTTACTTAGACATTAGCAAAACATTTGATAATGTACTTCATATGATTCTTATGCAAAACATGTAGAATGATCCGGAATTCTTAATCTAGGCTTTAGCAACATATAAAAATATTTAGATACAAGCATTTCAATATAATTTATTTTGGGGGTAATACTCTATATTTTCTTTTACATATTTAAACATATGATTCTGAGAACTGGTCCATACACTTTACCATACTACCAGAAGAAGTATAGGACATAAAACAGATTTTTTTAAATCCCTGAATTAAAGAATATTCTAAATCCAGAGAAGTCATTAAGGTAATGATTTAATGATAACTTGTTGAAAGTTCTCCAGGGGAATGCCTCCAGAGAAACATTGGCCCTGAATGGCTTCACATTTTCACCTGTGACTTAGAAAAAGATATATTCATGACATCTGCAGATGACAAAAAGTAGAAAACATAGTCAAATAGTAAAATAAAGTCGGGATCCCAAAAATACACTAAGAGACTAAAAAACAGGGAGTCTAATAAGATGAGATTCAATAGAATAAATGTAAAGTCTTATACTTGGGTTCAAACAATCATCTTCCCAAGCATAGGATTATGTTTTAGTGTATTCTTAAGTTCATTTTGAGTCATCAGTATGCTATGGTAACAAAAAAAAGACAAAGTGATATTGCTCTGCTTTGTGAATTACAGCTTCTAGAAATGAGGAGGTAAAAACTTTGCTGTTATTATTATGAAAATGATGCTACTGAATCAAAGAAATAAATCCATGTTTCTTATAATTTTCATAATCCCAGAAGAACTAAACAGTTTTTCTGCATTGCATTATTTACAAGAAGGAGAAAAAATCAAATGTATAGTTTTCCTGGAAAAGCAAAAGCATATGTAAACATATAATAATGGACAGACAACATCTGGAAAAATATGTTCAGTTCTGAGTACCACAATTTAAGGATGAAATACATAGTCTAGGAGAATATCTAAAGGATAGCAACTAAGTTGGTAAAGGGTCTTGAATGTAGGAATGGTTATAGGAATTGAGAATATTCTGAAGAATAGAAGATTCATAGTGGACATAAGTTCTATACTCAAAAATTTGAAGGGTTTCCATGTGGAAGAGGGATTGGCTCCGGAGGGTATTACCAGAAGGGATGGGTGTAGGTGCTAAGAGGTAAATTTAGGCTCTGTGTCAAAAGGAAAAAGAAATAAAACTTAAAATAAAAGCTGCTCAAAGAGGGAGAAGGCTGCATCAGGTGATGAAATATCTTCCTTCATTGGAAATCTACAAGCAGAACCAAGGCGACCACATGTCAGGTACATTACAGTGTTAAGTGTGGAATGAATGAGATGATAATTCTGGCTCCTTTCAACTCTAAATTTCTGTTATTTTTGTGAGACTATTTAATACAATGTACCTGAATTGTTGGAATCATTGAATCTGCCTTCAGATTTATCTGTTTCAGAGGTAAGTATTGGGACTTGAGAGCAAAGACATAATTATAATTAATATTTATAGCTCATTTTCCTTCTGAAGTAGAGTCTTATTATAGACTCTCACTGGTCATTGTATGCTAGTAGGATTTTTGATGGCCCTGAGAGTTAGTCTTGTCTTATTAGAGATAGTAACATGTTAGTATATAATGATTAGAATTGATAAACAGACTTATGATCAAGACACAATGATCACATACCACTTTGTACCTCATTTGTGTACTTAAAATATTTTTTGATCTTAATTAATGGGTTAGAGACCTTACTAGATTGTAACTTTCTTGAAGACAGAGATCAGGTCTCACCTAACATTTGTCTCTCTTCCACTTCTGAGCACAGTATTCTATATGCAATAGGAACTTAATAAATGTTTGATAAATTAACATTCTTCCTTTACTTGTTCCAGAATAGGAATAAAATTAATATGAATCTGTGACTATAGAGAAATTAGTTTTGGTAAATAACTGTACACATAGACAGCATAAAAGGAGGTACAAAAAGTGTCTTGACTCAGAGCTTAGAGTATATGATATAATCTCTATGGTAATCAGGAAGTGAGGTAAAGGAGAATTTGGAGGGGTCAAAATTCTTAATCATTTTGACTTTGAGACAGAATTGAAGTACGTATTTAGAGGTGCCCTATAAACAGAGTGAGAGGTGGGACTGGTTAAAGGAAAGAGGTTGAAGAAGAGGAAATTTTCATGAACGTAGGGATGACAGGTGAAATGGAGAGATGATGGAGATAACATTTCTAAGGCTATATTTATATAAAACAACCAAATTCAATCATGACTAACAGTTCTAATTTCATCTGACCAACCTGTTCCTTCTGGATAAAGTGATTGCTATGGTAATCATAAGTTTAACACTTCTGTATCCCCATCCTAATGATGCCATGTAGAAGAACCAGAAGGATTGGATGTAATTGGACGTTTGCACTATGATCTAATGCTATCTCATGATACAGATGTTGTGTATGAGTATGGGTCTAAACAAAAGTTAATTGACGTCCTGCTGCTGAGTCCTAAATTATTACTGAAATTGCCTCTAAAGCAGGGGCTCTAAGCTGTTTGTATTATGGTTCCCTTTGGCAGTCTGGTGAAGTCTGTGGACATAACCTCAGGATGATGCCATTAAAAGAATAAAATAAAATTCGCAGGATTACAAAGGAAGCCTTTGTTGAAAAATATCTAGAGTTTTTTTGTTAATTCTAGTAGTTTCTTGACTTGTCCTTCACAATCCCTCCTTACTGTAGTCATATTTGTGCCAGGTAAGTATAAAACTAGGGCAGTATCCTTCTCAAAGAGATGTCTGACTTTGTCTTTCAAGGTGGAGGGTGAGAAAGACAATTGTTTCTTCAATTGTGTATACGAAGGAATAAGTTGAATAACAAATAGTGGGGTTTCTTGATGGGATTCTCTCCTTAGTAAATAATTAAGGAAAAATATACATACACAAGTTTAAAGACTTCCAGATGAAGAATCTCTCCTTTAAAACATAGTCAGAAAGATGAAAAAATGCCTATTAAAAATGTTACAGTCATGGGGGCAGCTAGGTGGCACAGTGAATAGAGCACTGGCCCTGGAGTCAGGAGGACCTAAATTCAAATCTGACCTCAGACACTTGACACAATTACTAGTTGTGTGACCTTGGGCAAGTCACTTAACCCCACCTGCTTTGCCTTCCCCCCTCCAAAAAAATCAATAATCTAAAATGGTACAGTTAATTGTGGTGAGAAAAATGTGATCAAGAATATCAAAGGCTATAGAGAAGTAGAAAAAGAACAGGATAAAGATTATGACAAGAGGTAGAGAGCAATTGGGGAATGTAGAGCTAAGGAGTAGAAATGAGAAGCATTTGTTATGGAGTTGAAAGATGAGAAAGAAGTCATCTTGTCCAATCCTTTTCTGTGTAGACTGGAATGTATCACAAACATAAAGCAAGAAAATGGATGAATGTTTAGCTGGTCTGATGAATAACTTTCATAAAAACAAAACAAAACCCCAAATTCCTCACACATTTCTTCGTAGTTTTCAATACTGATATGGAAGCGAAGGTTTATAACATACCAAAAACCAGTAAGAACTAAATTTCCTTGCAAATTACTCTCCACCACTTTACAAGAGCTATTTCAAGTATCATAACAGGCAATTAAAAATAAAGGACCCTTTGCATTCAATACTTCCTTAGTATTGAATAGCTTTGTGTATAATAGTCACTGGGACACTCATCCAAATAAAGGAAGACAGGCATTTGGTGTTGCTCCTCAAAAATTATTAGTGTAGTCATAGCGTGTGCTTTTGATAAACACATATATACATATACACACATATACACAAAAGAGCTATGTATGCTTCATATCGTGTTTGGGATTTCACAAATATATGTACAGAAATTCATTCACAAGCACCAAAAAGAATACAGAAAGGATGAAAAACAAACCCTCCTGTGAAAATATATTAATGCAATATGGATGAAATAAGCTTATGACACAAATTATTTATAGCTCATAGTTGTTTCTGTATGATCACATACACTTATTTTCAGGAAAACTAGACATTTGAGTTTTGTCTCATCCTTGTAGCAAATATTGTAACATTTAGCTGAAAATCTGTTTTGCCCTTCTGGGATTATGACAACTATAAGAAATGAGGATTTCCTCTTTCCTTTAATCACATCATCTTTATAAAAATAACACCCTGGATTCTTATCTTTCCTTGAAGTGTCTGCACAGCATTCATAGAGTCACAGCGTGTTAGAGATAGAAGGGACTTCAGGGATTATCTGGGCCATACTCCCTATTTTGCATATGAAGGAACTCAACACCCAAGTACTAAAGGATTTGCCCAAGAAAACATAGCAAACTGGTGGAAGAGCTGGGAATAGGGCCTAAGTCTTCTTGCCTTATTACATCCAGCCTTATGTTTCTTCCACACTGCCCTGAAGCTTCTCTACTATCTCACATATATGTGTGTGTGTGTCTGTGTTCATACACCTAGTCCCATGTATGTGTGTATATACATCAATCTGTCTATCTATCTATCTATCTATCTTTCTATCTGTCTGTCTTATTACTATTCCATGAAAGTAGAAGAGTAAAGAATCATCTCCATTTTATATGCAGAGAAAATTATATCAAATGCTTGAGGTTACAATCATGGTATCACTCAGATTAAAAGTCAGGTCTCCTGCTCCTTCTCTTAGAGTTCTAGCTCACTTGGGTGCTGAGATGATTTCAATTGCTTGTCAACTCTGTGGTGAGTAGTTCACCCTACTTAATACAAAGACTTGGTAAGGTGAAGTGTCTTATCTGGTAGTCAAGAAGAGACCGGAATTGAACTGAATAAAATTAGCAATGCAGTCAGGCTACAATGGCTCATGGTTTAGGTACTAAGTAATCCTGACCTATACCATATTGGTATGGGGTACATTGTTAAAAAATATAGACTCAAGAATACATAAAACAATGGATTTTTGTTACTCCTTTTTTCCTGCATGTAAATATCGGGTTTAAATTTCTTATATAGCTTCTGGCTTATACCATTTTCATTTTTTCTTTTCCCACAAGTTACTTAACAAGGTTGGGTGGGAGACAGTAGGCACAAATTCAAATTCTACTCTGAAGACGACATTGCAGAATGAGCTTCCTTACACTTTGTCAATTCAAAAATATAGATGGGGTGACACAAATGTTGTACTAGGAATAAGAAGATTAAGTTTATATCCTCCTTATCCCAAAGAATTGTTGTAAGACGTTATTGAGAATGTATAGAGTTGGAGTTTAAAACATGTTTGTTGAATAGATGAATGAAAGCATACGTCGGAATATTTTAATTTTTTTGGAAAAATGTAATGTTCTAAATATCTCTAAATATATTTGAAGTTGTTGTAAGGGTTTTGACTTATAACCTTAGATTAAGAAATTCTATACCCAGAACTACTTTATCATTCTTGGAATTTGATTAGCATACATGTCCTCCCTTGGTGTGGGGTGGTCATAGTATTACAGATTTAGAGCTGGAATATACCCAAGAGGCCATCTAATCCAGGAAGGAAGGAAGGAAGGAAGGAAGGAAGGAAGGAAGGAAGGAAGGAAGGAAGGAAGGAAGGAAGGAAGGAAGGAAAAGAGGGAGGGAGGGAGGAAGGAAGGTAATGAGAGTACGAGGAATTGAAGAAAGAGTGAATTGGCCTTGGTTTGGGGTGTTTCTATACTCCCTAAGTTTTGTCTTTCAACAAATCAAGGACTAGGGTTAGTCAAAGTCCCCAAGTACTAAAGACATGGCAAGGCACAGTGGAGGCACATAGCAAGAATACTGTCAAAGATCTGTTTTTATTAACACATATTTGTTGATGTCAGATAATTATTTCCTCACCTTCTTGACTCCATTACTTTGGGCTTATATCTTCCCTTGCCTTTCTTGTAGCAATTTCTGAGCATGCTTTTCAAAATAACAGTACCAAAACATACCTCCCTGGTCATTATTCTATTCTATATATTGTATTATCTTATTAGAATCTAGACTTGAGGGCAGAGCCTTTGCTTATTTGTTATTGTATTGGTAGAACCTAGCATAGGACCCGAAGCATAATAAATAATTAAACAATGAGTTTGTACATCACTTATTTTGAATATATGTTTATATATGTTACATATACTTTTAGTATTCTCATTTATTCCCATATTGTCTCATCTATTTGAATGTAAACTATTGAAAAGTTTTATTTTTTCCTTTCTACCTCTAGCACCTAGAACAGCTTCAGAAATGTAATAAGAACTCAATAAATGTTTATTTATTAATTGATTGAAATATATAATTGCCACTAGAGGGAGAAGAAAACATCCACTTCTTCTCTCACCCATTTAGGATTTCTCTCTGCTTCTATACACATTTACAAATCCTGTCCTCTGATCCCATAATCTGCTTCACCCTTGTCTCCTTCTAATAAACACCTACCACTTTCTTAAAATAATCAGCAATTCTGATCTTTTCAGAAAAAATAAAACAGACCAAAATTAAAATCTCTGTTACAGGCTGCTTTTGGTGTGTGGCAAGAGGTGGCAAATACAGTGATTTCCCTCTCTGCCAAGGGCTGCTGTTACGCCAACGAAAAAACATATGTTTCCTCTCACAGGGCAGCTCCAAGCCCCACAGGTTTATTACAACACTGTGATGGGGCACAGGGGGTCTGTGCATGCCACTGCAGCCAGCTAACTACACCATCTGGGATCCCTCCTATTCAGTAAGATGTAGAGGACTGCATGGCACACAGCAAAATTGGTGGCCAGAATAATTTCCATAGTCATAGCAACATCAGTGGTTGCAATATCCTTGACCACTTCCTCAAAGGTCACTGGAGAGAGACGCCCCACTTGGAACTCCTCACAAACTCTCCCCCATTCCACATGTATGCTAATTCTGGTGGTACCTGACTACACAGCTCTTTTGTCAGTGTTTTAAACCATTAAACTCCTTTTCCCCATTCTTTTATATTAAAGTTCTAGCTCATCTCCTGATTCTTGTATGGCCTTTTGAATTTCTTAGGCCTGTAAATATATCTGTCTATATCTAACAGTCACAAGAATAATGATCAGATCACCAAAGAAACCAGATGTCCAAGTAGTACCTGGGGTACTAATATTATGATTAATTTCCTCCCTCTTTCTTCCCAGGATTCTTCTTGACCCATAATATCTTTTGTAAAACATCTTTGCTTTCCATTTCATAAACAGTGCCAAACATAACTCTTCAATGATTTTCACTGCCATCAACAGGGGTGACCATTGGCATAAGATTTATGGCAAGCCAACGCTGTGGCATAAGAAAGCCAAATAGTCAAAGTGAACAAGACCCCAAAGGCCACAAGGAGGTGCAAGATTTGATTGTCCCTTGAACACTTTGGCTAATTGTTCCTCCACAACACTCAATGAAGAATGTCATGACTGTTTCCTTGAGTTGTTAGATTTTTCCACTGTCTCCATACTTGCTTTTAAAATCTCACCTGAGACACTTGGCCAGCTATAGGACCCCGGGCAAGTCACAGAACCTCTAACGCTTAATTTACTCACTTGCAAAATGTGGATATTGATACTTAAACTACTTGCCCTCACAGGACGGTAAAAAATGCTTTTTGCAAACATTCATGATTTATCTTGGGGTAGGTGGTCGCAGTTGTAGCTCTGGCTATACTCCCTGGTTAACACCTCTAGGTACATCTGGTATTCTATGTGCTCCTCAAATTTGACATGGAGAATTTCCTCTCTGGCCTGGTTACTCCTGCATCCTCTACAGAGAATCTTAACCTGAATATCTTTAACAGTCGCTCATCAGGACAGGCAGAATGAATGCTCTCTAATTCTTGTTTGGTCATAAAATCTTTCCTTTTCCATAAATCTGACAGGTAAACTATTCCTTGTTTTCCCAGATTGCTTACAGTATTAGCCTTTATACCTAGATCATGCGCCCATTTAGACTTGATTTTGGTATACGGTATTAGATGTTGGTCTATGCCCAGTTTCTGCATTACTATATTTCAGTTTTCTCAACAGTTTTTGTCACATAGTGAGTTATTAAAAGTTAACCATTTAACCTTTACTAGAAAAGCTCTAGTGAAGGGAAATCAACTGTCTTCTAGTTTTACTTTTGCAGTTTTAATTATTAGTTAATTCTATAGAACTGAAAGTGACCTATTTGAAATGTCCACCTATTAGTAGTTGAATCTTTGGGAACTGAGCAGGAAAAGTCTAATATTTTTTCAACATCAAAATACTTTAGACACTTAAAGACGGCAATCAGGTCCCCTTAAGTCTTCTCTTGGCAATACAAAAACACCTATGTATTTTGTTCTTTCTTGTGTGTGTGTGTGTGTGTGTGTGCGTGTGTGTTTTATGGGTCATTAATGCTCTACTTAAAATGTAATGTCCATAACTAAACAGACTGAGCTGACATTCCAGACATAGGCTGATCAGGGCATAGTAGAATGGGCCTGCCACCTTCCCCATACTGGATATTATGCCTACTTTTCCTCTCATTTGGTAGATAAAGATTCCATTACATGTATTCCTTTGCTTATAAACACACACACACATGTTTTTCATCTGCAAATACAATTAATATGCCTTTAATTCTAATCTAAAAAAAACTAAGCAGCACAGTGTGAAGGAGAGACTCTTGGGGTACTCCACTAGAGAGCTCTGTACTAAACATTGACTACTTCTGTGAAACAGCTGTATTCCACAGAATGCTTGGGAGATGATGATGCACAGAAATATTATAATCGCTTATGACCGAGTACCAGGTACACCTACTAGCCATGTGACCTTTGACAAATCCCTTAACCTCTGTTGGTCTCAATTTTCCACTCTGTCAAATGGGGATAATAATAGCACCTACCTCTCAGGGTTGTTATGAGAAAGAAATAAGATGATAATTGGAATGTTCTTAATACAGTGTCTGGCACATAATAAGAACTATACATATTTTATTATATCAAACTTAGCATCTTAATATCAATATTAGATAGAGATGTTCACCTAAAATTAACACTTAAGTTTAAAAATAAAAGAGAAATACAACACAATTTTTTCAACATTAGAAATTATATTGCTTGGAGGAATAAAAAGAAATGATATTGTTCTAATATATACATGTGAATTGTTAACAAAGAAGTCAAAATTCATCGGAATGAACCTGTTTTCTGATTGGAAAGAGATGGAAAGGGGGCTTACAAAATGATTGATTCTGATGTTTTGGTGAATCTGTGCTCTCATCTAAATTAAGGAGTGAATGAATGAATAAATGAATATTCATGTAGGTGAAAGAAGAACTACATAAAATGAAATCTGCTTCTATCCATCCAATGCTGAAGGTTTTTCTGTGTTTGCATTTCAAATGAAGAAATAAGAGCTATCATATAGCAAAATTTCTGACAGCTAATATGTTCCCTTTTGCTCCCTTGGATATTGACATAAATAAATTTCCTTGTGTTTTTAACTAAAACCTATTCAAATCATGACTACAGAATCTGATACCAATGTCCCCCAAATTCTGCCCAGTTCATGAGACATCTTAGCAAGCAAAGGTCATAACTAAGAAATAAATCTAAAATAATTGCTTTATAGGCATACACTCACTACATAGAAGCATTCACATGTGTGTATGCATGTGTTTATTTGGGGGAGCAAAAGACAGTAGTTGGGCCACTAGGTGGTTCTGTGGATAAAGTACCAGACCTACAATAGAAAGACTCATCTTTCTGAGTTCAAGTCTGACCTCACACCTCTACTAGCTGTGTGACCTTGGGCAAGTCACTTAATCCTGTTTGTCTTGGTTTCCTCATGTATAGAATGAGCTGGAGAAGGGAGTGGCAAACCATTCCACCATCTTTGCCTAGAAAACACCAAATGGTGTCACAGTGAGACACGATTGAAATGACTAGGTAACAGAAAAAGACAGTATTTATCTTATATACATTTAATAAAAATACAATATGGGGATGGGAAAGAAAGAAATAATAGGTCTAAAAGAAGTTGAACCCAGCAATATATGCCCTTGGCAATAGATTTTTTGAAAATCTACTTATTAAATTTCCTCTCGATTCATTATTCTAACCTGTCAAGACTTTTTTCAGATCCTGGCTCTTCCATGTTACCTTCTAAGCATTTTTCACAGCTTTAGGTCATCAAAAAGACACTAAATTTAGTATCAATACTTTCGTTTAAGTTATTGGTAACAGTGTGAAAGAGACGAGTACCAGAAAGAGAACCCTATGGCCCTGTAACACAGACATCACTTCAAGATGGCATCAAGCATCCCACTTTGGGTCTGCTGATCCAACTATTTCCAAATCAGTCCATCTCACACAAAGACATAATGAAATATTTTTGCCAGAACAAAACCTTACTCTCATCCTCCCTGCAAAATGCAGTTTACAACATTACCCTCATCTATGTCTAATTTTTTTGTTTATTCATTTCAATCATCTCAGACTCTTCATGACTCCATTTGGGGTTTTCTTGGCAAAGATAAGGGAGTGGTTTGCCATTTCCTTCTCCAGTTCATTTCATAGATGAGGAAGCTGAATCAAACAGGGTTAAGTGACTTACCCCAGGTCACACAGCTAAGTAAGTGTCTGAAGCCATATGTGGACTCAGAAAGATGTCTTCTTGACTCCAGGGCCAACACTCTAAGCATTTTGCCCCCTCACTTCCCTTTCTATGTCTTCCTTGCCTATCAAAATCTCTGTAGTAGAGTACAGTGAAAAGAGTTAGAGAGCCGAGGAAAACTCTTCTCTCTGATGCTCACTACTCCTAGTACTTTGGATCATTTCCTTAATCTCCCTGTTCCTTATATCAGGGATGTGGCCTTGATGGCCTCCTAGGTTCTTCTGAAGCTTAGCTCTACAATTCTATGAATTATTCTTGTTGCCCCCTTGCTGCCCCTTACTGATCACCACTTCACATTCTAAATGCTTATGCATCTTTAAAATGAGAAATAATAGGTTTTACTAGTTTGCCAGGAATTGAAGTCAAATTCAGAGTCCTATCCATAATATCTAATCTACTTTCTCATTTAAAAAAAAGTAGAAAATTGCTTATCTCCAACCATGTGATAAATCTATTATTCTCCACATTCCTGAACAGCTCAACAATCACATCCATAAATTTATCTGAGTCTGGTGACTTGAACTCATCAAATACAGTGAAATTCTTAGAGCTAGATGTATGGTGGATTAGAGCGGCTGTTTGGTCACAGCGACTCGAGTTCACATGCTGTCCTAGATATCTGCTGACCACATGAACCTGAGAGAATGGGTTATTTTTCTTTTTATTTTGTTTTGTTTTTCCTTTTTTGGGGGGCGGGGAGTGTAGGGCAATTCGGGTTAAGTGACTTGCCCAAGATCACACAGCTAGTAAGTGTTAAGTGTCTTAGGCCAAATTTGAACTCAGGTCCTCCTGATTCCAGGGCCCATGCTCTATTTACTGTGCCACCTAGCCACCCGCAGTTATTTTTCTTCAGCCTCAATTTTCTCATCTGCAAGATGAAGGCAGCAAAAGTGCCTAATTCACAAGGTTTAGGTAAGCGCACACACACATACACACAAACATATCTTTATGCATACACATATAGGTACACTCTACATATATACTATATGTACATATATACCTATGTACATACATACATATATACATATATCTTTATATATACACATATATGTACACCCTACACATTTACTATATGTGTACATGTATATATATTCACATGTATAACTATGTAAACACACATATACACACATACATATATCTTTATATATACACGTACACTCTACATGTATTCTATATGTGTATACATACATGTATAAGTATGTGTACACATGCATGTGTGTTTACACACATATAACTATACACACATGTATGCACACACATATGTATACACATGCATATGTATGTGATTATTATTAGATATATCTGCCACCTTCTCATGTACCTATTAGGCCATTTTTGTTCTCTATTTCCCAATTTGAAGACTGTTCTTTTTGGTGAAGAAAACAGAAACAAACATACCTATGAAAGTGTGTGAGGCATTGGCTAGACACTTGTCCTCAGAATCAGAAAGACTGGATCTCAATCCTATGTATGATACATACACCATGGTTGTGTGACCCTAGATAAGGCCACTCTCTCAATGCCCTAGGTAACTCTCTATGTTACTAAGAAATTGTCCATCAGCTTTGATAGCTGGTATTTCCTCACAGAGTGTTCTTTACAGAAATTAAATCACATGTATGTTACACACATATATGTATATATATACATATCATTATCATTCATGAGATAATTAAATAACTTCCCCTAGGTCACACTGGAGACATATTTCAAGAGCCAATGACCTAGGACAATTAAACATATGAAATGAATTATAACACTTACTGATAAATGAGCTAGAATTGTTTTAAGTTGATAAAAAATTCCATAAAGATGCCATCTAAGTGTGAATCATGCTATATTTTTATTTTAAACAATACTGAATGTAGTTTAATACACATTAATAATACATTCTATTATAACTGTAGTGAGCCATCAAAATGTAATTTAACAATTTATTTCAGAATTTCTCAAAGAACTTCATAACATTTACAAAATTTTATTTTGCTTAATTTCAGCCTAATGATGACCAGATTGAGATTATATATATATATATATATATATATATATATACACACACACACACAACATATAGACATACACAACACACATACATACATGCATATGTGTGCACACATACACATACACATGTATGTACGTACATACATTGTACTTCTTTACTTTAAAATTGCATTAATTGGGGTGGCTAGGTGGCACAGTGAATAGAGCACAGGCCCTGGAGTCAGGAGGTCCTGAATTCAAATTTGACCTCAGACATTTAACACTTATTAGCTGTGTGACCTTGGGCAAGTCACTTAACTCCAATTGGCCTGCCTTCCTCTCTCCAAAAAGGAAAAAAAAAACATGAATTACTAATACCACAGAATAATTGATGCATTATTGAAAAGGACCTTCCTTTGAGATTATGCTCTTCAATCCATCATATAAATTAAAAAATATATCTTGGTTTAGAATGTGAAAATGATTTGCCCAAGATCACAGAGCCAGCTAGTTTTGTGACTACTTTATAAGGTATGAGTGTTGGACAATAACATTTTGTTATGAAACTTCCAAGTTGCACAAGTTTACCCTTTAGAGAAACCATGCCTTTGGGATTAATATAGAAATTTTGTTTTCAAAGAATACAATTATAAGTGTTAGAAAAATCACATATTGTTTAGTCAATTTGTCTGCATGCTTCCTCCAATCTGACATGTCTTTAGTGCATGTAGGAGTTCCAGATGTCTTAAAGAAGGGAAATTGATGTATTTTTTAAAAATCTGCATGAAATCTTTACATTTTACTCTCAAATAAATGAATTGCTCTTCTCTGACTCTTTACTTCCTTTATTAAAAAAACTGATAAGGAAAGTGAATGCAGAAAAGGAATTGGCTGTTAAGATAATACAGCAATGGTTAAAATCTTCTTTAAAAGCCTAATAAGTTTAACAATTTGTATTTCAAAGTTCAAAATGAAGTAGCTTACTTATACTGACATGTATAGTTTTTTGGAATAAATAATACTATGCTCACATTCAATAACAAATTATAGTAAGAACACTAATAATGTGACAATAAATATCTATTAAAATGTAACAATCTCTAATAATATGAAAAGGATTTTTTTCTATGAGGAAAAAAATTAACTTTCAGTGACTAAAATAGAAAATTCAGATTGCCAACTCTTTTGCTAATCTACTATTTTGTTGTTAATATACCACCACTTATATTGCATATCCAATAGATATGTGGATTATTGGATATGCATTAATTTATATCGATGAATTGACATTTAAATAAAGCTGTGCTTATATACCAAGCAGAGAATCTTGTATTTGACGTCAATGTGTTACTCATCATTCTCCATGAAAATGCTGCTGCTGATAATTATACTTCCAGCAGGGATTTGTGATTTTTGTTCTTTTTTTTTAATAGCTCAAGTTATAGCAGACATGTTTTCATTTACCTGTTGACGTGGAACCTATTGCAAGACAAGAAACTTGAGGATGTGTGGAAGGTATTAAAGGAAACCAGGGAGATGGTTTAAAGAATCAATGTTAGAACCTGGACCAATTATAATAAACTCTTCCCTTAGTAAATGGTATTAGCAAAGCTGAATGGATTAATTTCTCTAGAGGAGACACACACATATATGTGTGTTTGAGAGGGGCACATGAATTTTTTGTTCTTGGGACTCAAGATAGGGCTGGGATTTCTTTTAATTTCTCATGAAGTTCTTGAAGGGGAAATCTTGTTGAAACTGCTATCTTACACATCAGGAGATTCGGGTTCCACCTGCTCCCCTTCATTCTTTTTACTAAATGCTCAACAATTTTCTCATTGTTCCCATAAAAAGATTATACATACAGCCAGGAATCAGAAAAGAGATAAGTAAGCTTATTGAGATACACATTTACACTCAAGGTCATAATTGTACTACACTGATGAATAATTCTCCAAAGAAAAACTGGTGTAAAGAAATAAAAAAGGTGAAATTGAAAGTTTGAGAGACAGTCAGATGCCTGCCATTGGACTGCAAGAATTTTTTTAAAATCCCATTACACATCTCTTTCCCTTACCTAAGAATATTCAGGGTCATAGAGTCTTTTGAGATGGATTTCATTTTTTTGCTTGCTTTTTGGCTCCTTTCACTCACCTAGCACCAATCAGCAGCAATGGCTCCTGATGAATCAGTTTCTCCTTTCTCTGGTACCCTGAAGGCTTACGCTAACAGTAAAATTTCACAGAGAAAGTGGAAGTGTGTCCTTCCCAGGCTGTTACTCTTAAACAGAGGGCAAGAGAACCATTATTTGCTAGAGAACTAAACCACAAAACTTACTAGATTAATTTAGAGATCATGAAGAAGGCTAGCAAAGAACACAAAGGAA
>CM053596.1:250696262-250733996 GCA_028646575.1 Pseudocheirus occidentalis | reverse complement strand
GTTCATTTTATTTAAAGAAAAAGCAATGAAACAGATAAATTAATTTGATTACCCCCCCCAAAAGAAAGAAAACCAAGTCACTGGTATGAAAAATGAAATGGATGAATGCACCACCAATGAAGATAAAATTAAAGCAACTTTAGGAGATATTTTGCCCAATTATATGCCAGTCAAACTGGCAAACTAAGTGAAATGTATGAATATTAAAAAAAAAACAATTTGACCAAATAATCAGAAAAGAAAATAGAATACTTAAATAACCACATATTACAAGAATAATTTGAAGAGAGGTTTGATGAGTTCCTTAAAAAAAATCCCCAGGATTATAAAGATGCGCAAATAAGTTCTACCAAATATTTGAGGAACAATAGCATATAAACCATTGTGGGGGGAGGAAGGGTACAGAAATAGTCCTACCAAATTCCTGTAATGACACACGCATGGTTTTGATACCTACAGCAGAGACAGAAAAACAAAGAAAGAAAACTATAAACCAATTTCCTTAATGAACATCAATGAAAAATTAATAGAGTATTAGTAAAGATATTGTTGCAATATATCATAAAGATGACATATTTTGTCCAAGTGGGGTTTATAGCAGGAATGTAGGGCTGATTCAATATTAGGAAAACTCTCATCACAATTGACCCTATCAGTAATAATAACAAAAAATAATAATATGATTATGTCAGTAGCTGAAGAAAAAGGCTTGGACAAAATACAGAACTCATTGCTATTAAAACTATTGGGAAGAATAGAAATCAGTTGAACCTTTCTTCTAAAGATTAAGTAGTACCTATCTAAAACCATGAGCTAGTATTATCTATAAAAGAAATAAACTTGAAAACTATCCATTAAGATCAGGAGTGAAGCAAGGGTGTCCATTATTCAATATTGTACTAGAAATGCTAGCCATAGCAATAAGACAAGTAAAAGAAATTGAAGTAACAAAAATAGGCAATGAGAAAACAAAACCATCACTCTGTAGATGATATGACAATATATTTAGAGAACCTTAGAGAATCCACTGGGGGATGGGGACAACCAAATTAATCAACATTTTAACAATTTCAACAGAGCTGAAAGATACAAAATAAACTGACATAAATCATCAGCATTTCTATATAATGGCAACAAAACACAGAAAGAAGAGATAAAAAGAAAAATTCATTTAAAACAACTGCAGACAACATAAAATATTTGGGAGTATACCTGTAAAGACAAAACTAGGCACTGTATAATCTTAATTACAAAACACTTCTCACAAAAATGAAGGTAGAAATATTTACTCATGGGTAGGCTGAGTCATTGTAATAGAATTCTAGCTATGTTAATTTACTGATTCAATATCATACCAATCAAACTGCCAAGAATTTTTGTTTTAAGCAGAGCTGGAAAAAATAGTAACAAAATTAATCTAAAAGAATGAAAGGTAAGACATATCAAGGGAATCAATTATTATTTGTGGAGGTTTTGTTTTGTTTTGTTTTAAACTCAAATGGAGGACAATGCTTATCACTTATAAAACTTAATTTGATTATATATGGACCATCAGTCTAGACTGTCAAGGTCTTTTTTCAATCCAGAATTTGTCATCCAATGTTTTAGGTATCCTTTCCAGATTCATGGTACCTGCAAATTTGATTACCATTCTATCTATACCTTCATCTAAGATTTTTCGAAAAATCCTAGTTTATTAGTGTGAAGCTATTCTGTTAGTTCTATATCATAAAAATATCTTATCCCAAGCTAGGTGTAGGAAGTTTCATTGAGTAAAGAAGAACTACAGTTTTGGCCTTTTGTGTTATGGTTCTTTTTCTATGTTTCTCAAGAAAGTATAGAATTGATGTTATAAAAGCAATGAAAAATTTCCTAAGCTAAGTAACTATAAAGTACATCTTCATAGGGAGTGACAGGAGGTGAGTTCTGTCAATGTGATTTGCTACTGTGCCTCCTTATGGTTCTTTAATTGGCACAAATCCAGAAGTATTGGTCTCAGTTGCTTGTATGACTGTCTGAATGCAGCAGTTGGTCATGAATTCTCTCTCCAGCAATATTCATTCATGGACAGCAATGGCCATCAAAAGCAATGGGCGTTAGAGATACACATAGACATATTTATTATGGTACATTAATTATATCATGAGGAAGTAGAATAAAATATAATATGATAGATAGACAAAATTTTCAGGAAAGATTTCATTAAATTCAGAGGAAGTCTACATAGGATCTTATAGTCGAAATGTCTACTAGTACATAGAATCAAAAAGGGTCAAGCTGTGTTAAAGAGCAAATAACAATGAAACAAACATATCTTATTCTAATGAATAAAAAGAACATCTATCCACATGGAGAATCCTTTGGCCAACTTAGATTTTAATGAATTCACAGAAGATAAAGACAATAACGGGCAATTTAGAATTAATACCAAGAGTGACATAGTCTATAGGATAAATATAAAGAATGGAAAATCCCATAGTGAGTTGAGGCTACTTATGTATATTAAGGACAACAAAATGTCTATTTTTATCAGATTGGGAATAAGAGGAAGATCAAGGAAGGAATAGGATGAAAATGATAGATGAGACAGAGAGGAAACCTAAATAACTCTCTGGAATTTCTGATTTCTCAAGGGAATGATCTGCTGTGTAGGAAATATGGAACTAATGTCAAAGTACTTTAAAAAACTGAAAACTGAGATAAGTGAGGACATCGTGAGAGTTTTTGTTGTTGTTGTTGTTGTTTGTAAAGAATCAAATCATTGTACTTGTTGAATGAACATCACTAGGCTCGAATGAACTTGCATTGGCCCTGGAGTCAGGAGGACATGAGTTCAAATCTGGCCTCAGACACTTAACACTTAGTAGCCATGTGACCTTGGACAAGTCACTTAACTCCAATTGCCCTGCTCTCCCCCTCCAAAAAGGAAAAAAAAGATCTTGACAGACTAGATTGGTGGTCCATGTATAGTAAAATTAAATTTAAAAAGGATATTTATTCCTCCATGTGAGTTTAAAATAAAGGATGAAGGAAATGGGACTAGTTGCCTAGGTTTAAATCCAGTCTCAGCCACTTGCTGGCTTTGTTAGCTATGGCATGTCAAATAACTTCTCAGTGCTTCATCTGTAAAATGGGTCTGGCATCTAGAAAGAAAGACACTTAAGAAATGTTTATCCATTGATCAGTTTAATAACCCCATATGTTCTTTGCAGTTCTAAATGTATCACACCATGACAATAGTTTCCAGGAAAATATTTGGGTTGTTAGGACATATGATGCAACATATGATATGGATGTTCCCAAAAGTGAATAGAATATTAAACTGAGTTAATAAGAGCTTCGTCTCCACAATAACAAAGATTCTACTCTTTCCACATTCTGCTGTTCCCAGAGGATACATTGAGTATTTCAGTCAGTTCTGCACTGTCTTTCAGGAAGAACGTTGGCATGCTTAGAAAAGGGTGTAGTGAACTTAAGACCATGAGACTATGAATATTGATGAAAGGAATAAGGATATTTATTTTGTAGAATGGAAGTCTTAGAGGGAGCAAAATGATGTCTTCAAGTATTCAAAAGACTGATGTATGGAAAAGGAACTTTGTTTTACTTGGTATCTAAAGAAAGAACTAAGACCAGTAGTTGGAAATCAGAAAGGTAGATTTTGGCCTGATAAAACTCCTTAATGATTCAGATTGTTTAAAAAAATAAAAATGGAGTAACCTGTCTTGAGATATATATAAGAAAGACCCAATTTCTCAGGAAGGGAGTCTTCAAATAGAGGCTGAATGACCACTTGGCAGAGCTGATCTAGAGAACTTGATTGTTAGATATAGATTGATTTCTTTGCTACTTTTTTTTCCCCAAATTTGAGATCATGTGATTTTCCAATAATTTTAGTTGTCTGGTTTGCAAAGGTGACATTCTCTACCTCCTGGGTACAAGGATCCAGAAGAATAGTGAAAGTATTCTTTTGTGACTTTGGTAACTATTGGGCTAAGAATTAAGTCACAAATATTATAGACAGCTAATATTTTCATCTAAAGTTACCTAAAACACCCTCTCTTCCACTTATGCTTCTGCTGTTCACATCTGTGTGGTACACTACATGTCAATAGAACAACTGTAATGCCATGCATCAGCAGATTCCAAAAAGAATGCTACTGTGAACAGCTTTTAAGGTTCAGATTACACAGTATAGTGAACACTCTGTTTATTCCATTACAAATCAAGGCAAACTTTCATTACAATTCACAATACAATAATCATTCTTCCGCTTATGGGGCAAATCAATACTTAATCATTCAATCAACTCACAATATAACAATCAGTCTTCCACTCATGGGGCAAATCATTGACTTAATCACTCAATCAATACAATAATCAATCTTCCACTCATGGGGAAATCATACAAGGGAGTTCATGCCCTTTCAAGGGGGAGGGGGAGAGAGAGTTCACACCTTTCATAGTGAACTCACACCTTCCATACTTACTCCTAAGTTACTAAGGGCTAAGCATCTGCTCAAATGATTTCTGTTACACCAAAACATTCAAGGATCATGGACAGTCACAAGTACTCATCCCTATTCATTGAAGAGGGGGAAGAAAGCACTTGTGGGGAAAAGAAGGCAAAGTAATAGTAATAACTGAACAATTATTCCTATTGTTTTACAGTGTAATCTGTCTGGCTATGCATGTGTTGGGATCTTGAAGAGGGGAGATAGTGAAGGAAAAAGAATAGAAAGGGAAGAAAAGAGAGAAAGAAAAGAGAACTGAAATACTTGGAGGGATTAAAGAAATAGAGACAGAGAATGAAGGAGAATAAGAGATAGAAGGAAAAAGAGAAAATAAATTGACAGATTTGACAAAGTAGCTAATAATTATTATTTTCCTCATTCATCAATCATATTTTATATTAGCCAATTTATTATTGTCTAAAATCTTGTGAACACAGTTCAAAAAGTACATTGAGTCTAGCCCGGTACTTTACCTGTGATTGTCTTAATTAGACAACTGCTTCAATATGTGCTCTACCTATTGAATAGAGAATTAAAATAATAAGAATAGTATCATTATTAAAAATTATTAAAAATAATTTAAAAATTCAGTTGTGATCTTTCAATAATGAAATTCATATCATCAGTGAGATAATCTTATGGGAAAAAGCACTTGAGTTCAAGTGTTAGTGTTAAAAGAACCGCCTAAGGTTTTTAGCATTGGTTTGGATTTAAAAACAAGAAACTTGGGTTTGAATTCCAGATCTGACACATACTATTTGTGTGAAAGTGGGCAAGTACCTTTTATCTTAAATCTGGTTTCTCTTCTAGAAGGTAGGGATAGCTATACTCCAAGTAAAGTGGCAGAATGGATAGAGCGCTGGGTATGTAGTCAGCAATCTTTGAGTTCAAGTTTTGCCTCAGATGCCACTTGTATCACCCTGGGTAAGTTGCTTAACATCTGTTTGCCTCTGTTTCCCCACTTGTAAAATAGGGATAATGACTATACCTATCTCCCAGGATTATTGTAATGATCAAATGAATTAATATTCATAAAGTATTTAGCACAGTGTCTGGAACATGTTTTTGAGTCATTTTTCAGTTGTGTCTGACTCAATGACCTTATTTGGGGTATTCTTGGCAGGGATATTGGAGTGGTTTGTCATTTCCTTCCTCAGCTCGTTTTGTAGCTGAGAAAACTGAAACAAACAGGGTCTAGTGACTTGCCCAGGATCATGCAGCTAGTAGGTATCTGAGGCCGAATATAGATCTTCTTGATTCCAAGCCCAGTGCTCTATCCACTGCACCACACAGCTGCCCTCCTGTCGCATAGTAGGTACTATATTGTAGTGTCACCGTAATAGCCTACAGTCCAAAGTGTGATGTGATTCATAGACTTTGGAGAACATAATATAGACAAGCAAAGTCAAAAGCTTTAGACATAAAGATAGTATTATCAAGACAGACCATCTTCACTTTGATCCATCTTTCCCACTTTCACTTCCCTTACTCATACTGCAACCATGCCTTCCTTCTGCCTTCCTCTTTTCATAAAGCCTAACTCATATGGAGGTTGGAAACAAGCATCTGGAGTGGTTTTCTGCAAGTTCTCTATCCCTCTGTGGGTAGCCTTGCATGAAGCCACATGTGAAAATGTACGATTCTTTAAAATTAAGCAGTGGTGAGCAGATGAGGACACATCTGGGTGCAAAAGAAATGCCTATATGACCAGTGAATTCACCTAGCCTCATTTCTCACCCATTCCAGGCTCTACCCTAGAGAAAAGTCTGATTCTCAGAAAGAGATTATTTCTGAAAAGAACCAGACTTTTGCCTTCAGGCAATTCTGTCCCTACCTAGTATTCAGGGGGTGGGGAAAAAAAGGAAATTTAAATCTAATTTACTGTGGTTTATAACTCAAGATAATGTAAGTCAGGTCTTTAACACAAGCTGCTTTAGGGTACAGAGTGCACACTGTTTTACTTTGTTGTGGATAACTAGTACTGTACTTGGAACCAGGGGGAAATTCCAAATTACCTAAAAAAGTAAGCCAACTATGTCAGGTAAAAGTCAGTAAACACTTAAACAGAGCCAACCTTAATGATTGAGCAGGACAGAAGACAAACTCAAAATCCTTTCTCCTTTGCTGCCATTGAGAACTTTTAAAATCTTGATTGTGTTCTGACATGTTCCAAAATTATGTTATTCCAGTGACGTCAGTTCTTTCCAGTACTTACAATCATTTGTTGTTGTGGAGTTGTTTCAGACTCTTCATGATTCCATTTGTGTTTGCTTGGCAAAGATACTGGAGTAGCTTGCTATTCCTTCTCCAGCTCATTTTACAGATAAGGAAACTGAGTCAAACAGGGTTAAGTGACTTGTCCTGGATCACATAGCTAAGTAAGTGTCTAAAGCCACATTTGAATGCAGGAAGATGAATCTTCCTAACTCCAGACCCAGCCCTCTATCCACTGAGCCACCTAACTCTTTCAATTTATTCATTATTGAGTGGTTACTGTTGAGGTTTGGGGGTTTAGGTGTGCTCAAGACCCCAAAATACCTAAATGCTGAGTCCTACTGAATGAATTTGAGTCAAGCCTTCTCTCAGCCAAAGTAAAACAAAGTTTATTAAAGATTCACCATAATGTGTAGACTCTTAAGGAGCCTAAGTATTTGTGATACTTGTACTGACAAGCAGGCCAGAACAATCTGATACAGACTGAGTTTGAGCTAGATTGAATCTCAGCACATTCATGGAGGCGAGATGGATCTTATATACAGAAATACTGTGGGAGGAATGTAGAGGTGGTCTAGAAGAGAGGTTTGGGGAGAGCCTTGAGGAAAAGGAGCTTGAGAAACTGAGGTCATACTCCAGGAATGGAATTAAGGGTGGTAAATAACTGGAAGCTACCTGGAGATGGAAGACAGTGGAGCTATAGGTTAGTTTAAGGTAACAGATTTGGTTATAGATATTTTGATAGGATCAAGGGTGGGAAGTAGCTGGACAGTGGAGGGCTAGGCTAGGTTTAGAATAACAGATTTGGGCCTAGTGATAATGAAAGGCTTATGACCTCAGGGAAATGCCATATCAAGTGGAAAGATTCAAGGGGGTTCCCAGAACCTAAACCCCATCAGTAATGGAGTTCATGGCAGTGTGCTAACCACAAACATCAGTCCTTTCTATGTTCAGGAAAGCACATTAGGCCTTGCAAATATGAGGAGATAAAAAAGGAGACAGAAATATAAATGTAAAACATGGTTTATAATCTAGTTTGTCATGTGACTACATGAAGAACTTTTTTTACTTTTTAAATTTAAACTAGTAGATAAAAGTTTGAAATGTGAAATTTTAGAGAGAACGTTTTATTTTTCCTTTGATTGTGTTAAAATATTACATGCAATTGACTTTTCTCCCGTATGCATTTTTCTGAGTCTTTTGTACATTATAGGACTATCAGGGCTAGAATTCTGCAAACATAGGCTACCACTATGTAAGGGAGAACAAGTAGCAGACACATTAATTAAAGTACTATTTGTCCCATAATTTATACTGTTATTATGCCTAAGAATTTATATACTATTTTTATACTGTCTCTATTTTATTAAAGCCAAAGTGTTATTCAGGAAATGATACTGTTTGAATTATAAACATTTTGTTCCTTGTAAGTTACCTAAATTTTATTCAGTCAACCTTTTCTTGCACTAACACATTACATTCAAGGTGTAGTCATACTTAAAATAAAAGTGTTTATCATTCAGAATAAGAAAAGCATTAGTGGCATTTCAATTAGTAAATTTACTAATTGTTTTCCCCCCTGCTTCAAGCATCAGCCTTTTTAGTGTTTAGTTTTAGTAATAATACCTAATGAGTTTCATTGGGTTGTTTATTTTATGTCTCACAAGTCAGGTAGTATATTGACATTTACTATACTAATAGCCTTCTTTTAAAATACATTAACATTTGGCTTGCTTTTCAGAGTCTCTAATGACTTTTCTACATCTGGGTAATATTAATCTGGCCACTTACAGATAGATGTGTATCTACCAACATAGCCATGCTTATAGGATGTGAAAAGTGTCCGGTGTATCCCATGGACACACCTTGGTACCAACAAGAACATATCCTGATTTGCACTGATATATATACATATATACACACACAGATATACATATTTATATTTGTGTATATCTATATATATATCTGTATATGTGTGTGTGTATATGTATACACACACACAGACACACACACACACACACATTGTCACTTTGTGATGCTTGGTGTGTGGATGGTGGTATATTCCAGGGCTGCACTAATACTTAAAATAGGGAGAGATCCATATGTAAGAGGGGATATTATGGTATCTTGTTTTGCTGCCACAGAAGTTATTAGAAGGTAATCAATAGCTATGGAGAAATTCCCTTATTTTACTAAAACCATGGCCTTCCTGTAACTATGACAATAGCCAGAGGGAACTAGAAAGGTGAGGGTGTGGCAAAAAGCTCTGACTTTAGAGGTCATATCCAATCACAGGTATCTTCATTGCCATGCCTATGTAATCTGCATATAATCTGCATATAAAGAAGGAATGTAGGGCAGTAAAGGGAGGAATTGAAGGAATTTCACTAATCCTAAATCTGCCTGGATGGACAGAACAGTATAATCTCACTTCTGCTTCTGTATCAGAGTGGGTGTGTTCCTAGTGAGCACCACACCTGCTTCCTTGCTGGAAGCATAATAAACATCTTCTGTACACTCTATACACTCTGTTTCTGAGAAGGGGTTTGCCTCATCCCATGTGGATCTTTCTTAGGACCCCCAGGAAATCAGAGGACAGTGGAAGCTTGTCTGAGCTAACTCCTTGACTGCCTGAAAAGTCCTGTGAGTGCAGTAAGCATATTTCTCATGTACAGAAAAGCTAAATATAAAAAGTAGAAACTAATGGAGAAAAGGGGCCATTCCAAGGATTCTTTGGAAGCCAAGGACAAGATTGAGAAATCGAATCTAACATTAGTTTTGTAGCCAATAGTAAACAAGTAAAATGAAGTAAATGAATGAAAGGCTATGAAATTCCATAGGAATTGGGACAGAAGTAGGAGGTAAACCAGGGTGTCCATGCTAGGGAACCTCACTAGACAGCAGCTTCTGGGCACCAGAGATTATGCAGTCTTGAACCCAAGGCCACTCCTGACTGACCCAGAGCCCCTCTTCGATATTTATTGCTGCACCAGGAGTTCAGTATATGAGCTTCTAGCACAGGTCTAACCCAGGGACCTTGTAGCACCTTCTCAAATCTGGATGATCTTGACATAGTCTGCTTGTACCCAATCATGGCTGGAAGGTCCTGGCCCATAGCTAAGTTCTGAAATCTGGCAAATGTCATCATTGGAGGGGAGAGGAAGGGGATTCAGCAAATTGCACTTGTACTTAACCTCCCATTCCCATAGCATGTCATTGTTAGGTTTAGGTATGGATTAGGGCAATTAGAATGTGAAACTGGTACCCATTGAAATGAGACTTTATTGTCTAAGAGCTTAAGAAGAGTAAAATGTTGTAGCTGCAAAGCCCTTCTGAGACAGCTTGCTCTTTTGATTCTGTTCCCCATCTCCTGTCTTGTTGCCTTAGTTCAGAGACCTCTAAGTATAGAATAGATTTCTCCTCTTTGCCTTTTAGAATTGCTAACTAAAGCTTAAGGGCCTTCTCTAATAAGAGTCCTTTTTTTCCCCCCTTTCTTCCTCCTTTGTTATTACCACCCCTACCCTGTGAAATCTTATTTAATTTCCACTCCAATGTGAGTGTCTTGAGGTTAGGAAACTTAGTTTTAGAGGCAGCTAAGTGATGCAGTGGAATAGAAAGTTGCGCCTGAAATAAAGAAGACCTGAGTTCAAATTTTGACTTAGACAATTGTTAGTTGTGTGACCTGGGAAAGTCACTTAACCCCTTTTGTTTTATTTTACTCATTTCTAAATTTAGGATAACAATGGCACCTACTTCTCAGGGTTGTTGTTGGATCAGATAAGATAATGATTGTAAAGTGCTGTGCATCCCTTAAAGCCTTATGTGAATGCTAGCCTTCCTTTATCTCTCCTGTGCTGAGCACAATGCTTGGCATATAGTGAGTTCTTAGTGAGAGAAACAATTATTTCTCTCTTTTATTAACAGCCAATTAATATGCTAGAGGGCGATCCTGGGTTTTTTTCCTTTTATATTTCCTCATTCAAAGTCCAACTCTGAAGGGCATTTCTGACCCTACCCAAAGAGTTCAACCTACCCAAACCATCTTATATAGGTGAAATTCTTCAGTGTTGTCCATTGACTGGGATTTAAGGGTATTCAGTCTTGCTTGGTGTCCAGTTACTGAGAGAAACCACTGGCCATCAATTTATTGTCAGCTAGTCTAATTAATAAATCGGTTATTCTCAACCCAGAAATTCTCTTAGTGTTCCATTTATCACACTTCTATAAAATAAAATATGCATTATATCCATATAAGTATTTGATCTCAGCCTATACATATTCATCAGTACATAGGTATTGGAGACATGTATACAAAAACATCTGCCACATGTGGAACTTCACTATATACTATTCTGTGGGAAAAAGAATGAATGATGTAATGGTGCCATTATGACTTCCAAAAGATTCCTGTTGTTTTCCTTCTTGGCCTCATCCACTTTGATACTATCCCTTCTGTTTGTCAATTGACCCGGTAGGAGAGATGTGTCCATTCTGATTTTAGTTTATTTTTATTTTTAAAGATCTACATTTGGGCAGCCTGGCATAAGGGGTAAAGAACAGATCTTAAGAGGCAGTACTTGAGTTCAGAGCCTGCCTCTGACATACACTGTCTGTGTCATTGGAAAATTGACCTTGCAGGGGGCCACTGGACAACTCTTTTATGTTGAGAGCAATTGCATATCTGAGTTGATAGGAGTTTTCTCACAGGGAGAAAACAATTATATACATCAATTCATATGGCAAAGACATAGTGAAATTCAGTTCTATGGACATTTGACTGAGTACAAAGACCTGGGTTCTGTCTTCAACTTTGCCAGGAAGTTACTGTGTGACCTTGACCAAGTCATTTATTTTCTGTGCATGTTTTGATCTTATCACTTGTAAAAATGTAAGAAGGGTCAAATTCAATTTTCTAAAATATTTCTTAGGTATTTCCTTCCGTTTCTAAGGTTCTTATTGTAACAGTTGGCATTTATATAGCACCTTAAGTTTTGCAAAGCACTTTATAAATTTTATGTCATGTTTTTAAGTTCTCATCATAACCCTGGGAAGTAGGCATTATTAGTAATCCTATTTTTTAGATGTGAAAACTGAGGAAAACAGAGGCTAAGTGACTTGCCCAGACAGCTGTTATCTGATATTGGATTTGAATTGGGGCTTCCTTTCTCTAGGTCTGGTACTTATTCTACAAAATGACTTTCATGAGTCACTCCGGGTGGGGACAGAGTCAGACATGAATGAAAATGACTCAACAACAGCCCCTCATTCAAAATTCAGTATTCTTTCCACCAATTCTTCACAAGCCAGCTACTGACATTCTTAAAACATGGTCCTATCAAATTCATGTTCCTCTTGAGTTGCTTGATGATGGGTAATGGTTCTTTCATAAATCCTTCCAACAAGATACTTACTGTCTCATGTTCCAGAGGTCTAAGTGCTGATAACTTCTGTTAACCATCCAGAATACAGCTCAGATCATAAAGGTAAATGGGGATGGTTTCTGAGTGCTAACTGTCTGTCACAAAGATCATACTTACTCATTAGCAAACAGGGAACCACCCTCAGGCTCTCACCCAGATCATTTTGTGTTAAATAAGGCAACAAATTAGAACCAGTAATATGCTGTTCAGAAGTAACAATTGACAACAGCGGCAGAGATGGGCCCAAAAAAACAATCTCAGCAGTCTGGAGCCATTTAATGTTGGGCAGAGAGTCCCCACATAGTTCAGCTGACCTCACCAGAGCACAATCATTGATGTTCCTAAGAAGATGCTATATTTGGTCAATTATGTTCTGTTTAAGAAAGCAGAAAAGTATGAAACACAATTTAGTAAGATCCCCATCAAAGATGATTAAAATGAGAGCAGATTTGGGCACTTAAAAGGGCATGCTTCTTTTATTTGGAAAATTCACTCATGTGGAAGAGTTTGCTCCCTGAAGAGGTTAGATAAATGAGGCATCCAGGAATGTTTGTATTAGTCCCCAAATTTCCTAGCTGAGCACACACTGTAAAGGTAATGCAGATAATAACCTCCCATTATCCTCAGGGCTAGCTTTAGGCAAAATTATAAAGTAGATGGAGCTTGCTTCCTCTCCTTCTGTAGGAGTCAGTCAATAAGCATTTATGTGCTTACTATTGGTCAAGCACAGGGCGCAGTGCTGAGGATTTGAGGAAACATAGAAATACTCCTTGCCCTCAAGGTGTTTGCAATGCATTCTAAGAGGAAAGATGATCCCTTCCCTTAAATCCTTAAAACAAGAGCACACTGCGCACACGCGAACACACACACACACACACACATTCTCTCTCTCTGTCTGTCTCTCCCTGTCTCTCTGTGTTTCTGTCTCTCTGTGTGTCTCTCTGTCTCTCCCTCTGTCTCTGTCTTTCTCTCTCTCTGTCTCTCTGTCTCTGTCTCTTTCTCTATCTGGCTCTCTCTCCCCCCACATCTACCACCCTGTCTCATAGTCTGAATTTTTCCCAAATTTCTCCCACTCAAAGCATGCCCATCCTGTGTCCTATTCTCTGGGTAACTTGGCTCTGATACCTAGTCTGATGAACTACTACTACATGCTAATAAGCCTAATGGGTGATAATGAATTAATGAGTTATCCTCCACAGGCATTTGAACATTTGGAGAGAATTAATATGGAATGATGGACATTTCAGACACCATAGTCACTCAATAATAACCTTTTAGACTAGGGGACACTTAAATCATACTATGCAGGTAGTGCCTAGGGAAAGGGTGAGAACGGATTAACCTTTTACCCAGTTATACAGCTTATAATGCTGATGTATAATACCTAGTTTAGAAGGGAAGGGGGAAATTCCCATAACAAGTTCATTCTGTTACCTGGGAAAGGCAAATAGATGTCCACACTCCTGATATTGATAAATAGAAGAATGAAAAAGCCTGTAAGACCTTGTATATGTCAAGCTCTGTCTTGAGCACTTGGGACATAAACATTCCAAAGGAGGCAGGGAGAGTCCTGGGTCTCAAGAAGCTTGTGTTCTGATAAGGGAGACAAGCTAAATATAAATAGGAATATGAAAGATGGGTGGTAATATCCTTGTGTTTGTTGTTCAGTCATTTTTAGTCATTCCTGACTTTAGCATGAGCCCATTTGGAGTTTTCTTGGCAGAGATATTGGAGTGCTTTGCCATTTCCTCCTCCAGCTCATTTTACAGATGAGGAAACTAAGGCAAACAGGGTTAGGTGACTTGCTCAAGGTCACACAGGTATTAAGTGTCTAGAGGCTGGATTTGAACTCTGGAAGATGAGATTTCCTAACTTCAGGTATCCGCTGCCCTACCTGGTAAGATGTAAGGAATTGTTATGTGGGTAGATTGGACAAAATAGCCTCTTGCTGGGAGTAGCAATTGGAATTAAATATTGAAGAAAGCCAGGGATTCTAAGAAGCAGAGGAGAAGAGGAAGAGAATTCCAGGCATGAACAACAGCTAGTGCAAACACATAGCTGGGATAGAAAAATGAAGCATTGTCTGATGTCTAGGATCAGCCAACATGCATAGCAGTTAAGTGAACTAGAACATTGCCACCAGTCAACTAGACTGGGCTCCATAGAGGGGTAGATTAACTTCCCCAGGACCTGATGCATGCATCCAGGGAACTCCACATATGGCCTAAATCTCAGGTCCTGTGTACCGGGCATGGGCCACAGAGGGAGGAGCAGGTCAGCACCTAGGAGAGGGCATGAGATGTGCCTTTGTCAGCAGGCTTATATTTGCAGCCCTTGAGTTCTGTTAAAAATGAAGTGCATTTACTAAAGTTATGCTTGAGCCTAAACAGCAGGTTTGAGGGGAACATTCGTAGAGGGCAATAGTCTCTGCAGGAGTCTGAATGAACAGAAAACAGCTTCTCCAGCCATGCTTTTATTCATTTAATTAATCACTGGCATTCATTCTGTAGTTCCTAATGCAATGCTCTTCTAATCATTTGAAGGAGTGGGTTTATTCCAGGCTGGTGAACATTGACTATATGCAGTTGTGAAGGAATGTAATTACAACTTCATATCATTCATATCGATGAAATTTGGGAAGTGTGGATACGAAGGGCATAAGTCAGTGACTCTGGAAACTTCTTCAGGCTCCTGTCCCAAATTCCCAGGTCGTGTCTTTTCAGTAATTTCTCAATATCAGACAGCAAAAGTAACTAATGGGGGCACAGTAACAAAGCAGAAAGCAGGAGAGATATGGAATTGGGTACCTGGGTTAGTCTTGTGGTTCTTCAGATTACTTGGGCAGGTTATTTAGCCTCTGTGAGACTCAGTTTCCCATAAAATGAGGGATTTCTCTAGGTGATCTCCAAGGTCACTTCTAAGTCCAAGATTTCATGATCCAGTTCATTAACTTAAGATACAAACCATATGGCTGTAGACAAATTGAATAATAGGTACAAGTCCCCATTGAAAAGATCTGGATACTTTAGTCCAGACTAATTCTTGTTCAGTGGTCTCCTTTCTGCCACCTCAAGAAGTTCCCTTTGTTAGTCAGGGCTGGATTTCTTATTCAGTCACTTAAGAAGTATCTGTCTCAGATTCTCAGCTCCTGAACCGTAACAATTTTATTTTCTCCTTCCCTACTCTTCCTCTACTCCCTCCCCCATACTTCATTGATTTTCTATATAGAAAATAATGTGGTGTAATGTTTAGAGAGTCAGGCTCAGGGTTAGGAGGACCTGGGTTCAATTCTGCCTTTAAACACACTGGTTCTCTGGCTCTAGGCAAATCAAATAAATCCTCTGTGCCCTGGGGCATCCAGGGACAGCTCTAAGATTACAAATTACTGAGAAGGTGCTAATCCATATTGCTTGAGAAAGTTCCTTTTAGGGAGGGTCAGGCCCCAGTGAAATCATGATAAAATAAAGAAATGAGATAAATCTTTGAGAGGAAAAACTCTGTCTGGATAGAACCAAGCATAATGCCTTATATACAGTAGGTCTGCATTAAATGATGAATGAGTGAATGCCTGTAAGCACGCGAGCACACACACACACATACACACACACACACACACACACACACACACACACTTAAGGACAACTGAATATAAAGCGATCTGGCATTTCCAGAAACCAATGAAAGGCATTTCTTCATTATTCATTAACAATTAGTAATTTAGCACAAACATGCAAACATGCATGCATTTATACATGAGGTAGACATTAGTAATAGCATCCATTCTGCAACCTTTAATGAAGAAAAACGTGCTACATTTCTTCTCAGCAATTCTGGTTTTAGAGTTCACTGGGAAGAACATTTATAAGAGTACCAGTGTTGTTATTACTGTTACAGTTGTTATTCTCATTAGCTAATGTGACTTTGATGATCATAGTCCTTATTTGAAGGAATTGAAAAATAATTCTGCTAGCCATACCAAACAAAAGTAATTTCTGTAAATCCAAATCTAGGCAGCATTTCCTGATACCAGGGAGTTAGATGCTCCCTTGGTCCATTATCTGTAGAAGGAAGTTATATGCTCCCTGGTCCAAAGTTTAAGATTCATATCTTACTTGCTTCATTCCTTTCTGGTTTTCCTACTGGATTTTAAGCTCCTCAAGAGAAGCAACTGACCAATTTCCTTTATGTATATCCTCAGCAGGTTCTACCATAGCATTTACACGTAATCAACTCTTGATAATCATTATATGAAATTGACTTGTCAGAAATGTAGATAACACCCATGAGGCTAGAAATTGTCCACTTTCTCCAAAGACTATTCGAATCCTGGCTGTTCTGAGAGACAAGATTAAAACTGTAACCCTTAGAATCTAGAAAGAGGTGATCCAAGAGGGACCACTAACCAAAATATTCCTCATTTGTACAGGGGAAAGAGTTTGTTTGTTTGTTTTTTATAATTTACAACCCCAGAAGAATTAACACAATGCCTGGGAGTTAACACCAGTGTTATTGATTGTTCATATCAATTATGTCATGATGCTTATATTAAACTATTTTTTGTACAAAGGGTATGAGGATTTACTACTAATAGTTATATGGTCATATATTTAATTAATTGTCAAGGAGAAAGGCAGAGATCATGTAAACATGGCAATATAATGGTTGATATTCACCACTGACCCCACTGTTTCACAAGACAGTCCATGAACCACACATCTGAATGTTATATACTATTGAGAAGGAGAGAAGAACCTGTGTCAGGACACAGTTATACCATGTGCCCCTTGAGCATGTGACATTGTGGTTGGTTCTGGCATTAGGACTCCAGGATAATTTTTCTGCCATGATATTACAGGCCTTGAACTCTACTATTTTCAGGTTTATTCTGACTAACAACCAATAAATGTTAGGCTAAGAAGAGTTTTTTTTTTAATTTTCAAATTTTTTAAAAAAGGGAAATGTTTATTAAAAATAATAGGCCATAAATAGAGAATCTGAAATGATTTGTTGAGATGTAGAATTGTCAACACATGAGCAAACTTTTTTTTCAAAACTTTTATTCCCCTGTCTCTGCTTTTACACATATGCTACCAAGTCTACTGCATGAAAATATTGAGTAAGTGATGGGTGGTTACAGTTTGCCACTTATCGGTTCCCTCTCCCAACACTCTCATCATTAAACCTCTCTCCTCTGTCCTTCTCGCCTTCTTCTGCTTCTACTCAATTCTAATTCCTAAGACTGCATACAAGAAAAATTCCTTTAAATATAGTAAAATCAGTGCTCTCATACATCAATGGTTCTGTGATCTCATTCATGTAAAAAGTCCCTTCAAAGACACAGATGAGAGTAAATCAATGCCATTATCCAGTAGAATGCAAGCTCTTTGCATATAAGGACAATTCCACTTTTATATCCATATCCCAAACATCTGCTTCAATACCTGGCACTTCTCAGGCAATTAATAAATGTGCATTGAATTAAATTGAAGCCTTCCTATAGAAATTTGATGTTCAGATGTGGTTAGATTCAGTGAGGAACTGTTCTCTGCTTCTAGATCCTCCAGAAGCTGGATGGCTGAATTTTTAGTTCTCCTTTCATTGACTTAGGTACCCTTTTGTACTTCAGTCTTCAAATTAAATCTGTGGGATATTTCCTCAATAAAAATCTCTCTCAACCAAAGAAGTCAAACATGTCTGTCTGTGTATATTAAAGAAAAAGAGAGAGAGAGACAGTGAAAGGAAGAGTGAGAGGTAAGGCTGCCTTGTTATAAGTAATCAAATCTTTCAACACCCCTAAGTGACACTTCTCTACCCACACACACTGTAAATTTGCTGCCTTGTGGTATTAAACTTGAGTTAAAGTAATTTACTTGTAACTTCGAAGAGATGAAATGTTTGTTTTCTGAGGCAATTATTTACAACTGACTGGCCCACCAACTGTGAAAGCTATTTCCAACTTGAGAGTGAGGATAAGAATTGGGGAGGGGAGAATGGGGGGGGGGGAAAGAAAGAGGAAAAGGAAGGACCTTGTAGGGGAAAAAAATACCAACAACTGTGGTTTGATGTTCATACTAATGTATATTTCTTGGATAATAAACAAAAAAAGAGGATCTCATTATACTGAATTAAATTCAAGTTAACTAAATATATTTTTAAAACATCTCCGCTTGCTTTGCTTCACTGAATGCTTTGGATAATGTTCTGTTCTATTGCAGCTCAAACATAAAATGCAATGTTTTTTGTATACTTTTCAGTCTTGATAATATGCTGTTCCTGTGTTATCCTTGGCATAAAATACCTTTCAGATCAGAGTGTGGACTAAACTGTCACAGTTAGATATACAGTCCTAGAATGAATCTAGGACAAAGATCAACATAGCCTAGCTCTCTTCATTTGACTCTGGAGCAACCCAACTGCTGTGGATTCCCAACAGACAGATCAAGAGATACAGACATCACCCATGCTCTTAGCTACCTCTTTCTGCAGATGAAAAAATCCTGTATTGTGGGGAGAAGGGCAGAGGGGAGAGAAGTTGAGGGAGAATAAACACACAGACAGAGAAACAGGAGACTAGGAACTGCAGGCTACATATGCTCTGCTCCATTGGATGTTACTTGTCTCTAGCATTTCATAGTTTTATTTTTTTTTCTGAAATAGAAGCCATATATTAGCTAGTTTGAGTTTAACAACAATGAGATCCTTGCTTCCTCTTTCTCTTTTGGGTTTTTCTCAGGGGCTATTCACTGCAGCTGCTAGCTTGTCAACACCGTATCTAAGCAGTCTCTTATCCTCCAAGATCATAAATAACTAATTCTGCTTTACTTACTGGCAACAAAGGGACATACATAAGTAAATTCACCTGGAACTTCTTAATTATCTTAATGAGACAATGGAATTTTTGGGTGACAGAATTATACTCTTGACCAGGTCAGGGGTCTCGATTCTAGTCCTGTTCCTCCATTGCTACTTTTTTGACTTTGAAGAAATAATTTAACTTTTCTGGACTCATGTTTCTTTGGAATAAGAGATTGGGACAACCTGACTTCTAAGACTCTTTCCATTTATAAACTTCTTATTAAAAACAGCTCAGTAGACTCACAGATATCCTGGAAGGTAATTTGCACTAATTATTTTTGTGTTACTTCTGAAAGTACAAATGGAAATCATTTTTAGTGAGGAAACAGAGATATATACAAGTCATGGAGACAACCTAGCTTTGCTCTAGGCATCTTTCCCTAGGAAATGAGAAGTTGTGATGGGGGTGGGGGTTATTGAATCTGAAAGTCATGGATGAGATTGAACATCTCAAGCACACACTGGGTTCTACATGGCATTGTATTGGGGAGCTAGGATTGGGAAGGGTAGGTAGACCTCTGTAGCAGCACAATCTGAGTTCAAGGGACCATGAATTCACAGAAGAGTGAAAGAGGTCAGTTACTAGTTGAGCAGATGCCCGAGTTCAAAAAAATGGATAAAGGCAAAAAGTCATGGCCAAAAACGAAGTCATGTAAAGTCATTAGGATACAAAAGGGTAGAGAGAATCTAGATCCTGAGGCCAAAATGATGGTGAGAGCCCAAACACCAGGCAAGACAAAGGAGTGGGATTTGACTTATGAATTATGCCTTCATCAAATTTCATGACTTCATAGAAATTATGAATGTTTTCATGTTTAATGAGCTGAGTATGCACAGGTTCTTTTAAGCTGGGTTAAAAGGGGACTGGTCCTCCCTGTTTTGTTACACAAGATAAACAGTAGAGAAATCACCTGGGCTGCCCCCATCTTCTGTATAGGAATTGGATCAGGGTAATGGGCACTCTTTAAGGTGAGGGAACCTGAAGTCTGGAGGCCACATGTAGCCTTTTAGATCCTTGGGTACAGCCTTTTGACGACAGAACAAATCCTTTTATTAAGAGGATTTGTTTTGTGAAGTTTGGATTCCATCAAAAGGATGCATTTGAGGACCTAGACTGCCACATGTGGCGTCCAGGCCACAGGTCCCCCAATCCTGGAGATAAACAAGGCCATTCAGCACTAGAATCATGTACGTGTGTGACTGTATATCCATATGTTTTAACATTGACATGAAAACAAACACTGATTTGTGTCACCAGAGTGAGTCATTTATAAATCAAATAGTAGGACTTGAATGAAACCCAACATATCTATGCACGATTTTGTTCTCCTTTTCTTTAGTTTGCGTAGGATTCTGTGTCAAACTTCATTTAGTATATAGCCAGGTGGTTACCTATGCTTACCTTAGTGACATGTAGAAGGACCCTTGAGTAGCTGATGTAAGAGATTTCATTCATATATGGACAAAGTTATTGAATATTTTCTAGATCTTATAGAACCTTATCAGGTCTAAGGATTCTTAAAATCTATTTGCAAGGCTGCATACAAATATACTTCATGTATCTCTCTTTTATTAATTCATTTGTTTATCTGTTTATTTAGTCTTAATCTTGACTAGTAATCAATTATTCTGGTTTGGGGTTTGACCTTGTCTCTGCAAGATATAGACTATTTAGTGAATTATAGATAATTTTTTTTCTCCCTTTCCAATTTCTTCCTTTTTTGATTTATAACATTATGCATTCCCTTTGGACATTTCCTTCTAATCACCATGGTACTAGAAGGAAGAAGACAGTTTAGGTGGTCTATAAGACTTGCCTAGGGGTGGGGAACCTGTGACCTCAAGGCCACATGTGGCCCTCTAGGTCCTCTTAATAAAAGGATTTGTTCTGTAAAACTTGGACTCAGTAAAAAGGCTGCACCTAAGGATCTAGAAGGCCACAGGTTCCCCACCTCTGTTTGTTCATGTGGCTTAGCCACATGGCGCCAACTAAGAAGTAAATGCTTCCATCTTTTCCATGGTATTAATGGGACCTGTCATTTTTATTTTTTAATGCTTGTCTGGTATGATCAGTACTCTGCAAAACCAGTCCCTGTGTCCCTGTACTCCTTTAAGTTTTCTCTTTTGTAGGAATTTCAGCTTAAATATGTCATTTTGAGGATGTTTGTAAGTATACTCTTGCTTATTTCATGCTCATGAATGTGATATCTTCCCTGTCTAGGTTTATGAAGAATAAAGAAGTAATATGATTTGGCAGTTACCCAGTGGAATTTGATCAAGTTGAACACAGGACCCATAAAATTGAAGCTTCAAAATCCTCTTTGAACCCTTAAAATCTGCACTAGTCCTGACCACAATTGCTAAAACCAAAAGTCAGCTTTGCAACCTGAATTATCTAGACTCCCTGTCTATATTGATGACAGTGATTGGGAAGATTGCCAACTGTCTTCTTACTTTGTACCATGTTAACAACACAAGTAATTTCTTATTGTAGGTAAATAAATTAGTATGAATTTGTCAATAGAGTGCCAATGCTTAGTTACTGTAAATAGTATTGGTTTATATAGGAATTCATGCTCTCATAAGTACCCTTATTTGAGTGGACTGCCACTACAAATCAATCAACAAATTCTAGGAAATGTGTTAGGTGATATGAGTACAATGAATGAAATAATGCATTCTTGTAAGAAGCCTATAATCTAATGGGTGGTGATGGTCAGACATTTTCAGTAACGTCTGACTCTGTGACCCCTTGGGGGGCGAGTGGTTTCTTGGCAAAGATATCAGAGTGATTTGTCATTTCTTTCTCTAGCTCATTTTACCAATGAGAAAATGGAACCTAACAGGGTTACATGACTTGCCCAAGGTCATACAACTAGTAATATTTGACGCCAGATTTGAAGTCGGAAAGATGAGTTATCCTAATTCATAGTCCAGTGTTCCATCTATCAGTGGGTTAAGAAGAGGGCATAATTTATGTAGCACTGTACAACAAATAAAAAAGGGAATAAACACAAAGTACTTATATATAAGGTAATTAGGAGGGGAGGGCATTAGTACTTGATGGGATCAGGAAAGGTTTCATGGAGAAGGTGGTACTTGAACAGTCTTGAAAGAAATTTTCTGAGTCAGAAAGGAGGAAAACATGCTTTCTAGATATGGGAGTAATGTCCAGTGTGACTAGAAATATAATTTGGTTCCGAGTTGTGTCACACTTTAAAATTTAAACAGAAGAGTTTGTATTTTATCTTAGAGGAAAGAGGAAGTCATTGAAATTGGTGGATTAGGGGAATTTTGGCACAGTTAGAGCTGGGCTGCAGGAAAATGGCTTTGGCAGGGGTATGTTGGAGTAGTGAGAGACTTGAGTCAAGGAGACCAATTCAGAGACTGTTGCAATAATCCAGGTAAGAGATGATAAGGCCTTGAACTTAGGTGGTGACTGTGCGACTGAAGAGAAGGGGTTAGAGGCCAAAAAAACGTTGTAGACACAAAGACAAGATTTGACACCTAATTAGATAGGTAGGGAGGATAAGAGAGAATGAGGAATTGAGGCTAATGTCAGGCTTAAAACACCTCAGAGATTAAAATAATGGTGATGTGTCTGACAGAAATAGAGAAATTTAGAAGAATGCTGAGTTTTAGAGGAAATATAATGAGTTCTGTTTTGGATATTTTGAGTTTGAGATATATCTGGGGATGGCCATTTGGAATGTTCAATAGAAAACTGTCGGAAATTTGTGAAATTCCATCATTAGGGTATCTCTCCTTTGAGTTAGAAATTTTCCCTTTTAATACACAGATCTCTGGACATATTAGGCAACAAGTGGTTACCACTTTCCAAACTTTACAGGGAAATTGTTTACCCCTTTTTGGCTACAATTCCCTTGACAGCAGGTTTCGAAATCATTGAGAACTTGAGTAACACCCATTATGTGCTACAAGGGGAGTCAAGGATGAGGAGCACACACAACATAGATGGAAAAACAATAAAGAACTATTTTATCTAAGTTTCAAGTCATCTCTCACTAAAACTAGACTTAGGAAAACATTTCTCTTTTTTGGGCTAAGAGGTAATGTCCACCACCTTCCAATGGACAAGGAAAGGAATATATTCTAACCATGAACTGCTACAATTTTTTCACATTCCTTGGTAATACTTTCTGGGTGTTTTATTCTTATGACTATTATTTTACATTTATACAGCCTTTTCCTCCCAGGAAATTTGCCCCTTTCAGATGTTTGTTGAGTGGCATTATGTCCCCCCTTGTCATTGCTTATCCATGAGATTCTTATTTAGCTCCTTTAATCTTTCCTCATAAATAAATCACTCCATTTCTGTAATCATTTTTGTGACTCTTCTCTGAACCCAGTCCAATTTCTCTACACCTTTTGGGGATCAAGAGATCTGACATTGCTCAGCGGAGCCTCATTGGACTCCTGGAAGGAGGGTTTTCTTTCTTTTTTTTCCCCCTCCATCCTTTCCTTCTGTTATGACATAATGGATATTTGTATGCAGCCTAAAATAGCATCAGCCTCTTCGCTTGCCATATCACACCGCAAAACTGATACCTAATTTGTTCTCCATTATCATTTCCAGGTCTCCCTCTCTCTGGATACCTTTTGTCCATTGAATTGTTTTTGCCCTGAATGTATTAGTTTTCGTTTTCCCAAAGTGAAACTCATTATGTTATTTTTCTGCTCCTCTCTCTAACCTCTCTGAGTCCATTTGTATGATATCTTCGGAACTTCAGTATTGCCTGCTCTGAGGCTTAACTTATTACCTGCAAGCTTCCTTAATACATGGTTTCTTCTCTCCTTTTCCTGGAGATCATTAACATAATAAAAATAACCCCTATTCTAGGTCACTAAGAAAGGGATTAAATTGATAACAAAGATGATAAAGCCCCCAACAAGGGAAACCATAGTTCCAAAATGATTTTTGCACATACAGTTGGGCTTTATTTCTGCTAATGATGGTAGTACCCCTCATTATTAAAATTCATTTTATTCGTAAAACTTCATGATTGAAGTTTCTGAAATTTCCTGGTGTCTTTTACTTCTTTTTATGATTATTCTGTATTTTTATTTAAGAAGGAAATATGATACAATATGAATAGAGCTGGTCTTAGAGTCCAGAAGAGCCAGATTCAAGCCCTTTCTCTAATGCTCACTGACTGTGTGACCAGGGACAAGTCATTGAATCTCTCAATGTTCCAGGTTACTCTTTAAAACCATAGTCTACATATGAGGTGCTTTTATGTATTAACATCAGTAGTTGCCATATTGATGACATGGCAGGTCTGTGATGAAGGGAGAGAGAGGAGTGAGGAATGGGATGGGGGCAGAAACACACATACACACATACACACATACAGAGACAGACACACACATACACACACAATGAGGAAAAACCAAAAGACAGGTAGAGACACAGAATGGTTATAATAAAATGTAACTCTTTCAATTGTTCACTTATCTAGTAAACATTTATTGAAGAGGGGTGGTATAAGAAGATGACATCATTACCTTTATGGAGCACAGAGTATAAAAATTATATATATATATGTGTGTGTGTGTGTGTGTGTGTGTATGTATATGTATATGTATGTAATAAAGTAAATTCTCTTAGCAAAAAACTTATTTTGCTAAGAAAATACCCCTAGTTTATACAACCAACAGAATAATAAATCAAGTCCTGATTTGTGGTGTCTGCGATTTTTAAGGTATAAACATTCACACTAAGAACTTAACAATCCCACATTTGCCGAAGCTGGTTCCAGTACCCCCCTAGAAATAATCCTGAGAGTGATCTTTCCATCTCCTGGGTGTTAGTTTGGCATTGTTTCTCTTAAAATTTGCTAGAGTAGAATATTGAGCATAATACACCAGATGTTGTCACACAGCAATGTGAAATGTATCCTTACCTTGATCTAGGCACTAAGCCTCAGTTAATGTGTGCTTTAGTTTTTTTTTTTTAATTAAAGTCGTTCATATTGAATTTATAGTTAATTAAACTTCCTATATCTAACTTAATTGCTATTAAGACAGGTCTCCCCAAACCTGTGCTTTGATCTTAGCACTGGGAACAATGGCTTAGAAATAGCAGAGTTGTAGATTTCATCACCTAGGCAGCTAGGTGGCAAGGTGGATAGAGTTCTGGTCCTATTAGAAATTTATCTTCCTAAGTTCAGTTCTGGCCTCAGACACTTACTAGCTGTTTGACCTTGGGCAAACCACTTAACCCCATTTGACTCAGTTTTCTCATCTATAAAATGACCTGGAAAAGGAAATGGCAAACCACTCTAGTATCCCTGCCTAGACGACCCCAAGTGGGGTCAGGAAGAGCTGAACATGATTGAAAAAGACCAAACAACAAAGATTCTATCTCTACATTTCAATATATTGTGGAATGTGCTGCCTTTGAAAGTTGTAGGTTCACCTTCACGATCAGTCAGTTGATAAACATTGATTACGTGCCTATCATGTGCCAGGAATAGTACCAAGTGCAGAACATATCTAAGAAATTGAAAGAAAGTTCCTTGAGGGCCTTTAATTTTTGTCTTTGCATCCTGGTGCCTAGCCCAGGCCCTGGTGTTTGAAAGGCACTGGACATGCTTGTGTGTCTTTGATTGCTTGCTTACTTTTTGCCGTATCTCTGCTGGAGCCACCAGAATACAGCGTACCCCCTCTTGAAACTGTCACTTGACTGTCATCATGCTACTCCCAGTATGATATCTGCAAGTGACTCCATTTGTATATGTCCCAACATGATAAGCCTGAAGAATCTCTTCTATGTTAGAGCTACCTTTATCAGAATGAAAATCTCTTCTGAGAGTCTTCTCACCTTCCTGTTACATGGTTTCCTCCAAGGAATATTGGATCAAGGGTGGCCCCCAATCCCAGTTGGGATTGTAGATAAAATCCATCAGCTGTCTCTCTCCACAGGCAGAAGCATTCACTGCCCAGATACAATAGCAGGTGTCCCCACAATGGAAAAATGGGCTAGGCTTGAGCTGAAGAGTTAAGAGGGAGCTTGTCTCTTGGCTCTTTCTGGAAGCAGGAGTTTGTGACGCCTGCATTTTTATAAGAAGACATGAAGAGAGGCTTAACTCTGATCTTAGCTTTTGAAGAAAGCAAGATTACAAGGGCTCTATATTTGAGGGGAGGGGTAGAGAGCCAAGGAATAGAGAGGATTTGGAAGGGAGACTTTCCACCAGGCTCTCACCAGTTTTGGGTAAAATAGCATACACATGAGGTGGATGTGTGTAGGGGCAAATCAATCAGTAAGTTGGTCCGAAGGCCAGACGAATAGCAAATGCTTCATCTCTACTTTCATTAGTGTGGAATGTGCTTCTAAATTCCCCAACAGAAATGAAACTCTTTAAAGAACCAAGGACAGGAAAATTAAAGTGATAAATTAATCAAGCTTCTGGTCATGTATTGGAGAGAACGGGAAAGCATTTTCTTTGTCTTATCTCTGATGACCTATGGCTGAATGCCTTCATCAGAATATATATATATATATATATTCTCTACATCTATATCTCTAACATCCTTGGGTTATGCTACAAATCTCCAAATATTCCCATTTAATTATCAATAACCAAGCCATGAATATCCAAAACTTCAAATATGATACCTGCAAATGTTAAGGGATGACTGTATAAACAGACTCTATCTATATAGAAATGCATATACACATTGGCACTTACTTTGGAACTTTTTAGTCTTACAGAGTTCCTAGGTACTGAGATATTAAGTGACTTTCCCAAAATCACAGTCAATATATTTCAGAGGCAAAGTTTAAATCCAGATCACCATAACTGTTATAGCTATTCTTAATCCGTAAGTACATGCAAATTGTATTTAAGGAAAAAAAAATATTTGAACTGCTATAATTTCTTCCCTGTTTCTGAAGTTTGTGTGTGCATGTGTGGGCGAAATTTTTATGCCACTTTAATTGGGGCAGTGATATCAGGGTACTACAGTTTAGAGATTTTAAAACTTTTGAGGTCCCTTCCCATAGTGATGTCTGGTGGCTTGATGAATATTCTGACTCATCGTTATTCCACTAATGATCATAATCAAACTTGAACTCACCTTATCCAACAATGTTCCTAGATTCTTAGGTGAGAAGCAGAAGCAAAAGGGCACGTGCATGCTGACCCTTGACATCTTGTTTCTCTGTATCAAAACTCTGGGAACTCTTATCATTTTTGCAGCTCCATAGGAACAGAGACATCTTAGATTATTCACAATCAGCAAGCTCCAAATACCCCTTATGGATCTGTGGGTATTTCCTCCAAATATGTGATCTCAGTCTTTCTTGCCTTGCCTGCCAATCCAACGTAACTCTTCCCCATGCCATCAAATGTGGTTCCTATGATCATTGGGATGAAAAAAAAAAAAGAAACCATTTCATTATAGCAGGGAATCTTTCAGTATAGGGCAGCTAGGTAGCATAATGGATGGAGGACTGGGCCTGGAGTTAGGAATACTCAAATTTGTGAATTTAAATTCAGTCTTTAGACACTAGCTGTGTGATCCTGGGCAAGCCACTTAACCTTGTTTGCCTCAGTTGCTTCATCTGTACAATGAGCTGGGGAAGGAAATGGTAAACCACTCCAGGGTCATTGCGCAAGAAAACCCCAAATGGAGTTATGAAGAGTTGGACTCTATTGAATAACAATAGCAAGTCTTTTGTTATGCAATTCAGGAGTTGCCTGCATGGTTTGATCCCTGATAAAAACTGTAGCTGTATATATCTCTGGAATTTGTGGAGGGATAGCATAAAACCAATGTGGGTGTGCTCATGACATAGCTAAAATATTGTAACTTCACATCCCATGGGATCAGTAACAGCTCCCAACAGAAACAGGAATTAACTCTGTCATTGTGTACTAACTAGAAGCACTCTAAAAAGATCTTGTGAAGTGTTTGTTCATTTGACTAAATTTCTTAGAAGGGCTATTCAGGAGGAATAAAGGAAAATAGACTTCATGTTTACAAAAGAAGAATGTCGCTTGAAGTGGTTTCACTTTCTTATGTGTCATTTTTAAAATTACAGATTGAGGCCAATTATTTTTAGTTCCAAGTATCTCTGAAGATAATGGAAACCAATGAAAGATTTGGATTCTATATATCCTCATTCATGCTAACAGCAACTGTTATGTACGTACACAATTCCATCAATAAAATTATTATCTTCAAAAATAATTCTCAATATTAACGGTTAATACTATTGGTATTATCAGTGTTATTTGTTACTGCTTTTTACTGTAGCTGACATTCATGAAGTGTTTTGTGGTTTACAGCATGCTTAAACATCATTCTCTTACTTGATCCTTGAAATTGTTTTCAGTGTAGGTTGGATAGATACTATTATCCCTGTTTTACAGATAAGATACTTGAGGGAAATCAATTGACTTTCCCAAGATTTATTTAAGTGACAAAGCCATTCAAAGCTGGATTTCATCTAATATTGAAGAGAGGTAAATATTTTATATAACACCATATTAACTTCCTTGCTTTTTATTGATTGATTGATTGATTGATTGATTTTTTTTGGTGAAAGATTCTCTGTAGAAAATAAAGTATAAAATAATTCAGATCAGTTGCCATCTACTTTGGTAGAGGGAATTCCTTCATCTAGAACTTCCTAAAATGGTGAAATCAGTGGTCTGAAACAAAATAGCAATTACAAATTCACCAAGTCTAAAGAGGTAGAGAGGAATGAGAGGAACTGGATATCAGGAGGCATAGGCTCAAGTTCCAATTCTACTATTTAATCCCCCTGGGAATGTGAGCCTTATTTTCCTTCCCTAGGCTGCAATTTCATCATCTGTAAAGTGAAATATTTGGAACAAATAATCCCTTCAACTTCTTTGATCCCCAAATTGATAAAACGAATTTCTCAGTTGGGTTGTAATATATCTCCTTTCCCCCCTCCCCAATTGCTGTATTCATTATGCTGATAACCCTATCAAGTCTCAACTATTCCCATTAAATTATAGTCACTTACACATACTTTAAACTCCTTATCCCTTCATGTTCAGTGTATTTATTGTTCACAAACAGATGTCTTTTTACATGACAATTCTAATAATTAACAAATGTACAAGCATATTAGAAAAGCAAGTGTTACACAAATGACAAAAAAGATTACCTGTGCTGTTAATCTCCACTGCAGGTTGATTTTGTATGTTAGGACTGTAATAACATTTATAATGAAAAGCATGTACTACTTTTTGTAAGGCTCATTTACTAAAAGATATGTCTACATCTTTCTTAGTTTTAAGCCTGTTTATTTAAGTCCCTGGAAAATGCTGAGTCAGATTCTCCTCAATTTATGTTTTTCTTTGAGGAAGTCTCAGAGATTCAGCAATGGGTGCTTTGCCATATAACAGGCTGAGGAAAATTGGTAACGTAGAATAAACCTGTCTATTTATTCCCTCTTGTGGCCCACGTGGCAGTTGGAGGGCAGGAATGGAAAATTCACTTACTAGACAGTGAATTTCTAGCGTCTTCCTTCCATTGATACTTCCAGTGTTTTCTGTATGTAGTTTGCTTATTTCCAAGTTTTTGGTATGTTGTTTCCTCCATCTAATGCATGCCTTAAGATTCAGGGACATTCTTTTGCTTTTCTTATTAACCTTAGTGCTTAGTTAAGTACTTGGTACAAAATAGACACTTGATAAATGTTTGTTGACTGATTTTGATGTCTCTAATCTTGGAAATACCCTAGCTACCTTACCCTACCTCTGAATTCAAGCTCTTTAAACAAGAATAATTAGTTTCTAGGCTGGCCTTCCAGCTTAGAAAATTCTTCCATTACATCCATTCCATTGCCTAGCCAATTCCCACCCACCACTCCAACATCAAAGAAATATAATTGTTTTGAGTTGAGAAAGGAACAATGCTATCTTCCATTATAGGTGTGTTTCTGTATGTGTTCATGCATTTAACTCTTCTACTAGAATATAATCTCCTTAAGGGCAGGAACAAGTGTGTTATAATCTTTGTATGAATAATACAGTGTTTTGGCAATACATCATTAAATAATTTTAATTTTATTAAGGAATAATGAGTCAAATCGACCCATTATTATTTTATGCAAGCTTGGCCAAAATTCTCAAGTAAGTAAAGTTTGTGTTTCCTTCCACCTTCCCTTCTTGCTCTCCTCCCCCCCATTGTCTATCCATAGCTATTCTCCCAAACAATGCCTCTTATTTAAGGATTATTTTTCATAGTTTCTTCTTTGGTCCAGATCTGTCTTCTAATCCCAATCTTATCTCCTCTCTCAATGCTACCCATAATGGAAGATGTAATAGCATGTTGGGATTTATACTTCATCTGGGTGCCAGGAAGGGCAATCCTGCTAAATCATAAAATCCAATAAGTCAGCAAAAAATATATCTCTGCCCTCCCAGTCACAGCATTCTTCACAAAGCAGGTACTCAGTAAATGTTTGGTGAATTGAAGTAACCCTTATGGATAAAGAAGAGTTTTTTGGACACATCTCTTTCCGCTCCTTTCCTTATTTTCTTTCTTGGATTCCCTGAGGAAGCCACAGGCTGAGTGACCTACAGACTGAAATCTTTTTCCTTACAGCATAACCTCAGTAACTCCTTATCCACTGTGTTCTCAGAAAAGGTATGCCTAGAAATGCTCATTAGATTAGGAGTAAGAGGAAGTAAGAATGCATACCCAAGAAAATGCTAGGGGCCTGGGTGTTGTAGGCCAAAATAGTATTGGGAGTCAGTTTCTATGCAGATGTCTTTGAGATTGCGGCTTTGGCCTCTGGCTTTGAAGCCCGCTCTCAGGGTTATCCTTTGTCCTGTAAACACATTTTGATAACAGTCAACTGACTCCCCATGACTTTTTGGGGCCTTGATAACAAAGTCTTCTCCAAGGTACTTTCAGAGTATGATAGACTATAATATAGATAATGAAATTCCAGGATATGATTAGGATAAGAGTACTTGAATCTTTGTCTTTTGGATCTTTAAAAACCTTGTTCAAATCGTCATTAAATCCAAGTTCTTTCCTACGAAGTACCCACCTGGTTAATTCTCTCTCACGTCTTCGCTCGCACTTGGGGCTGGTACCCAAATGGCCCATGATATTAGGCGCCCAATATGGGGCTCCATTTGTCATGTGTTGCTCAGTGTCCAGCATTAAGCATGATTGGAGATGTGAATAAGAAATGACCAGGCAATGTGGGTAGTTCAAGGAAGGACCACGAATTCCCTTTAATGATTCTTTTTGTAGAACAAGCAAAGATTCAAGTACTCTCATCAATAAGCTTAGTTTGTCATATCCTGGAATATTATTGTCATTATCATAATCTTATCATTATAATAGTCTGTTACATTCTGGAAACAGCTCAGGTAAGATCAGGCTTTGTAATTCTAGGCACCAAAAAGGCTTGGGAAAAGCCAGAAAGTCTTGGGAAAGTCTCTTAGCTTTTTTCAAATGCATACACATCTCCAAGAGAAGGCTTCAAAGCTAGAGGTCAAAGCTGCAATCTCAAAGACATCTGCATAGAAACTGACCCCCAAGAATATTTTGGGCTACAACACCTGAGAACCTCCAGTCATTTCAAGATTCAATAAGTGGTATCATTTCTCTCATTCTGACTCCATTGTAGCCTAACATGAGCACAATAAGGAAAAAGTAACCACCCAGGAAAAAAGACACCACCAATTCTCTGAAACTTTGTCCCTCCCAGGCTAAAGAAAGAGAAATGATTTAATTTAATTAAATAGTTATCCTGAGCATTGAACACTCAATGATAGAAAAGATAAAGCCTCAGCCTTCATGGAACTTAAAATCCATTTGAGGGTCAGACTTGGTGTTGGTTAGTTGTGCTAAAATGCTTTTTTTTGTTCCTTTTTTTGTTACAAAGAATGATTTGGTGGGGCCAGGAAACAGGAGATTTGCAGAAATGACAGTTTTATCAAAACCAAAGATATCAATGATAGTTTTAAAATACATTTAAAATCTAATGGATGATGTGTACAGGAATGATGCAAGGTTGAACTAATAAAGGCAAAGCTGGGCTTCAGATATAGTCACTGAAGCCCTGGACTAGGAGTTAGAGGACTAATATTTCTCATGTGACTCTGCCACTGCCTATGTGAACCTGGTTAATGTCACTTCACCTCTGAGGAACAGTTCTTCCATTTGTAAAATGAAAGTTTGGACTAGTTGACTTCTAAGTCCTATCCTGAGCTAATGTGATTATTATTATTGAGGAGAACTATCTTTATATAATACTTTACCCATGTAGTAATTGTAATATCAGCTAGCATTTTTACAACATTATATGGTTTGTAAAGCACATTAAAAATATTATATCTCTCTATCTTCACAACTAGCCTGGGAAGTAGATCTATTACATCCCCCATTTTACAGATAGGGAAACTGAGGAAAACAGGGTTAAGTGATTTGCTCAGAGTCGTACAGCTGTTAAGTGTTTTAGACAGACTTTGAACTCAGGTCTGTCTGATTCAGAGCCATGAATTTTCTCCTCCACAACATCTAGTGGCTCTGTCTAATGTGTTTCTATGATTACTGGATATCAGAAATGGTCCTCAGTGTACTCCACCCACACCCAGGCAGAATAGTTCTGACCTGGGAAAGCATTCTTATCCTCTTAAAAAAAAAAGGATCTGGAAGAGATCTTGGGAAAGGAAAAGGAAAACACCAACTAGGAATATGGAGTAATAAAAGTACAGAAGGGAAAAAGAAAAGTGGGAAAGTGAAGAGAAGGTGGAACTAATAGTTCTTGTTCAGTCGTGTCCAAATTTCTGTGACCACATTTGGGGCTTTCTTGGAAAATTACCAGAGCAGTTTGCTATTTCCTTCTCCAGCTCATTTTACAGATGAGGAACTGAGGTAAACAGGGTAAAATGGTTTGTCCAGGGTCATACTCAGGTCTTCCAGACTCCATTCTGCCAGACCACTCTATCCACTCAGTCACCTAATCACCCAAAAGGGAGTTTGTTAAGTCCCTTATGTCAGGTGTCATTACAGTCTCTTAAAATTCTTACTTTCCTTGGAAATCACGTCTTGATTTATCGAGATCTGGGTGGGTTCCCAGTCCTTCTAGTGATACTGACTGTTAAAGAAAATAGTGGGTTCTCCTCTTGGCATTGACTCTCATTGAATGAAGGAAGGGAGTGAAGCTGTGAATAAGAGTGTAACTGAAGATGGGATTTAGTGGTTTAGGTAGAATTAAAGCAGAGGTTTCTTATCCCGGAAGAAGGAAGGTAGTTGGAGACAACCAATTGGTGCCAAATCTTCTGACAAGATAGCTGGGAAACATAGATTAAAGACATCGCAAGGAATTGAGATGACACCATTCTCCCTCACTGAATCTTGGATTCTATCAGCATCTGTGTTTCCTGCACTGTGAACTTGAAAGGGCAATGAATGGGATATGAGAGGCTGAAAGGCCTGATCTAAGAGGCCAAGCTAAAAATAAAACCAAAATCTTTATGGGCTATGAAGAAGAAGAAGCGGCAGTTAAGAAGAGGTTTAATTGACTGTAAAATCCTAAATGGTATAGATAATGCCAAAGCACGTTGCTGTTCTCAGGCCAGCTCAGAGGAGAAGACAGGCTATAGAGAGGAGGAATAAATTCTGCTCAGCTCATTGGAAAATGCTTATTCACTCAGGGGACCACAGGCACCCAGCTTGACTAGTAGGAAAGAGAAGGGCATCCAAGGGAAACAGAAGCCTTGTTTGTTGTGTCTCAGGTTTCTGAGAGCTCAGAATGAATAGACTAAGACTTAGTATTAATGAAAAGGACTGGAAGCTTTATTGACTACATCCTATTGGGATGGATGTCTACATAGATCTGGCTAAATACTCTCAAGCTGTCCTAAATGACTGCACCCAAGGTATCAAAGAAAACCTGGAATGGACTCTGTATTGTACTTTTCATAATGCACTCCTTCAAGGAACACAGCTTCCTTCATTTATCTCGGACTCATGAAAGTATATTTTACCATGAGAATGGTCACTCAATAATTATTTCCAAAGCTTCTTTATAGCTAGCTTATTGAGAGAGATGAAATAAGTGAATTCTTAGCAACACTTTGAGAAGCACATAAATATATACACATATGTATATGTATTGCACACATACATATGTATATTCATATTGTTTTATTTTTTTAACTTTAAAAATTTAAAAATTTTTAATTTTCCCAAATTCCAGTAAGCCAAGTCTTTCTAGAACCTTTTAATGATGGTTATTAATTTTCATTAGAGAATGGAGATTAAAAAAATATATAACAAATAACGTATATACCACTATGCTGGTAAAGGTTAGTCACTGGCATTTCTGATATTGATTGTTGAAAACTCTAGATTCCTTTCTTGAGGACCTCAGCTTAAACCCAATTCACTCTGGCTCTCATGGATTGGCCAACAACAGTCTCAGCTCCCCACTTAATTGGTCATTGTTTGGGTTTTGAGGTCTCAGAGTTCATGTAAATAGGAATTGTTTTTGTTTTTCCCAGAAACCCTGAGGGTCTTCCCCTCTTAGATAGTGTGTGTGTGTGTGTGTGTGTGTGTGTGTGTGTGTGTGTGTGTGTCTGTGAGAGAGAGAGAGAGAGAGAGAGAGAGAGAGAGAGAGAGACTAGGTAAAAGAGGCCATTCTTTGTCTCATTTCTTACTTAGCCTTAATTACTGAATAAGGTTGCCTCAGTCAAACTGATACCTGGGAAAGACCTCATCTTATTAAGGCCAAGGTCTCCCACTGCATCAGGACCATCTCTAGTGCTGATCTATACCTTGTTCCTGGACTCAGATGACTCTGGAGGAGAAAGTGAGTTGGGTGACATTGCACAGCACTCCCTCACTTAAATCCTATTCACTTGCTAGTCATGACATCACCTTCCTGATGCCATGGACCTCTTGGAGAATGAAGGACAAGCAGCAGCAACAACCTGCTTGGGCCCCATCTCCTAAATCAGATTACAAATTCTTTGATAGAAGGACTATATTCTCTACTTTTTTGAGATTCCAGTGCCGAAGATGAAGCTTGGACATGATAGGTACTCAATAAATATTTGCTAGTGATATGAAGTAGACAGGGAAAGAAAAGAATAATGTGCTTTGCCACAACATTTTATAGTCAGTGATATTCAGAGAATTGAAGCATTTCAGGGACGTAAAGGATACTGAGAGGTCAGCAAGTTTTGTTCTGCCTCCAGGCAGAATTAGACTTAGAATGTATCCGATAGAAGAATGGGCTGTCCTATTCTTAAATATTTTCACAGGGAAACATTTTACAATATCATATATTAGATATGTCCAGTGCCTAATGACCCTTTTTGACAAAATTTTCCTTTCCAAAAATCCTATGTGGAAAGAGAAGCGCTCTGATATAGTTATCCTTTCTACTTTGGGGGATGGGATGGGTATGTGGAATGGGGATGGAAAAGTGGGGAGGGGAGAAGAAGGGAGAAGAGTTGGGAGGTGGTGCTTCCAGGATCTGGAAAATGGACATAAAATTTTTTGGCCCTCCTTTCATACCACAGAAGAAGTCTGAATTAATATGATATTAAATAATAAAATGTGTTGATATTATACAATGTCATACCCATATTTTATGCATTTCTGAGTTTCCAAACGTTTCCTATGTCATTTTCTGGCCATCAAGTGTTGTCAGCATCATCTGCAGAACTGCCAAATAATTGCCATTTAATTTCTTATGCTGACCCAGGACATACCAAAACCACGATGGGGGAAATATGGAAGAATTACTGTAGTAGAGAGAGAGAGAGTTCTGAATCTTAAGTGACTTGGGATTAAAACCTGACTCTCCTTCCTATGACTATATGACCTTTCCCAAGATTCTTTAACTACCTGAGTCCTAATTTCTCCATATGTAAAATGAAGCTGCTGGAGGAGAATTCTAGCTTTTATGTCAAAATTGATTATCCCATGATAAAAAATGGTTTGTTGTTTCTGATTGCAAACAGATAAAGTAAAATATATTTGAATTATAGGTGTGCTATTATTGCATTTGATACCAGTTGAGGAAAAAAAAGACTTGGTAGAGTAGCAAATGAGTGAAACTAGAACCTAGTTTGATTATAAATTCAGTGTTGTTGTTAGTTTTTTTTTCCTTCATACCATCCTGCCTAGAAACTTTCCCTCTGTAATTCCTATGAACTTAGCTATCTACCATTGCCCAGTATATTTAGGAGGAAAGTAGCAAATTATAATCTAGAAGTCAGAGTTTAAAATAAAGTATAACATTTTTGGACACAAACAATGTAAGAATGTGTGTTTTGTTTGATTGTAAATATTTTCACAATATTTTTCTAAAATTCATGGATAAGTTGGAGGGAGATGGAATAGCCCCCCAAAAAAGAAAAGAGACAGAGACAGAGACAGAGAGACAGAGAGACAGATAGAGAGAGAGAGACAGAGAGACAGAGACAGAGACAGAGACAGAGAGAGACAGAGAGAGAGACAGAGAGAGAGAGAGAGAGAGAAGGAGGAGGAAGAAGGAAAGAAGGAAGAAAGGAGGAAAAGAAGGAAGAAAAAGGAACGAACGAATGAACGAACGACCCAAAGAAGTATTTTTTTTTAAATACACAGAAGAAAAGAGAAGGAAGACCAGAAAAAGTTGGATAGCTCTGAAGGTTACTTTAGATTTATTAGATTAAATTTTAAAATAAAAGTAAGATATACATAATCATTCAGAATTTCATGTACAGCATTCTTTTTCTGTTTTTTTTGTATGTAGAAACTTTTTAAAACCTTCATTAACTTCAAAAAACATTCTAAACACACACACAAATAACAGTAATTTAGAAGTAGAAATTCAAGAGGAAGATAGTCTGACAAAAGAAAAATCAAATCCAGTGTAAGGAGTGGAAAGATAAGAAAGAATGAGTCTGTAAGGGAGCTAGCTTATCTTTTGTTGTTCTTCTTGTTCAGTCCTTTCAGGTCATGTCCAACTCTTCCTCACCCTATTTGGAATTTTCTTTACAAGGACACACCAGAGTGGTTTCCTATTTCCTTCTCCAGCTCATTTTATAGGTGAGAAAACTGAGGCAAACAAGGTTAAGTGACTTGCCCAGGGTCACACAGCTATTAAGTGTGTGAGGCCAGATTTGAACCCCAGATCAGTGCTCTGTGCACAGTGGCACTACCTATCTGCCAAATGACTATGAAATGTTTGTATAGTAGGAAAAGTTTGACTAAGAGACCTGGATTCTAGCCCAAGGTCTGACATTTATTAGTCAGGTGACCTTGTGGACCATTTACTCTGTTTTGTGCCTCAGTTTTCTTAGCTGTATAATGGCATAATTATAGTTCTGTTACCAGATAACAGTAATTCCACAACTTTGGTCACAGGGAATGTCAGTAAGAATCAAATAATATATGCAAAGCACTTTTGAAATGCTATATAAATGTTAACTATCATTATTGGAAGATCTTAATGTCACATTAAGGCTAAAATGAAGGAGGCTGACTTAATATAGAGCACAATGGAGATCTATTACAGGAATTAATTGAAGAAAGGGGAGATATGTTTGAAATACCAAGCTTTCAGGAAGCTTCAATTAAGTGACCATGGCAATGGTCAACCCAGGCCAATATCATTATACTTTCCCCATACTCAAATCTGACCATATCATCTGGCCACTGTAAAATTACCCCCTGCTTCCTCAATTCTTAATCTTTTCATTTGAAGCCTTTGG
>CM053596.1:250673535-250696162 GCA_028646575.1 Pseudocheirus occidentalis | reverse complement strand
TATTGAGAGGGAGAATCTGCATATCTATGCTTGTCACAATATATCTGAAGCTGCTTCTTCTGAATGTGGCCTTGGTACTTAGGGGCTACCCTAATTATTAAGCCCCAAATGATAGTGTTGCCAGCAAGTGATAACAGAGCAGAACTAATACCAGTTTAAAAATGTGTTTTGGGTGTCTCTGCTTTCAGAAAAACTGCTGTGCCTTCAAGGATATTCTCACACTCATCGATGTGAGAATTTGGCTTGTTCATAGATTCTGGTGAGGGCGGTGGAGTTTAAGGCCACTTTTTTTCCTCTTCACAAATGAAGTTTATAGCTTGTGGCTATCTGATTCCTTGTTTTGAGTTAAAAAAAATTTAAATTTGGGCTTGGTTTTGTTTGATATGAATTATCAGCAAGTTCCAGCACCAGGAGTATAGTAGGAGGGATACTATGCTCAGAATCATGTGAACCAAATTTGAATACTGGCTCTCCCAGTCAGTGATTTTAGGAAGTCACTTCATCTCTCATTTGCTAATTTTCTTCATCTTTAAAATGAGGATGGTGACTTCTATAGTCTCTTCTAATTCAGAATTAGAGACAAAGCAGAGTTCTCCATCAAGGATAAAATATTGGAAAATTTATCAACCAGTCACAGATAAAAGGCATTATAATGCCTAGCACATAGTAGGCACTTGACAAATATTTGTTGTATTTATTTCAAGTTCTAAAATGAATAGTGGTTCTGCATAATGTAAAATACTCATACTCAAGGAGCATGAACATAAAAATGATGTTTGCTTGTGGCTAATGGACTAAGAATCCATTTACCAATAAAAGTAAAAGTCTCTTAATCTATAAGAATCCTAACACATCTTCTAGAAAATAATTTCAGGGAGTACCTGGACGAGCTGATATTAAGGAGGGAGCATTTCTTTCCATCTTACAACCCAGTGAAACAAGGATAGGCACTTTATTAATACAATACGATAAAATTTATTTTTATAGGATATCATAAAGTTGCTACTCCAGAAGTGACCCACCATTCCTCTACTCTCAAAGGGGCCTGAGTAGTGTGTGCTTCCAAAGAAGGTATAAAATCCCTCAAATGTATCTAATTATCCCCAAGTATACCACAGGGGGAAGTATTTCCCTGACCCTATCTGGTGATCAGTTTATGTCCTGCAACATATGAATTGATGGCCTTTGTGATGGAGTTGTGCTTCAGTAGACAGTATAACTCCAGAACCTGTTTATATTCCCATAAATGCTGAGTCTTTACTTGGGCGCACATTGCATATGTGAAGTTTCCTGTATCTTCTTTGGAGTTCTTCTTTCTCAGGGAATTCTTTCATTTATCGATGGTACAATATGATGTTTGTGAGGATTTTTTTTCATCTAAAAAGTAAGTTTTCCTAAATGCTGCTTTCCGATTTCCAGACAGCAGGCCCAGGGACCAAGGTTAGGGAAGCTCTTCTTTGAGGGATAGTGAAGAATATCATTATCCCACAAGCACTAAAGTGATCATGCCCAATTAATGCTAAGAAGAGGGGGGAAGGGATGATTTTTCCTAGCCCTAATAAAGCATTCATACTCTTCATATTTTCTAAGTTGTTCATCAATATAAGATTTTTCATAACAAAGAAGAAATGAAGTTTAAAAAAACTAGAGCCACCAACAGAACTTGGAAAAGAAATAGTGGGGATGGCTAGGTGGAGCAATGAGTGGAGCACCAGCCCTGGAGTGAGGAGAACCTGAGTTCAAATCTGGATGCCAACACTTAATACTTAGTCACACTAGCCATGTGACCTTGGACAAGTCGCTTAATCCCAATTGCCCTGCCTTCCCCCCTCCAAAAATAAATTTTAAAAAAGAAATGGTAAAGAGGATAAGTCTTTATTCTTATGTACAAATTGAGGTAACTATTCTTATTTAAGAAATTCAGCTTTTGTACCTTGGGCTGGGGTTGGGCAAGAGTTTTGACCTAATGATGACTCCTAGACAGTTGGTCAATTAACCAGTGGCTGAATTTTTCAAGGGTCCTTCATACTCAACACTGTTCTCTTCTAGTCTTTTTTTCTGCATAATCCTCCCAACTCTTTTGGGATTCTACAGATGATAATAATGATAACACAATGATAATGACCTCCTATTAATATAGACCTTACAATGTTCCTGGCACCAGACAATTATTATATCATCCGACCTTCCCAACAACTGTGGGAGGTAGATGCCATTATTATCCCGATTTTACAGGTGAGCAAAACTGAGGCAAGCAGATTTAAGTGACCTAACAGGGTACCACAATTAATAAGCATCTAAAGTCAAAGACACCAAGAATCCAGAAACAATAAATGCCTCAATCAAGGTTGTGTAGTCAATTTCGAAGCCAGAATTTGACCCCATGATTTCCGATTCCAAATCCAAAACTCTTTTCTTCTGCAAGTGCTAAATCATGGGCCTAATTTGGTTCTTAACTGATTATTCTGATGAATTGACTGATCAGCTTAAACAACTCTGTAATTACTGCCTAGTGACTAGTCAATTCAGTCCAAATAGTCAAAATAGTTTTTGTTCATGGGGAGAAAAATGTTTCCTCTGGAGAGACAAAGGATGTGCTTCATGGAAAGAAATGCTGGAATCACGATTGCAGAAGACTGATCATGAAGCATTCTTATCTCTTTGCAGAGAGGCAATGGTTAGAAGTACACAGATGTACTTCTGTGTTCAGACATGGTCAAAGTGTTAAAATATTACAAATATACATTTATGTACATATGCCATATGTTACATACATACACATACAGATATGTCACCATATATATTCATATATATGTGTGTAGATACATGCACACACACATATACATAATATATAAAGGCTTCTATTGGGAGAGGGTGAGGTGAGTCAGAAGGCAATGAAAGAGCTGCATTTTAAAAAGAACATCAATATAAGATTTTTTAATAACAAAGGAGAAATGAAAATGCATCCAGAAAAAGACAAAATGCAAATTTTATTACCTCGTACAATTTAATATATGAAAAATGAACTATAAGAGACAGAAGTTCACAATTTCATAGGCTGTCCTCGTCATTGTTCTCTATATATAGAAATACTTTTGTTAATTACTATTTGGTTAATAATGGACATTAAAAAAAGAAAAATAGAAGAGGAAAACCATCATGGTTAGGAAGTACTTAGAGTTTATGCTAGGGGAGGACACTGCTCAGTTTGCTGAGGTACCTCATCAAGGCAAAAGAGAAGATCCTTTGGATATTCTAGAGGGAGGGCAGACTAGGCAAACTCATTTGCAAATGATGAAGAAAAGCAATGTTGATCATCCTTAAACATTTTAGGAATACGTTAAAAGCCTGAAGTGATGTGGAAGGGGTGAAATATGAAAGATTAGGTGTGAAGTGGAGTAAAGAGAGGAGTAAAGGAGTAAAGAATCTGACATATGGACAATAATTAACCTGTATCCAAATGCTTAGCAGTAGAGTGGTTCCAGAAGGTTTCTGTCTATCCTTTGGGGGCTGAGCAATCATCTGTAGTATTTACAGGGCAGGGCTAGAAGGTAGTTGACTTGGCGTTTGAACCTTACTTAGGGCTTCTAGGAGCATGGACTAGACATTTAACATCTCAAAGCTTCAGTTTCTTCATCTGTTAATTGCATACTCCACAGGGTTATTCTGAGAAAGGTTTTTTGCAAGTACCAAAGCAGTATATGATGATTATGACTTATTTTTTGTTGAGTTTTGGAAGGGAGTGGGGGGTTAGGAAACTCTCAGAAAGGAAACTCATTCATCCAGTTCAGAGAACATCTTTTGTGAAGCTCATAGTCTTTTTTTTTTCTTTTTTGGAAGAGGGAAGATAGGGCAATTGGGGTTAAGTGACTTGCCTAAGGTCACACAGCTAGGTTTTTTTTGTGTGTGTGTTACGTGTCTGAGGCCATATTTAGACTCAGGTCCTCCTGACTCTGGGGCCGGTGCTCTATTCACTGGACCACCTAGCCGCCCCCGAAGCTCATAGTCTTAAGAGAGTTGCCAGAGGTCACTGAGAAGTAAAATGACTTGTACAAGGTCATACATGCAGTATGTATCAGAGGCAGATACTGAAATCAGGTTTTCCTGACTCTGAGGTTAGCTCTCTATCATTGTCACATGCTATATCAGTTTTATGTCCTTCCATTATCATTTATGCCATTATGATCATTTTTCCTTTAATATTGTAAAAAAATCAGAGCAATCCAAACTTTGAGGTCCCTGCCAATTTCAGAGTAGATACAGCCTTAGGAAAGTAGAAGAGGAGGGAAGATAGTTGAGAAGAGCTTCTTCTTCTAATTAATAGTATTAATTTTTGCAATTTTTCTCACTGTTTTCACTTGGAAAGGGCTTTGTTTTGGGTTTTTTTTTCCTTTGTTTAGTTACCCAAAGGTAGGTTTCTAATATCACTTAGGGAAACCAGGAGGAAAAAACACCCTCCTAACATTATATTTTGTTTTGCTGAAATCTGTAAATGTTTGGAAAGTCTTCCTGATTTAAAGGACGGAAAATGTATCCATTGCAAACTGTAGAAACAGAAAAACAAAACATTGTTTGGCTTTTCCATCTTCCCTGAGGAACAGCTGCTGATTTGGCTCTAATTTTAGCTGCTATTGCTCTGAGCTAAACTTTCCATTTTTATTAAAAAAAAATAAAAAGGAGGGGGAAAGTATGAGTCTGGAGGATTACAAGCTCCTGTGCTTTTGATTTTTAATAAAAAGCAAGCATTTACCTCTGAACAGTAGCAGCAAGAGAGGGAATTAAACCTGAGGCTAGCAAGCTGACCTTTCCAGGGGTGCAGATCCAGAGGGAGATGAGGGAGAATTTAACAAACATTACTTCTCTCTCACATGCACACAAACTCACCTATTAAAAAAAAAAGAAAGAAAGAAAGGAAAGGCCCAGTGTTTTATTATTTTTTTTTGTAATGGCAGGAATAAGTTAATTATTTTTCTCTTAAAATCATTGCTCATTCATTCTTGTTTGTACTGCCTAGAGGTGAGGCAGTTCTCCCTAAGTGGCATGTTAGATTGCCTGATTCTATTTTCATACGTAATCTGGACGGGTGAGACTGAGCATTCAAGGAAACTTGTCAAAAGAGAAATACTGTAACTGGCTCTTTACAGGACCAAACTGATAGGGGAATCAGGGAGAACGGTAGCTAAGAGAAATGGTATTTGGCCAACCAACTATTCTTCAGCAATTGAGCCTGATTTAGAGTCAAATAATAAGGAAAATTCTCCTTTTCAGATCTATTTGCTATTTCTCTTTAAAGTGAGAAAAGGAACCCTAGTCTCTGCTGGCCTAAGGGGCCTGATCTAACCAGCTTATCTATATCAGACTGATTTAAATATATATATATGTTTTTTCGTTTACTAGTAATAGCTGGCTGTTTTATAGTGCTTTATTGGGAGTGTGGAGTAGGGGATAAAAAATTGGTCTCTGCCTCTGACACATATTCGCTTCATGAACCTCAGAAGTTATCTGACCTCTGGGTACCTCAGGAAACTTTCTAAGATTGTAAAATATGAAGTAGCTATATATTAGTGGAGGAAGTTTTAAGCACAGGTCTAGTTTGTGTATAATATGTATGAAACACTATAAAACCCTTAAGAAATATATATAGGTACATATCAATATACATATATGTCTAAGTATATACTCACAGTAACATTTATGTGTGTTTATATATCCATAGAGCTTTTTAGAACTGTGTAATATATTTTCCATAGTTCTTTTTATGTACATATATAAATTTATACACATATACATATATACCTTTTTAGGAACATATAACAATTGGCATAAAACAAAAATGAATATATGCATATATGTGTATATGCCCATTGTTTCCTACAATTAGATGATCTTCATAGTCTCAGAAGTCAGACAATATAAGAGTGATCCATTCCATTTCACAGATGAAGAACAATGGCTCATAAATGTGAAGTGATTTGTCCAAGTAACACATCTGCCAAGTGTTCATACAGAGATTAGAGCCTAGATTACCTGATTACAAATTCAGTGTTCTTGTTCAACACCATAAATACCTTTCATTAAACATATAAGATATGTAAATATATACTCATGAATATATATACACATATTAATGTATATTATTGATGCTGATTTTTAATGATTTTCACTTCCCAATCACTCTAATCTTTTCCTGTGGCAGAACACTCCCTTGTATCAAGCAACAATTATAAGAATAATAATAACTACTATTTAAATAGAATTTTAAGATTTATAAGGATTTTACATATTGTAGTTCATAGATTCAAAGTTGGAAGTGACTTTGCATAGCAGTTAGTCCAAATGTCTCATTTAACAGATGAGAAAACTGAGGCTCAGATGGTGAATTAATTAATGTGATCCATATCCTCCAAATAAAGATCCCTTTCCATTGGTTCTTTAAATTAAATAAGCAGATAAAAAAAATCAAGATATGTGTCACAGAAAATCTGTGCTACATATGGCTAGGAAGAAGAGTTGATGAAGGAGTAAAGTCAATTGAGTCTGGAAAGATAGGTAGGGAGAAGGTTGTGAAGCTCTTGCTTCTAGAGGCAACAGGAAGCCGCTGGTGGTGATAGAGTAGGGAAGTGACATGGTCAGATCTGTAACTAAGGAAAATCACTTTAATAATAGTATGGAGGGTAAACTGAGGTGTAGGGAAAGATTGGAGACAAGGAGCACAAATATGACAAGGGTCATTGTCATATTCTGTGCAAGAGGTCATGAATTGAAATGATAATTGGGTGAGGAGGACTTGGCTGGAAGAGATGTTGTAGAGGTGGAAATGACAAAATTTGACAAATTGATGGGAAAAATGAAATTAAATGAGAGAGAAGAATTAAAGATAATACCAAAGGCTTGAGTCTGAAAGACAGGAAGAGTGGTTTTTGCCTTTGACAGGAATAAGGAAATATGGAAGAAGGGCAAGACTTGGGAAGAAAGATAATGAGTTCTATTATGGACTTGATTCCTCTGAGTTGTCTCTGGGCCATCCAGTTTGAAACACCCAGTAGAAAATTGGTGATTAGGAATTAAAGCTCAGGGGAGCAAATTGAGCTGCATATACATACATGTATACATATATACATGCATACATACATACACACATATTTATGTATAGATCATATATAGATTTTAGAGACACTCACTGGCACAGAGATGATAAATAAACCCATGAGAGTTAATAAGGCCACAAGAGAGTATGTAAAGAAGAAGAATAGAAGGCCTATGGATAAAACTTTGTTTAACTCCCATATTTAGAGTAGCTGAGAAAGGGCAGACAGGAATAGAATGAAGAAAGGAGAGTTAGGGAAACTCAAAGAAGAAAGAGTATCCAGGAGGAAAGATGGGTCAAGAGGTGGTGTGGAGAATGGTCCTGACATAAGCCAAATTGTAGGATGCGTAGGAAGTGGTTGGGAAGTTTACTAAAAACCTAAGAAGACTAGCTGAGAAGGGATGAAAAAGAAATGCCAGCTAGCTAGGACAGCTGGACAAGGAGAAAATTTCTTTAAAGATGGTGAGATGTGATCACTGACCATGTTTGTTTTCTTATTTGTATAAAAAAATGATATACCTATCTTATAAGTCATGAACTATAATTCATTTAGTATCAGCAGGAGTGTTGTAAGATGATATATTACATATATAAAGTACTTTGAGTCTCCGGGACAAAATGCACTTACATTAATTAAATGTTGGGGCTTAAAAATTCATTTGCTAGGAAGAACTGCACATTTAGAGATTAAATGATTTAGCCGGAGATTTGAAAGCTTCAGAGACACAGTATCTAACAAGAATACAGATTGCTGTCCTGGTACGGAGACAATGGACTTTTAAACAAGTCACTGTGCATGTACACAGTGGGCCTACTATTACACATCTGGCATTCCAGATATATAGTCCTGAAAAAAAGACTTCATGGAGGAGGTAGCTCTTGAACTGGGTTTAATAGAGGGGTGGAATATTATTTTTTGGTAAAGAAAAGAAAGAATATACAGCTTTATCCCTTTTCTATGGAAAGTTTCAAGAAGATGAGTTCAGTTCCATATAAGTTTTGACAGCTCTAAAAACAGCAGTGCTAATGGTCAAACTCAGCCCAGGCAAAGCTAACCTCAGAGGGTGTGCAGACATAGAAGTGGGAGCTTTCAAACACCAAGGGCCCCTGGAAGGGCTTTAACTGTCTTGACTATTTAAGCAAGTAACCATTTTCTGCCAGGGTTAGTTTCTATAGATAGCAATTTTTAAAGTGAATTCAATTCACCATGTGTGAATTCTGCCAAACATGATATTTGGTTCAGCACTAAAGTTCACTAGACAGTCGGGTAGAAGACTTGGGTTTTAGTTTCAGTTCTGCTAATAAATGTCTATGTCATTCTAGGTGGGTCAGTGTATTTCTCTGGGACTCAGTTTCCTTTTTTAGAAGATGAGCTTAATAATTTATTTTCCAGGTTTAACATGAAATGATTCTTTCTTTCAGTGGGGGAGAGGGTTTTTAGTTTTAGCTTTTCTACTACATGACTTTGGCATATCAGTTATACTCTTTATAATACATTTTCCTCACCTGTAAAACTAGAAAATTTTTTGGAAGTAACATAATGTAGTGGAAAGAACACTGGGTTTGAAAAACATCAGGTTAAATCCCAGATCTTCCGCTTAGAAGCTTTGTAATTTGGGGTCACTTACACCTTCTTGAGCTTCATTTCCTTATCCTATTAAATAACAATTTAACAATATGATCTCTAAGTTTCCTTCTTATTCTATGATCTATAGAATCACAGAGATTAAACTTGCCATTATTTCTGAAAAAAAGAAAAAGAATCCATGTAACCCATCGATTGTCCCTTGAGCTGTGATTAGAATCACTTTAGATAAAGTAAGTATATACCTTCAAAATCAAATTTTGGTTCTCAATTTGCCCTCTCCTTATTTTTCATTGTTGTGCAGTTGCTTTAGTCATGTCTGACTCTTCATGAGCCTACTAGAGATAGTGGTGTGGTTTATCATTCCTTCTCCAAACCATTTTACAGATGAGAAACTGAGGCAAACAGAATGAACTGATTTGTCCTCTGCTTATTTGACATCCCAGTGATTTAAGATGTCACACATTCAGCAAATACAACTGTCTGGGGGGAAAAAAGCTGTGATTCTAAAAGTTGAAGTCTCTAGCCTAAAGAAATAATTGTCACAAGGCCCAAGTACTTTACCACAAGGAAGAAAGACAAAACTTAACCCCATTCTTTTCAAATACAAAGTCCAGGTGACTTAATTTTATACACAAATACTAAGGCTTGACTGCATGGTTTCCCAACCTCCCTATAACACTTTAGGTCATAACTAGTCAACCAGCAGGTGAACAGCGGAGGTCCAGTCGATTCTCGTTCTTTATTTTGTCACTTAGGCATATCTAACTCTTCCTGACCCCATTTGCTATTTTCTTGACAGACACTAGAATGGTTTACCATTTCTTTCTCCACTTCAATTTTACAGAGGAGGAAACTGAAGCAACCAGAATTAGGTGACTTGCTCATGGCCATGCCACTAGTAAGTGTCTGAGGCTGGATTTGAATTCATGTCCTCTTGACTTGAGGGCTGATGCTCTGTCCACTGGGTCACCTAACTATACTCTGTAAAAACCGAAAGAGCATCTTCTCTCAGTTTCATGTGGTTGTATTATGGCTCATAATGAGAATTCAGTTTGTTTGCAGATAGACACTCTGTGTCCAATGTAGAAAAACATATGGAGCTCACTCAAAATCAGATTCAGTGTCAACAACCTTAGAAAAAGAACTATTTGTTTTGTAGATATGGAATCGCCTTCGCTCATTTGAGATGTAATGAACAAAATACTGAAGTCTATTAGGATGTATTCAGTGAAACATTTGATATTTGCAAGTTTAGTTTTCAGGCACCTCTGAAATGAAGGGGTGAGACCAGAAGGTCTTAAAGGTTCCTTCCAGCTCTAAGTACAGTGAATGTGAGAAAGAGAGCAGTACCACTTATTACTTAGACTGATTTGTTTGTCTTTTGTATCTGAGGTCAGTCAAGTATTCTAATGAAGTGGAAGGATGCACTATAGAAAAAATAAAACTGTTGATTGGTCTTTGGAGGACTTATTTTGGAACTCTAGGTCTGTTATTTTCTGTTGTTACAAAAATGACTCTTTCATCCTCCCCCAAGTAAAATTATTTTTTTAATTCAGCAAGCAATTTCTTTTAGCATCCAAAGAATGTTTTTATTTTGTTTTATTCAGTTACATGAAAAAGTAATTTTTATGTGTATCTCTTAAATATTTTTTGAGTTCCAAATAGCCTTCCTCCTTCCTTGAAAAGGCAAGCACTGGTATATGAATTATATATGTGCAGTCAATTTAAACATATTTCCGTATGTTGTAAAAGAGAATACAGATAAAAAGTTGGACAACACCCCCCAAAAGATTTTTTTAAGTAATGATTTGGGAGTGGCCAGGTGGCACAGTGAATATAGCACCCACCCTGGAGTCAGGAGGACCTGAGTTCAAATCTGGCTCAGACACTTAACACTCAACTAGCCGTGTGACCTTGGATAAGTCCTTTAACCCCAATTGCCCTCCAATAATAATAATAATAATAATGATGATGATGATGATGATGATGATGATGATGATTTGATCTGTATTCAGATTCCATCAGTTCCTTCTCTGGAGATAGAAAGCATTTTCCACATAAGTCCTTTGTAATTGTCTTATATTGTTGTACTTCCAAGAATAACTAAGTCATTCACAGTTGATAATCATAAAATATTGTTGTTACTGTGTACAATGTTCTCCTGGTCATGCTCACTTCACTCAGCATCAGTTCATGTAAGTTCCGGGTTTTTCAGAAACCATCTTGCTTATCATTTCTTATAGCATAGTAGTATTCCATCACAATCATATGCCACAGCTTGTTTAACCTTTCCGCAATTGATGGGCATCCCCTCATAATCTAGGTTTTTGCACCACAAAAAGATCTGCTATAAATATTTTGTACACATGGGACATTTTTCTTTTTTCTTTTTCTTTGTTGATCTCTTTGGGATATAGACATAATAGTGATATTTCTGGACTGCAGTTTTTTAGCCCTTTGGGCATAGTTCCAAATTCCTCTCCAAAATAATTGGATCAGTTCACAACTCCACCAATATTTCATTATTGTCTCACTTTTTCCATATCCTCTCCAATTTTTTTTACTTTTCTGCTATATTAGCCCATCTGAATTATGTGAAGTATACCTCAGAGTTGCTATAATTTACATTTCTGTAATCAGTGGTGATTTAGAGTATTTTTTTATCTGACTATCATTTTAATTTCTCCATCTGAAAACTGCCTGTCCATAAGATTTAAGATTCTGAACTAGAGATGCCTAATAGGATGCAAACCTGACTGCATGAGAGGTCCCTAAGTCACTAGGTAGAGAAAGGTATATGTAAGAGTTTTGGAGGCTGTCTAGTTCTATTCATTGAACATGTATTTTGGAAAATTTTGGATTCTCCTTTGTGTGTAGATGAGAGAGAGAAAAAGAAAGAGAGACAGAGAATGATATGAGGATAGGAGAGAAGTGGAGAAGAGAAGAGAAGAGAAGAGAAGAGAAGAAATACAGAAACAGAGTTGGAGAGAGGGATGAAAGAGAGAGAGGAAGAAGGGGGAAAAGAGGGGAGAGGAGGAGAGAAAAACAGAAGAGAGAGGGAGACAGAAGACGGAAGAGAGACAGACAGAGACAGTGACAGAGAATGGAAGAGAAAAAAGACAGGAGAGTATTTCTTAAAAGTTTACTACATGCTACACTCCTTGCTAAGCAATGGGGATAAAAATAAAAGATATAAGACTTCCTGGCATGAAGGAGCTTACATTCTGACAGTGGAAGGTCATTCATAAGGAGGTTATAGAAAGGATAAGGGAAGGGTACCAGTTGTATCCTGGCAAGGAGTCTGCAGGAAGTAGTAGAGAAAAGGTCATGGTGTCCTGTTCCCTGGCAAGACAGAGATTCCCATCAGTGAGAGTGGTAGACATGGGAGGAGAGCCAGGGGATAGATTCCAAATTTCTGGTTGGGTGGAAATGGTTAGAGTGGGTCTACGGCAAAAGGGAACTTTATTCGGACAGTTGGTACATTCGTTCTTTTCCTCATGGGAAGATTTTCCAAAACTCATTTTGGCTTAAGTTTATAAATGGGAAGTATTGGAAAGGGGGAGTAAAATTATAGATCAAAAGTCATCTTGTGAATGGCAGAACCACTGGGACCTACATAGAGCTTAAGACCAGTCAGGGCTTTATAATAGTAGAAGGGGAACAGATCCAAAGATTTTTATACCTTGGAATGAGAGCAATTAGTATTTCTACTCTCTGGAAAGGTGTGGACTGGGTGGTGAGGGCATCCTAGAGCATCTTTTGACAATATCTCCCTTCCCTCTCATTTTGACTTTCCCTCTCATGTGACAAGGTCACGGCCAGTTAGCATCAGGTAAAGAACTAGAATCTAGTTTTCCTGACTCTAAGCCTAGATTTTTCCACTTTTTTCCTTCTTCCACTGCATATTTTAATGGTATTGGTGATGGTCCATGAGAAATACTTCTATGCATTAATTCAGAAAATTTGGGTCTAGATTTATTGACTGATCTTGTTTTGGTCTTGTTTTCTATTCTACCATTAACTCACTAGCAAGCAGACCTCAGAGGAGCCAGATCAATTTAAGCTACCTTGATCTATTGGTCATGAACCTAACCTCTTCTGGAGGGCTCTTGGACTAGATTAGGTTTTGCTGGAGCACATTTTGTCTGATTCTAATCTGGGACCAACTTCTGTGGGGCGAAAGATCTCATCCACTCACAAGTGGATTAGGGAAATGCAGGCAATCACACACTGCATTTAAAAGGGCAGACCTAGGTAAGAACTAAGGCAGCTGGCAGACTAATGACTGATAATGGCATGAGACCTCTATATCAGTGCAGAGCCTGATGTGACTGCCCTGGCGGCATGTACCCAAAGATGCTCCACACTGCTAATGTGAGTTACACATATAATTATCCAGGCAGCAGGCTAAAATATCTCCTCAGACAGCAAAGTTTCATCAGCAGAAGGTCTCATTTTGTTCCATGTGACTCAAGCAGAGCAATGCACAGCATTATGGAGCAGAGGTGATTAATTGAAGGACAAGTTAGAAAGTCATACAGGAATACTTTATGCTCACAGACCTGGTCTCAATAGCCAAAAGAAAGCGAAAGATTGGAACACTGATCTAGGTCACTCAGGGAACAATACCAGCTTGGGTGTTCAGCGATTGACAGCTTGCCATAGTCTCCCTATTATATGCTGCTAGCATGGGTGCTAAAAATAGGACTGATGTCATAAATGAAAATTAAAGGAAATATCTGTTTTCTTGGGGATGGAGAAAGGGAGAATATATTATAGAATCAAAGAAACAGATTCACAGCTGAAATGGAACCCAGAAGTGATCAGTGCCAACCTCCTCATTTTATAGATGAAAACAACAGATGAGGTTGTGATTTGGCCAGGCTCATGCATAAGTATCCAAGGCAGGATTTGAACTCCAATTTCAGTGTTCTATCCTCTATCAGTCATGTAGATAAGTGCCTCCACTAAAACATACACATAACCAATATTTTTTTAATTAAATGAATACAAAACCTTGGTTAAGGGTGATTGGTGTCATCCTCTCTCTGCCCTCTCCACAATCCACTACTTCTCCCTATGTGAAAATACGTCATTGAAAATGACATATTTGCATATTATTCTTGAGAACAGCAAACTGAGACCACTCTCTTAAGCATATTATAAGCTTTTTACCCTAATGGTTACTTACATGAATCAAAAAAGCCTGTGTAAATAAAAATTTTAAGGAGAGGACAAGAGAGAAAAAGAAATGAGCCAGGGGTTGGGGGTGGAGAAGGAAAGACACTGAAATTGAATCAGAGAAGATGGCATGTGTTGAGTAGAGGCAGGATTTCACTAGCCATGCCATCATGCTCCACTCAATGGTTTCCTTACCAAAGATTGCATAACCCTAGTCTAGACTAGTAACATAACAGGCTGGGGACCTGGACTGTGACCTTCCAAGGAGATCCCAGGAAAGCACAGAGATTGGAGTTTGCCCCAATATTACAGGTAGTTAAAGGCAGAATCAAAGTAAGAATCACTCTGTATTACATCCATCTTGAATCCTGAGCCCCACTTCAATATGCTTTCTGTTATACATCTGTCTTTTCTCTGAGGGGGTGCTAGTATATTTCCCTCAATTATGATTGTTCTCCTTGGAGACACTGAATCTCTTTTCCTTCCAACTTGGCTCTGTTCACTCCTCCCAGAACAGCTCAAAGGCCCACGATTTGGGGCTATATTTTTAGAGTAGAGCTTGAGGAAATGAAGCAACAGGGTTCAGTAGCTTGTAAATATTTTAAGAATCACTGGCTTCAACCATATCTTCCTAGCTTATTGATGAGAATGTGAAATGGGCCTGGATCCAAAGCATTATTGAAGCCCAGGGAGATTGCATCCATGGCTTCCCCTCCTTTCTGCATGACATATCACTCTATCATAAGAAAATTAAATTGATCTGGCATCATTTACTCATCACAGAATCATGCTGGTTACCCTATATGCTTCTAGAAGATTGCAAGTGGATGGCTTACTGATTTGGTCTGGTTCCTTCCCTAGTTTTGAAATCATGCAGTTGAGATTTTAATTACTACAGGTTTCTTTTCACTCTTTTTGATCAAAAGTTTTGTCCCCTCAGAGTATTCACACCCTTATTCTACTTGCAATTGTTGTGTTTGAGTAGCACCAGCATTCGTAAGAGATCTTCAGTGGGTTTACTTCCTCCTATTAATTGAGTTTATATTTCCTCTCTTCCTGTTCCCTCTGCTTTGTAGTTTTGTTTTAAGTTAAACCATTTCATGAAGAAAAGAGTTAGAATGAAGAATACACACACAGACACACACACAGCTATCATAAGGGGCTGCTTTTTTAACTTATAAAACCTTAGGTGAGTAAATTCACATCTGACCTTTATTTTTCTCATCTGAAAAATGGGAAATTATCAACTCATAAAATATTGCAGCTGAAAGGGTCTGGCCATCAAGCTACGTCTTCCAAGTCAAGTGGGACATTGGAAGTTATCTAAGCAAACCCTCATTACAAAATTTTATAAAGAAACATGTAAAAAATGTCTTGAGTGGGAGTTTTAAACTGATGTTTATAAACCCTGAGGGATTCATAGTTAGATTTCAGGATGTCCATTTCAAATATATTTTTAAAATTTCAATATAATTAATTTCTTTTGTAAACCTAATATATTTGAAAGTTTATTTTAAAACAGTATTCTGAGAAGAGTTCCATAGGCTTCACTAGACTGCCAAAGGGGGTCCATGTCAAAAAAAACCCAAAAAAACGGACAAACAAGCAAACAAAAAACACCTTGGTAAAGAAAAGCTAAGAGCCTTGTCCAAGGTCTTAAGAATAAAAAATGATGGAACCAGGTCTTGTAACCTGACTTTCTAACTCCATGCCCAGTGTTCCTTCTGTCATTGTGCATGACATGATTGCTAGTATCCTTTCCAAATCTAGCCTGCCATGACCCATTGGATTTTGTTTGATCTTTCTTTTTCTCCTTCCCTTCCAGCGGAGTAAAGGACAGGGCAGCATTGCATGTATTGGTAATGCTTCTCTTAGTTTAAAAACAACTCCGTTCAACTGGATACAGATCCTTTGGAAAGAAAGAAGTTATGGTTAGCAAACAGTTAGTAAGCTGTATAAGAAGAGAAAGACTGAAGAGTTTGGATTAGTCCTAAAAGTCTGGGCTGAGATACACAAACTACATTGAGCCAGTGAAAGTGGCTTAAGCTCAAGGTAGACTTAAGAGAAAATATTGTGAAATTTTCAATACAAACATTTACACCTTGGAAACTGCCAAATGCTACAAATCAGGGGCTGATTTATTGTTTTGTTGATTGTCTAGACTTAATAAAGGGATGGAGTCATAATGCAGATTAAAATGAAAAGTGGTCATGGATAGATTTTTCCCCCAGAGAGCCGATTTTAAAATATTTACCACTGTACTACTACCTAAACCTCAATCAGCTTGTCAAGATGGGGGAGAATATGAATACTTCCTATCCTAAACTGAGTGAGAGATAGTGAGATTCATGTTATTAGGCATTTGAGGAAAAGAATGAACCCTTTCCAGGGCCTGGGTTGCTTATGGGAGCAGCAGACTCTAGTAGTTTGAAGGTAAACACCAACCAACAGAAACTTAATGTTGTCTCTGCTGGGAACCTGTACTACTGGAATTCTGTGACCTCAAATGTCCTTGATTACAAAAAAAGGGAGAAGAACTGCCTTGAGAAGATAAAGATATTTTACATGATTTACAGTCCTACCTTAAGATGCTCTTGACAGTGTGTCTGAAGGAAAAGAAGGAGCAGTTGTTCCCAGGCAGCCTGAGTCCTTACCTTATCAGAAGGGTTAAAATAAATATTACTTCACAGCTGTGTCTTTCCCTGCATTTCTCTGACTGATAAAAGGGGAGATCTGTGTTGTTGGACAGAGAGTTATAGGAAAACAAATCCAAAGAGATGGGACAGACTTTTCTCCCTGCTAGTACACAGGGAGATTGTTTGACTTTGGTTGTGGCAAAAGCAAAGGATTTTTCTATTTTAAAAAATATCCATACAGTTGAATGAAATTGGTTAGGCAGAAAGAACATGACTTCGAAATGAGAGGCACTTGACTAAAATTGTGCCTCTGACAGTGCCTATGAGGCCTTGGGCAAGTCACTCATCGATCCCTTGTCTTCAGGTTCCCCATTTATAAGATGAAGGAATTTGAGTAGATAGATAGCTTCAGAGGCTCTTTCCAGCCTTGGATCTATGATCCTATAAACTTAATTTCTTGTGATGCAAATGGAAAGAGTTTGTCTAATAGTTGATATAAGAACCCATTAAATCTATAATTCTTTTTTTTTTTTTTTGGAGGGCAGTTGGGGTTAAGTGACTTGCCCAAGGCTAGGTTTTTGTGTTAAGCGTCTAAGGCAGGATTTGAACTCAGGTACTCCTGACTCCAGGGCTGGGGCTCTATTCACTGCACCACCTAGCCACCCCTAGATCCCATTAAATCTAAATGTTATTTTCAGCTCTGACTTGATTTGCTGTCACTAACTGGAGAGTGACTCAGTTAGACCTAAATATTCTCTGAGTTCCCTTTAAAGTCTGAGCAGAATATTACATGTGGAGTAAAGATGATAGTGAGTTTTTAACATTAATGATAATTGATGCTTTCTAAGCAGAGCAGACATGCTTATCCAAGTGTTACATATTGATATGAAGGCTTTTCCACCAATTACATTTAACTTCACTAGCACTACTCTGTGCCATTTTGAACCCTTCCAATTATTCTCCTCTAATAGACCAATGGATAGACTGTCCTTAATCATGTCAAGAAATTATATAGGCTACTGTAAAGTTTGAAAATGGCTCCCATTAAATCTGAAACCCCAAATGAGTAAAGTTTGTCTGTGCTATTATCAAGGGAAATATTATGTTTTAGGAAAGGTAGCAATGGAAACAAAAGAGGAATATTAAAATATGAAGGCCATGAAGAAAACCATTGGGTTTGTCCCCATTCTTTCTTAGAATGGGCTTGGTAGCTCAAAACAGAGAGGAAATATAGCCCCATAGGTAGAATGCTAGGCTTGCTATCAGGAACACTAATGTTCACATTACACCTTTAGCACTTCCTAGCTGAGTGAGAATGAGTAGACCACTTTTATTCTGAGCCTGAATTTCCTTTTCTGTAAAATGGGGACACAAATCTAAATATTGTCCACCTCCCAGAATTATTCTATGTATCAAATGATATGATACAGGAACAGCACTTTATAAACTACAAAATGTTAAATGTAATTTTTTTTATTATCTTCAGAGGAACTGGAAGGAAGAGAAGTTCCATGTTGTCTCAACATTTTACCCAGTACTTATCCACAGAATTCTCCCTCTCATTCCAATACCGTACATTACAGGAGAAAATGTTAGGGTACTAATGCCATGGGTTTGGTGGGTTTTTTTTTAAGAATCATAGATATAGAGATGGAAGAGCCCTTAGAGTTCAAATAATTCAAACACCTCATGTTGTAGGTGGAATAAAAGAGGCCCAGGGTGGCCACTGCATTCCTTAAAGACATACTCTTCATTGTTGCTGTCCTCATTTTAAAAATACTTTACAATTATTGTCTCCTATCTTCACATCATCTTAGAAGAGAAGTGCTAAAGTTATCCCCATTTTACAGAGAAGAAAACCAAGGCAGGCAGTGGTCAAGTGATTTGCCTGAGGTCATACAGCTAGCTAATGCCTATGGCTGCAGTTTAACTCAAAACCTGACTCAAAGTCCAGTGTTCTCTCCACTATATATCACCTACCTATCTCCAGTAATAACCAGAGCTAGTCTGTGAGCCCAAGTAGATGGTCTGACTTCAAATCCTTATGATAGGAAAAATACATTTAGAGCTGGAAGGGACCATGAAAAAATTGCCATCCTTTTCATTTCACCAATGGAGGAACTGAGACACAGTGAAGTGATTTGTCTAAGGCCTCAAAGGTAGTGGCAGAACCCGAGTTGCTTATTTTATTTTTGCACTGTCAAATGGAAGTACACTTATGGAGAGATATTGTAAGTATATCACTAGAAGTTGCCACCTGAGAGGTTTCCTGTATGTATACTTTTAGCAACAACCCTTTTTTTTTCAAATTTGAGCTCAGAATCAATATATTACTGTGGTATTATTTCCCCGTGTTGATTTCTTTTTTGCTTTAGGATACACGAGGACAACTGTCCTTGTGCTAACCAATACCCTTATTGCCTAGGAGGACACTCAAGAAACAAATCAATGTAATTAAAAAAATTATTAGTGAATAGAGCACCAGCCCTGGAGTCAGGAGGAACTGAATTCATATCTGCCTCAGACACTTGACACATTTACTAGCTGTGTGACCTTGGGCAAGTCACTTAACCCCAATTGCCTTGCCTTCCCCCCTCCAAAAAAATTATTTTGAGATGGAATTGAGTTGGTCTCATGTGAGGAAGAATACTGGAGTTGTTCCCTTAGTAATAAAAGTTTGAGATTGGGCCAGTTATAATGGCTGAGAGTTTATATGGAACACAGTAAATTATTGGTTATCTGCTTTGTGGATTTTCCCTAGCCTAAAATCTTTTTCTCCTCATACATTGAATGTTTTTATGAAAATGTTCCAAAAGTGTATATATTCATTTTAGCATTAACTTTTTAAAAAGTCCAGTTTGAAAATGACATCTTCTGGGGCAAAGGAAAAGAGCACACTGCATAATGAGTCAGGTAGGTGGCAGGGTGGATAGCACACTAGCCCTGGAGTCAGAAAGAGCCATGTTTGAATTCTGGCTCTAACACATACTGGTTATATGAGCCTGGGTAAGTCACTTATTCCATCAGTGCTATAAGAAAAGAATTGTATATCTGAACTGGTAGAGGGAGTTTTCTCACCTGGAGATCCCTATGTTGAAGAATGCACATTTCCAGATCCAGATAGTAATGATAGTACATTAGGGAGACAAACAAGGTTTTCTATTATTTTGGATTATGGGCGCTATTGTCCCTCCCTCCCTTTTATTAGGAAGGAGAGTGGACTCCAGTATGATTATAGTGCCTTCAGCTCAGCTTAGTAGAGGAGAATCCAGAAACCTTGGCCAAAAGGTAATATTCTCCCTCCCCCCTTTTTCTTCTTTTTTTTCCTCATCATGGGACTTGATTTGGCCGATACTTCCTATACTCTCCTACATTATTTTTCTTTTCTTAGACTGAAGGTTGTACCCATTTTAAGGGAGCCACTTAGATACGCTGAGAGAATACATACCCTTTCCTATATTTCACAAAGATTCATTTTCCACTCTTGCTTTAGATTGACAATGAGCTGTAGTTCAAAGGCTGCCCTGCAGGGAATCTCATCTACCCTATAATTTAAAGGGCTTCAGATGCCTCATGGGAAACTTGGTAAAACATTCTATTTAGAGACATGCCTGCTGATATGACATATATTTTTATAGTTACACCTCTTTATTGCTGGGACATAAAACCTGTTTTTATACGAAATATTCCTGCTTTCAGAAAATAGAATGGGAGAAATGCAGACAACAGTGATCTTATTATCTTGTGTTACAGTTTTGTTTTAGAGTTCTCTCTTTCAGCCTGTCTCTCTTCCCTGTGGCTATGGAGTTCTGGACAGCAGATTCTTCTAGGCAATTCCTTCTGCCAAACAGTAGGACTCCTCTGTGTTTAGAGGCAAAACATCACTGTCTTAGCAGGTCACTATTAAGGCCCCACTTGATTATTTCCTTGTCTTGATCTCAATAAATGTAAGAGAAGCAGTAGAAGGAGCACAATCAGTCAGTTCACTTTTTATGAACACCTTCAATTGTCCTTATGATCAGCAATACCAGTCATCCCTCCAATAATCTATTCTGGAGGTAGTGGGGTACCAAAACATTATTTTTTCTCCATTTAATCATCAAGACCCACTAAATTTTGCTCCAGTATCCATATTCTTTCTTATCTATAAACTAGATTTCACATAGTATAGATTGTTACTTATTAATTCAGGCCAATCACTTGAATGTTCAAGGTCTCAGTTTCCTAATCTGTAAAATCAAGGGCTTGTACTACATTCCTTTGAAGACTCTTTGAGCTTTGATTCTTGTGAACTGCTATTAGTAAAGATTTGAGTGGATTTGGATTTCGCTCATGTTCCTCCCATCCCTATTTGGACTTTAATTTCATATTTGTTTTTTTCACATCTTTTCTTCTTAGTTTCTCATTAATGGAAAATCACATTGTTTTGAACTTAAAGAGATAGAAGCAACATAGAAATCAGAAATATATTTTTAATAGTAGTAGCTCATATCTAGCACTTGTTCTTTGGTGGATTTGTTAGGGGTGCTGTACTACAGTGCATATGGAACCCTTCACCACCATGTTTTCCTTCATGGTTGATCCATTCTGGAGGTTGTTCCTTCTCATTGGCCATATGCAGGTAAGTAGGCAAAGATCTTCTTTGGAAGAAGAATTTTGTTCACCTGCAATTTCTTACACTGATGAAACCAAAGGCCTGAATCTAAAACAGTAACTGGGCTTTATGTTATATGAGTTCAAGGAGTATATCTTAGCTAACCTTTGGCCTTTTCCTAGTGCCAAGTACAATTCTGCGCATACAGCCGTTCCTCGATTAATGCTTTTTGTATTGAACTTTTATCAAGGTTGAATGTCCCCATTTGTTATTTAGGACTATATTAAGAATTGTTATTTGATTTTTTGATAAGGGATATTATCTCTGGTTCCTCTACTATAGAGCAAGTTTAGAAAATATTCTAACCATCACTGATTCCGACATAATCTTGAGTGTGACTGCAGCACCAAGGTTGTCTGTTCTCGGCTAGGCATTCTTAATCTGAGGTCCATATAACAGCAACGGTGTCACTGAACCAGCATGGGAAAGTAAAATGATGTTTTTTATTTCTTTGACCTCCAGCCAAAGTGTAATAGTTCCTTTACTTTGTTTAAAAAACATTATTCTGAGAAAGGCTGTGTTGATAAATGTTTAACAACCAATATACAAGACATACTTTTAAGTGTAATTTTCATTATTAACACTTTACTGCTTTTTTATAAGCCTAGACAATCAACAAAATAGTCGTTAAATCAAGACCTAATTTGTAATATATGCCAATATTTGAGGTATAAATGCTCATGCTGAAAATTTCACAACTGGCTCTTACAAGGGCATTCCTTCAAGCTGGCACTGGAATAGCCCTGGGTCCATAGACTCTACCAGACGCCCATAAGGGGTCATTACATTAAAAAAAAAAAAGTAAAAAAACAGCTATTTTAGATCTAGACAAACCTAGATTTGGAAATTTTAAAAGAAAGACTGGAGGTGTCTAGGTGGCTCAGTGAATAGAGCACCAGCTCTGGAGTCAGGAGGACCTGAGTTCAAATCTGGCCTCAGATCCTTGATACACTTTCTAGCTGTGTGACTTTGGGCAAGTCACCCAACCCTGATTGCCCTCCAAAAAGCAAAAAAAAAAGGGGCGGCTAGGTGGTGCAGTGAATAGAGCACCGGCCCTGGAGTCAGGAGGACCTGAGTTCAAATCCGGCCTCAGACACTTAACACAAAAAACTAGCCATGTGACCTTGGGCAAGTCACTTAACCCCAACTGCCCTCCAAAAAAAAAAAAAAGCAAAAAGCAAAAAAAAAGGTGAAAAAAGAAGACTAAAGGTCTCCAAAAGCACCTTCAAATAAATATATCATTTATTTAATATAAATGGCCTCAAATCAGAAACAATTAGATATTTCTAATATTATCCTCACTTTGCAGATACAATTCATTTCGTTTGGGGTGACTTTAAAACTTTAAACAGTATTTATTAGGATTTACATGATCATCTTATCTCTACCTATGCAAGGTAGCACATACATGCCAGATTACCCAGAAATTCAGAGTTTATCAAAATTTGAAATGTTTCAGTTGTAATATTTTTCTTTCCTTT
>CM053596.1:250637159-250673035 GCA_028646575.1 Pseudocheirus occidentalis | reverse complement strand
ATTTCTAATATTATCCTCACTTTGCAGATACAATTCATTTCGTTTGGGGTGACTTTAAAACTTTAAACAGTATTTATTAGGATTTACATGATCATCTTATCTCTACCTATGCAAGGTAGCACATACATGCCAGATTACCCAGAAATTCAGAGTTTATCAAAATTTGAAATGTTTCAGTTGTAATATTTTTCTTTCCTTTTAAATTAGTTTTTAATTTAAAAAATTACTTTTTGATGACAAAAGGCAGGAAGAGTGTTCCAGGACATGCTTTTCAGTTTAATTTGCATTGTTAACATTTTCTCCAGCACTTTTCTACATCTAGACAATCAACAAAAACAAAACATCAAGCCCTGATTTCTAGTATTTGCTGCTTTCAGAAGTGTAAATGCTCACTGTATATTGAAAATATAATGTTTGATTCTTTTTTTAACATTTTAATCTTTCCCAATTACATATAAAGCCAATTTTAACTTTTTGTAAGTTTTGAATTCCACATTATATTCCTCTCTCCCATTCCTCTGCCATCCCTGAAATAGGTAGTAATCCGGTATAGGTTATACATGTTCAGTCATGTACAAACATTTCCATATTAGCCATTTTGTTCAAACTCAGAAAGGAAGAGAGAGAAAAGAGAAAGGAAGCAAGGAAGGAATCAAAGAAAGAAGGAAAGAGGAAGGAAGGAAAGGAAGGAAGGAAGGGAGGAAGGAAGGAAGGAAGGAAAGAAGGAAGGAAGGAAGGAAGGAAAGAAGGAAGGAAGGAAGGAAGGAAGGAAAGAAACAAAGAAAAAGAGAAAGTGGTATGTTTCAGTGTGTATTCAGACATCAGTACTTTCAGATTGGTAGCATTTTTCATCATGAGTCCTTTAGGATTGTCTTGTATCATTGTATTGCTAAAAATAGCTATGTCATTCCCAGTTGATCATCATAGAGTATTCCTGTGTACAATATTCCTGTGTACAATATTCTCCTGGTTCTGCTCACTTCACTTTGTATCAGTTCATGTATGTCTTACCAGGTTTTTCTGAAATCATCCTGTTTGTCATTCCCTATACCACAACGAAATGCCACATGTTCAGTTATTCCCCAATTGATGTGTATTCCCTCAATTTCGGATTCTTAGTCACCACAGAAAGAGCTGCAATAAATGTTTTTGTACGGATAGGTTCTTTCACCTTTTAAAAAAAGTCTGTTTGGAATACTGACCTTTTGATGGTATGACCAAATCAGAGGGTATACACAGTTTTATAGCCCTTTGGGCAAAGTTCTAAATTTCTCTCCAGAATGTTTGGATCACCTCACAACTCCACCCACAGTACATTAGTGTCCCAGTTTTCCTATATCCCCTCCAACATTTATTGTTTTCCTTTTTGGGTCATATTAGCTGCTCTGGTAACCCCAGAGTTATTTTAATTTGCATATCTTTAATTAATCATGATGTAGAGATTTTTTCACGTGATTATAGATAGCTTTGATTTCTTTGTTTGAAAATTCCCTGTTCATATCCTTTGACTATTTGCCAGTTAGAGAATGATTTGTATTCTTATAAATTTGACACAATTTTCTATTAATTTGAGAAAAGAAGACTTTATCATAGATACTTCCTAACCCCCCCCCCCCAATCTTCTGCTTTCTTTTTAATTTTGGCTGCATTTTTTTGTGTAAAACTTTTTATTTTTATATAATCAAAATTATCCACTTTCCATTTTGTAATGTTCTCTACATCTTATTTGGCCATAAATTCTTCCCTCATCCATAGATCTGACAGGAAAACTATTCTATGATCTCCTAATTGCTTATGATATCACCAAACTTTTATTTATAAGTCGTGTATTCATTTTCACCTTAACTTGGTATATGGTATGAGGTGTTGGTTGGTCTATACCTAGTTTCTGCCATACTGTTTTCCAGTTTTCCCAGAAGTTTTTGTCCCAAAAACCTGGATCTTTGGGTTTATCAAACATTAGATTACTATGGTAAGTCTTGGCAGGTAGACAACAATTGATTCTTACAGAGCTAGGACAAACTGACTCCAGCACACCCCTGAAAAGTACAAGGTAGAGGAAAGTTACCACTTCAAATTGTGGGTCAGGGTGGTAAATGAGAGAGATTTGATAGCACTGACTAAGAGGAGTTGTTTTATCAATCCATTGTTCCCCAGAGGATGCCAAACTCCTTTATCCCTTTTGAAGTCCCCCAAGAATAACAAGTTAACCTTTCTAGATTTGGGCATGGTTGTTGTTAACATTTGCAGGCATGTTTCCCTTAGGGATTTATGTCTTATTAGATGAAATAAGCAGAACTCAAAGAAAAGTCAGAAATCATTTGGTTCAGATCTTGTCTCAGACACTTACTAGCTGTGTGGTCCTGGGCAAGTCACTTAATCTTTCTTGGCTTCAGTTTCATCATCTCTAAATTGAGGATAATAAGAATATCTCTTCCCACAGGGACGTGGTGAAGATCAGATGAGGTAATGAATATAAAAGGCTTCTCACAACTTAAAATTCTATAAAGCTGTTATAAGCTATATAGAATATATATATATATACACACACACATACACACATAACAGTTATTAGCTGTTATCAAATAAAGAATGCTGAAAGGCTGCTTTACCAAGAAATGTCTCCACCATACTCCTATAATAGGATTTGAAATGGTTATAGTTTCACATATTTGGTTAAGGAATTGAAGATTCTTGTCACAATGGAAATATCCCATCTGGGAGGGCTAACACTGTAAGCTCTGATCACTTAGGTCCATAGTAGGTAGAATCATATTATTGACAAGAATTTATAAGGTTCCTAGTAGTACAGGAGAAGTAAGTTCATTTTAGAGAAAGAAAAGCAAATCTGCAGCATGCAGTGCTGTCCTCAGAGGGCTATCTCTGGGGAATCAGAGACCCATGGACAGACCCTGAATGAAATAGAAATTTATCCACTCATTGAAAAAATAATAACAGAGCACTATTATATACATAACACCATTCTAGTCACTGCAAAAAAGGTAGGAAATAAGCAACAAGTAAAAAAGCATTGCAAGAGGAATTGTACTAAATGGAAAGCAAAATTCGTGCACTTAGTATTCGCCAAGTCACCAACCATTTATTAAGCGCCTACTGTGTTTCAGGTTCTGTGATCAGTAATAGGAAATAAAGTCAAAAACAATTCTTGTTTGAGGAGCCAACATTTTGATAGGGGAGACAGCATTCAAATATTTATGTATAAACAAGATATATACAAGATAAATCAGAACTAATCTCGGAGGGACATCCCTAGCACCAAGGGAACAGGAAAGGCATCTTGAAGACAGTGGGATTGTTAGGTGAGACCGAATGGAAACCAGAAGGGTGAAATGAGGAGGAAGAACATTCTAGGAAATGGGGATGATTGCATGGCATTAAGATGTAGAATATCTTCTGCCAAAAACAGCAAGGAGGTGAGTGTCACTTCATCATAGAATATGCTTCGGGGACTTCAAATGGGATAAAAGAGTTTGGCATCCTCTGGGGGACAATGGATTGATAAAACAACTCCTCTTAGTCAATGCTATCATTGGAGTATAGAGGTAAAAAGAGAAAGTTTTCTAAAAATTCAAGTTATTTGAAATATTCTCCACACAGGAGAAGGTTTAAGAAGATTGAAAAAGAAAAAAGAGAACCAGGTTACAAAAGGTTTTAAAAAATTAACAGAGTTTTGGTACTAACGTGCCTATTTTCAAATGGGTATTTTCTGAAAGTGTGCAGTAAAATATAGAATGATACTATTTATGATCTCATTGATTAAACTATAATTTTATTTAAAATTAATTCACAATCTTCAATGCAAATATTCCTGAAAATATTAATGCACCTCACCTACCTAAAAGTAATTATTATGTCTTTTACCAAGAAATAGGAAGGAAAACCTGAAGATTGTGATGGAAGCCTTTCAAAATTCTAATTTTGAAACCATGGACCATGGCCACAATAAGGCAGAGAACACTTACTAAACTCATTTTCATAGTCTTACCCAGCAGAAGTGCTCTGGGTGGTGGACAGATGGATGAATTTTCATTTGTCTACACAGCTGCAGCCAGCCATTCCTTCTTAGGAGGAATTTTCATTTTGGGGGGAGAAAAAGACTACCAGCTCAGGTCCAAATTGGCAGTTCTATTATGATGGATCTGTGTCAAGGGAACATTAATGCACCATCGTGAAATATCTTGCTCTCTATCTATCTTTATATCTGTTCTACAAAATCACTGATTTTACACTTTCACTGCAGTGTATCTATGCTTCTTATCTTGATGCCCTAATTCCAGGGCTTGACAGGTTGCTTTTTAGCATAGATACTAGAGAAGTGAAGAATTTCCATGTCCCTAATGACTCATCTACTACAGAGCACCAAGACTGGGCCATTATTGGAAATAACTGATGCTGCCTTCAGGGTGGGTAATGTCTTAGCTTCACTTAGAAGTTTGGGTCAGCTTCCTCAAGAAACCATCTTGGAGAACTAACTGACTTTCTAATTATATCCCATTTTCCCAAGCAACTTTTTTCAAGCACAGCCTAGGAAAAGGCCATTGAGAAAAAATGCTATCAGTCTTTTTTCCCGTGTAATGTTTTACTTGAGTCTTAGACACAAGAAAAAAAGGGAATCAATGATCTTCAAGTCATGGAATTTCAGAGTAGGAAGGAACCTCATATTCTACTAATTGTAGCCATAGCTGGAGAAGAATCACATCTTCAAAAACCCTGGCAAGTTATGCTTAAAGAACTCAAGAGAAGGAAGAAATCACTATAGTTACCAAGGAGGCCACTTTACTTTCAAATAACTTCAATTTTTAGAAAACTTTCCTTTTTTTTCTCTATACTTCAAGACTTTTTAAAAATCAGCTTTGTTCATTGGTCCTACTTTTGTCCATTGCAACCAAGCAGAATAAAGTTAATCTACTTCCCGCATGCATGTTCCATAAGAAAACTATCACATTCTTCCCAAGCCTTCCCTTTTCTGGGCTGAACTCCCCAGTGCTTTCATCTCACTCTCAGGTAGTATGAATTTACACATTTTTTTGTTCCTAGCTCTCTTTCTGGGGACACTTTCCAGTTTATCAATATCCTTTCTAGAATGTGACACCCAGAAGCAAACACACATGATTGGATCAGAGCACAGGACAGCAGATCTGTAACCTCCTTATCCTGTAACGATATTATTTCTCTCTTAATAAGGCCTGTGTTAACATTATATAAGCAGCTTGGTGGTGCAGTGGATAAAGCACTGGGCTTGAAATCAGGAAGACTCATCATAATTAGTTCAAATCTGGCCTCCTTCACTTACTAGCTCTGTGACCCTGGGAAAGTCACTTAATCCTGTTGGTCTCATTTTCCTCATCTGTAAAATAAGCTGGAGAAACAAATGTGAAACCATTCCAGTTGCTTTGCCAAGAAAACCCAAATGGGGTCACAAAGAGCCAGATACAACTAGACAACAGCAACAACAAAATTCACATATCTTAGCTGCCAAATCAAATGATGAATCCTATGGATACCAATGACTCCTCCTCCCTGAAATCTTTTTCAGATGAAGTCTTTTGAAATTGATTTAAGTCACATTTATCCCTATTGAATTTTAAACAGTACTAGATTCAACTCAGTCCTATAGCCTGGCAAGATTTTTTGAGATTCTGATTCTAATGCCCATAATTTTACCTACTTCTCCCAACTTTCAGTCTAGAAATTTGACAAACATGCCACATATGCCTTCACCAAAATTGTTGTTAGCTAGCATAACTACATAGGATCCTAGATCTGAAGCTGGACAGAATCTTGGTGGTCATCTCATCCAACCCCTTCATTTTTTGATGAGGAAATGAAAGCCTAGAGAGGTTAAAGAACTAAATTAATGTGATTGGTCAAACAAATAACTAATGTATCAAGTAACAAGTATTTATTAAGCACCTACTGTTTTCTAGGAATTCTACTAAGTTTTGTAGATTCAAGTACAAAGAGTGAAGGAATCTCTACTTACGAAGTGGTAACATTTTAGTGGGGAAGAAAACAAATACATATGTATATTATGCTGTACATACAGCATAAATGTGAAGGAATTTGCTTATTATTACACATTAGTAAAATACAATATAATTTGGTCCTAGCATTTAGGGGGATCAGAGCAGGCTTCCTGCAGAAGATGGTATTTGAGCTTCATTGTAACTGAACAGAAGGAATCTTAGAAGATATAAGGAGAGAGTGCATTCCAGGCATGTGGGACAGCCAATGACAAAGCACAGAGATGAAAAATGGAGTGTTGTGGAGCATGAAAAGAAGATAGAAGGCCAGTTTGGCTGGATTGTAGAGTTTAGGAGGGAAGTGATATGTAATGAGGCAGGAAACAAGATTTGCACTGGTTGATGTTTCTTGGTCACCAGATTCTTGTCATATTATAAGCAAGGCATACAATGAACTTCGACTTTGGTAGAATGCTTTCAGCCAAAAAAAAAAAAAGAGACATATTTAAACCAGAGAGATACCAGTTCTTAATAGTTTCATAATAAAAATTGTAGAATAGAATCTCATAGAATCTCATTGTTGGTGGAGACTTCAGAATTTTTCCTCTCTATCCCCTACCTGGAGTATGAGCTCCCTTCTTCAGCATCCTTGAAATACAGTCATTCAGTCTCCACTTGAGCTTTTCCATTTATAGGAAACCCACTAGCTCAAGAGGCAGCTTGTTCTATTTTCAGAGTTTTAAGGTATGAAACTTTATAGGCCTTTTCTAGCACCTGAAATTTTACCTTACTTGTATATATTTTAAGGAATTTTAGTTTGGGGAAGGAACTCAGAGCTCATGGCATCCAATTCTCTCGTGTTATAAGTTGAAAATGAGGCCCTTAGAGGTTGCAGAATTTTAGGAACACAGGAAGGAAGAAAGGAGAGATACAGGCATTAATTAAGTGTCTGTTATGTACCAGGCTTTACAAACAGATCATTTGAGCCTCATGATACCCCTTTAAGGTCAGGGCTGTTATTATCCTCATATTTCCTCATTTCACAGTTAAGAAAAATGAGGCAAACAAAAATTAAGTGACTTGAAGTAGGTGATTCAGAGACTAGAATACCAGTCTTAATGCCAGGGATTCCTGAATTCAAATTCAGCCTTAAACATTTGCCAGTTGTGTGACCCTGGACTAGTCACTTAAATTTTATTTGCCTCAGTTTCCTTATCTATAAAATGGGCATAATAATAACACCTAATTTCCAGGGTTATTGTAAGAATCAAATGAGTTAATCATTTTAAAGTGTTTTAACAGTGTGTGTGTGTGTGTGTGTGTGTGTATAAATGTTAGTTATCATTATTGTTGTTGTTTCTTGTCATTCCTCTGGGTCATACAGCTAGCATCTGAGGCTGGATATCAACTCAAATCTGCCTGATTGCAGGTTAACACTCTTATCTATTGTATCACCGAGCTGCCTGTGACAAGGCTGTTTAGAGGCAAAGCTTAGAACATACTCTATCTTGTCTGCCCTATAATCAATTGTTGTTCTTTCTTCTACCACCAGATAGCCTTCCTCTATATGAAACAATTCAGAAACTGGTTCCCTGGTGACCTTGAAGTGTAAATTCATTGCCACACACACCCCTCCCATAGGTTACATATGGCTTAGTATCTCGTGGCTCTTTTCAGCATCCTTAGGATTGGAAGAAAAACGTGATCTCCTTCTTAGAGATGACAGATCAGTCACAAAAAGGTTAAGTCACTCTCTCCATGGCACGCATCAAGTCACTAGGACAGCAGGAAGTAAATTGCAAGACAATTGAATCTTCATCCAGTGTAGCATCCATGGGAACACTGCTTTTCATTGTTATCTGGCTGTGGGGGGGTCCGAGCATTTGCTAATCCCTACCTTGCTCCATGCTTTGACAGCTAGGAAGACTTTGACTGAGCCTTCCTAGGCCCACTGGGACTCAAGGAGGCCGGTGACTGAGTGTTGCTGAACAGACAGCCTGCTTTCCCCTACCCTCTGCTAAATGGATGGGATCAAAATGTGCCTGGGACACAAGAGTCTAAATAATGGGCTTGCGTTTTTTCACAGGGCTCAGGAATATTTACTGAGCCCAACAGCTTCATTTTCCTTGGCCCCTGCTGCATTAATGGCTCCTTCAGTGAGGGAAGGAGGGAGGGAGGCAGGTGAAGAATGGCTGCGAGGGACTCAGGCGACTAGGTTAACGGATGGCCTTATTAGAGACACTTTCCCTAGGCCTAAGTGAAGCCCTTTTGTCTGAGTCTGCAAGAAGTGGGTCATTTTCCTGGGCTGTCAGGATTGGTGCTTGCTTCACTGGTGGCTGTAGCTACAGTGAGTAGTTGGTTTTTGCTTGCTGAGTTTTTGGTTTTTCACACTAGAAAACCATCAAGTATTCTGGGTCTCCCTAGGGAATGGTGGAGCATCCCACATGGCATATAAGGTATCTCTTTTCCATGAGATACCAAAGCTCAAGCTAAATGTGTTGTTTTGGGGCCTCGGTGACTTGTTCTCTTGCCACTGTGGTATAACAGAAAAAGCCCAGCTTCTAGAGTCAAAGGACCCAGGTTCAAATTCTACCTCTAACACTTGTTCCCTGTATGACCTTGGACATGTCATTTAACCTCCTTGGGATTCAGCTTTTTCATCTGCAGAATAAGAGGGTTGAACTAGACATCGCCCAAGAGCCCTTCAAGCTTGAATTATTATTCTGGGATTCTTCTTCCTATTCCATTCTGGATCTATAGGACCTTAAAAAAACAGGTTGGATTTGCTCTATCTCAGTCCCCCAATCCTAGCATGGAACCAGGAATCAGAGACAGATATATACAATTTGCCTCTGTAGATCGAGATTTTGTGCATTCTCATTTAAGCTATGCTTTATGAACTCTTCTCATCCTCATAAGTACAGATGGGAAATTACATTTAGCCAAATTAATAAATTAAGATACAGAATGGAGTTTGTTAAACTAATTTTATAGATGGAAATTATTTGGGAGGCATTACAACCTAACTGTGGATTAAAAATTGCATTTGCAGAGGGTAGAGGAAAAATTTTTTGAGTACTTTTACTGCATTAGAAAATTGATACCTCAAATCTGCTGTTTACCTTCCCCCTCCTCCTCCAGTTCTGGGCATTATCTATGAAAGGGAGTAGTGGTCCCAAATTCCCAGATCCATCCCTTCTGTGTATATGCATCTCACAGAGATGTGTTCCAAAGTGTTGAAGGCAGCAGCAGCTGCACAGAACTGTGAATCAGTGGTGTTCTGCTCCAAATGGGCACATCCCTACTTTGGGCAGAGTATTGGTGAGGAGGCAGAAAGACGGATCTATTCTCTCTTACCATGGCTCTACAGGGTGGTGGTTTTTGTGGGCTTATTGGGGGGGGGAGTTCATTTGTTTAATTGTATGTGGTCTAAAGAAAAGAATAAGGCAGAATATTCTTTCAGCTTCCAAGAGATAGAAAGTCAATTGTTGCATTGTATTTGGGGTATCAGCATCAGCAACAAATGCACAATGGATAGATAGATGGATTTATAGATAGATGCCTAGTTTGATGATAAAGAAAAATGGAGCATATGTTGAAGAATTGTGTCACAAGGTGCCTTTCAGGGGATTATTTGACTGCCAGAGATGCCGCACATAAGGAAGGTAAAGAAGAAAAGGGTAATAATCAGGAAATCTATTCTAACTACAGACTTTTTGGATTTTATGGGTAAGGGAAAAAGGCCTATCATGAAAGACCTGCACCAAGTAAGTAATTGGAAAAAAATAACAATACTTTGTGCTCACTGGGCTCATTTTTCTAAAGTAATTCAAAACACCTTATTAATATCAGCCTACTCATCTGGCAATTTTACTTTAGGGCAAGGTAGAATTTATACCTAATTTACATAGAGATACTGAATAATAGAGAAGTATAGGAGCTTCCTGAAAGTCTTGTGATATGTTAGCAATACACTGCATAATAGACATCCAGATTACTGATTCAATGACCAAATTTGTCAAGTGTGTTTTGAAATCATGGTAAATCATTTAAGGTCTAAGATGTTTTTGTAGTTTCTGAACTTTATGCATGGAGACACATAGGATAAATCATTGTATATCTTTTTTTTTTTTTTTTTTTGCTTTTTGGAGGGCAATTGGGGTTAAGTGACTTGCCCAAAGTCACATGGCTAGAAAGTGTGTCAACTGTCTGAGGCTGGATTTGAACTCAGGTCCTCCTGACTCCAGGGCTGGTACCCTATTCACTACACCACCTAGCCACCCCAATTCCTTTTCTTTTACTACAGTAGTCCCTTAATAAGTGTTCATTAATTTTCGCTTTGGGCAGTAGCTAGGAACCCGGGTAGACTCTGAATACTTTTGGACTCCTGGCACTTCAGATCATGTGACTGGTCACCTAAGTTTTTTTTTTTAACATAAAGTCACAATAAGTTCTGCCAATTTGGTATATTTCTGATGTTTCTTAAGACCTGTTTGGTGTTTTTTTTTTCCTTTTCTTTGCCTCTTCAGAGCAAATGACCCCACAGGACTTAGCTAAGAAGGCATTCTTTTTCATATTTAACTGTTCCTGGTTTTGAAAGTGCTTAGTTAAGTAAGCCTCCTAAGACAGGTCAGTATGTATGAAATAAATGGACTGTAGCTTGGTTATCTATTGCCTTGAGCCATCCTAGAGATCAGAGCAGATAGCCACACTATTGATTTAGCTTCAGCCATTGGCATTGATCATAGAGACAGCCAGAGTAGTTGAGTTCATCTGCCACACATAGACAGAATTCTATTCAAGTACAAAGGCTATTTGTGCTTTATTCTACACCAAACTTTAAAATTCAGTGCTAACTTTAGTCATAATTGTCCTTAAAAGCACATCTAAAGAACATGTAAAACCTATGTGAAATATGCACTTATTCCCTTACTAATTTTGGCTCTGAATTTGGAAGTCTACTCTGTACTTACATATATAACCTCATTAAGCCTTCTTTGAACACTGACAGTAATATTCACTGGATCTGTCTTTTACTTAGAATAGATTCAAAAATCCCTCTAGGATTTAGGGCTGGAAGGGATCTTGGAAATCACTTAGTCCAACTCCCCCATTTTATAGATGAGAAAAGAGATGATGTCCCTGAGGTTTAACTAGGTGGTACAGTGAATAAAGGGCCAATAAAGTCAGGATGACATGAGTTCAAATCTAACCTCACAGACTTATTAACTGTGTGACCCTGGGCAAGTCACTTAACCCTGTTTGCCTCCATTTCCTCATCTGTAAAATGAGTTGGAGAAGGGAATGGCAAACCACTCCAGTATCTTTGCTGAGAAAGCACTACATGGGATCACAAAGAGTTGGACGTGACCGAACAACAGCACAGTGAGGCACAGATAAATTAACTAGGACAAGAAAACCTAGTAAATCATGTCTCTGGGACTCATACCCAGTCCCTCTACTTCCAAGTCCAAAGTTCTTTCCCTTATACAACACTTACTCTAGTAATTCAAGCATATGAGCTACCCAAAAGAGTTGACAAGGATACTAAAGTTCCTTTGTGACAATAAGATCCACCATATCGGTACCGATGGCATCTTTTAATCATCAGTAGAGTGAAGGATTATGCAGCCAGTTTTATTCAGACTACTTTTTTTTTGTTTGAGCTGTATTCACAGATGCAACAAAAGTCTGTAGTCATATTTTCAGTCTTTCAGAAACAATATTCTAACTCTGGCAGTGACAACTGACATGATAAATTCCTGAGGCAGTGATCCAGGAATCCTTTGGTGTTGATAACTATCCTTGAGAAGCTTTTATATATCTGAAATGTCTGCTATTATAAAGGTAGCACACGTGGTGTGGTGGAGAGGATAAGCCTCCTGAAGACAGGACAACAGAGGCCATACAATGTGCCATATATTTTTACAGGTTGGGTAGAACTAAAAAGGACCACTAAACCTTATGGAGTTGTTGTTATTCTCCAAAAAAAAGCTGGTTGACAAATATAAGAACTGAAATTAGGAAAGTCAAAATAATGTGCAGTACAAAAGTACCAAGCTAATTATGCCCACATGGTAGAAGAGATAATGAATGAGCAAAGCATTTATTAAGTGCTTACTATGGTCAAGTTACAGGGCAAAATGCTGAGGATATAAATAGAAAAATAAGACAGTCTTTGCTCTCAAGAACTTTCCATACATTTTAATGAGGGTAATAACATACATGGAAGGTTTCAGCCAGAAGTTCGAAGAGTTCCATGGTCCTCATAGTTCAGAAGCAAAGAAGTTGCTAATTCTTCTTCTTTAATTTCATTTCCACTGATAAAATCATATCTGTTTTTGATGCTGAATCAATCATTTGACAGTGCCAGGGCCTTTGGTGATGAGAAATTTTATATAATTTAATGTATTATTAAGCAGTAGTGGTTCCACCCAACTAAGTTCCTTTATAGAGATGCAGTGGTAAAAGGTAATTATAACGTTTTTGTTGTTGTTTGGTTATTGTTCAGTCCTGTCTGATGCGTTGTGACTTGGCAGATATACTGTAGTGGTTTGCCATGTCCTTCTCTAGCTCATTTTACAGATGAGGAAACTGAGGCAAACAAGATTAAATGAGTTGTCCAGGGTGGAACAACTAGTTGGTGTCTGAGGCCAGATTTGAACTTCAGAAGATGAGTCTTCCTCACTCCAGGCCCTGCATTCAACCCGCTGCATCCCTTAGCTGCCAAATTATAATGCAAAACACTTCTATTCCAATTCTGAAGGGAACTAAGGATTGAAATTAAAAAAAACCCTACTTAGTGTCTGCCTTGCAAGGGGCTTAAAGTCATCTAGAAGGGATTGTAGCATAGACAGGTAATCATGGCACAAAGTAAAATGTGATAGGGGGCTAAAGAAAGGTCAAGACAAAATGCTCTGGGAAAATTTGAGGAGAGATCACTTTCATCTGGGAAGCAAGATCAGCTCTGAGCCTGACCTGGAGTTGCAGACGGTTTCCTTTTCCCCAAAATACAACTGAAATCATCATGTTTTCCTCTCTCCTTATTTTCCCTCCAATGGTTCAATAAGCAATTGTAATACACAGACTTATTTCATCAAAGACTTTCTCAATAACAGCATTCCCATAATAACTCCCTTATGACTCCTACCATAACATAGTGTCCACAGTTCTTTTGGGAATCCCCTTTATTTTTCTTGGGGACAAGTTTCTGGTCTGTAATTGGTGACAAGAGGAAAGTAGGACCAATGAGAAAAGAGTTTGGGGCAGCCCCATCACCATCCAGGGTGAGGAGAAGGGGAGAGGAGACAGGAAAGACAAAAAGCATTGGACATTTGGGAAAGGAAGATGAAGGGTCTGAGAAGGAGAATTCTTCCCCATCCCCTCTCACTCTTTCTTTCTGACCCTTCAGATTTTAAGCATCTAGGGTTCAAAGTTTGATTGTCAGAGAACAAATACTTTATTTCTAGTATTGTTGCTACACAACTGATAGGCTCTCTTTTTTGTCTGTTTCTGTCTAGTATAATTTAAATATGTTATTATTATTTTGCCTGATTTTGATGTTGTTATTTTACAAGCTTTTCAGAAAAAGAAGCCATTTCATTTTTGTGTTTATACGCCCAGTCCTAACCACAGTTCCTCGGCCATAGCAGCCAATTAATAAATGATTATTGATTGACTTGTTGATTAAACCAGTTAATGATATTAAACAAGATATCTCTCCCTAAGATATTCTCTTATCCCCTAGTGATAGAAGAAAAACCAAGGCCCTGTGTGCTTGCTGTTTTCCAATCCTTCACCAGTAGATTTCAATAAGGCTATGGAAAATGTAATCTGTGAGGGGTTTGAGCTTCAGAAAGATCCTGGCCACATGGGGTACAATACAGTGCTAGGTGATTTTACTCCTCCTTTCCATCACCTCCTTGTTCCATTTACCTGTGAGTCTTATTTGTTCGGAAGGTCAGAGTGAATTAAATGAGAGGTAAGCTCAATGGGGGAAATGAGTGAGCTTTTAGTACTCCACATCAATGGTGATGAACAAAACATACAAATTGGCCTTCAATTCATAACATTCAGAACATTGATTAATATTTCAATTTAAATGGCAAGTTAAGCTTGTAACTTTGTAGGTTACTTTTAATACCCTGAAGCACAATGGAAAACTGATTGCTATAATGCCGAATTCTGTATGAATAGTGGCAGCTATGGTAACCAATACAAAATACCATTCTTTATTGTAAGAGCCTGTTATCTTTTTTAAACCTGAGATTTATGTTCTTTCCCCAAGTTTTTATTCCGTTTATATTAAAAATCATTTCCCTGACAAAAATAAGGCTAGTTGTTACACTGATTATTAAAGATTTCTGAAGTGCCCAAATGTTTTAGTGGCGTGATTAAAGCAAGATTCATGAGGCAACATCTGCGGTGACAATTTCCTATTAGCCAACTATGTGAATTCCAATAGTCATATTTTGTGGATCTGAACATAAAGGATCCTTCCTCTCTCCTTCATTCCCTTTATTACTTCTTTACTTCTTCAATTACTTCCTCAACTACTTCCTCTCTTTTTCCCCTTTCTCCCCCACTTTTCTCATTTCCTTTCTTCCTACATCCCTTCTTCCATTTCTCTTTCTCCTTAGGGGGCAAACACTATTTAAAAAAAAACAAACTGCCAAGCAAAAAGGATAAAAGGCACTATCAAATTAACTTTATTAGACAAATTCTACAGATGAGGAGAACTTGGACTTTGGATAAGGCCTTGTTGTGGGGAGAAAGACACCCCAGGCATGCCATTGTGGTTGGGAGCAGAGTAAGCCTCGGTGAGTCAAAAACTAAGCTGAGGTGCTACCAGAGAGTGGGGAAGGATGGAAAAGGAAGAATTCCATATGGTAGATTCCTATTTTCATTCATTCACTTACTTATTCACTCATTTTTACTAATGACTCTACTACTCTGTTGGTTCCAGTGTAGGAGCAATTGACTCTCTTTTGTAATTCTTCCTTCCCTAATGTCTTCCTTTGGGAGAAAAAAAAATCAGAGCAAAGGGAAAAACTTAATTTTCCATACCACATACATTTTTATGTAAATCATTTTGATAGGTATTGCCAATTTCCATTCATTTTGACCCTTTATTTCTTTATTTGGATATGTTATATATCTTCCATATCTGGACTGAATCTTAAGGAAAGGAAATTACAGGTAAAAAGATGATTCCATAGGCATTTTAAAAAGCATTTAAAGGACCTTAAAGTTATTAATTAAAGGTTATTAAATAAATGTAAAAATAAAATGTAAAATAAATAAATTCAAGGATGTTAAAAGTATTACTGGCCATAGTCCTTAATGTGAGAGAAAGGCCAACTAAATATTAATATAGAGGAATATTGGAATGAAAGGTAGCTTCTACCTCATCTCATTGATTACATATGTAGACTGTATAGTTGTGACAAGAGTACCTACTTTGGAGTCATAGCATATGAGTTCAGATCCCACTTCTGAAATCACTGCCTATGTGATCCTGGACAAGTCACCTGTTCTTTATATATATTTTTTAATTGGGGCTCACCTTTTGATCTGTTAAATGATGGTATTGGACTAGATGGCTCTGAGTGAGTTCTCTCCCTATGCTACATCTATGAGCCTAAAAGATGATAATCTTTCTACTAATAACAATTGGGTGTGTACAGTTGTTCTAAAGATTTTCAGCTAGCTTGCAGTGACTGTCCACTAACATAAGTACCTTAGCATAATGATGATACTAAGTTAATATTTAATGGCAGCAATCTAATTTGGGCCAGCTAGGTGGCACAGTTTACAGAGTACTGCACTTGGAGTCAGGAAAATTCATCTTCCTGAGTTTAAATCCACCCTCAGACACTTACTAGCTCTGTGATCTTGGGCAAGTCACTTAACCCTGTTTGCTCTATTTTCCTCACCTTTAAAATGAGCTAGAGGAGAAAAAGGCAAACCACTCAAGTATCTTTGTCAAGAAAACCCCCAAAAGGATCACAAAGAGTCAGCTTCAATTGAAGAACAACTAAATAACAATTTAGTATTACATTAAAAGGTCATTACCAGAAATGCTAATATTACAGAGCCTCATTTGTCTCTTTGTGATTAAAAGGCTTGGCATGTGACATGTGGTTTCTCCCTTGCTTACCCCTCCAATCCAATATTCCCATCACTTAGGGTATATATTAGCACAGGAAAGGAAAAATCTACTTCTGACCATCCATCCCTAGTTTGATCATCTCTACGCTTCCCCCCTTCCTATGATATGGGATAACTGTCAGCTGAATTGTTTCCTTATGAGGACTGGAATAAACTAGCATGATTCCTAACTAGAATCTGTTAGCTTAACTCAGTTCAATTCACCTTAATTCAGTTTAGTAAACTGACAGATATTTGATATGAAATCAGAGCTCTTCGGTTTCAGAGACTTTGACTTTTTTTGATTGTTAGGGGTCATAGTAGCTCAAGACAGACATATTTTCTTCTTCTTTCTCATCCCCTATTATCTTCCCATTGGTTTCTTTATCTAGGTTCAAGGCTGAGTTTCTGTTCCTACAATTCTAGGCTCAAAATATCTACTTTCATATGAACATAGTTTGGAGGTATATAAGGACTACAGGTTAAGCCATAACATTTTGTGTCTCACTGCAACCACAAAGCTCTTAGCAATAAGATTCTCCTAGGTCTTTCAAATACAGATTTATGGGTACCAATTCAGAGAAAATGGACAACACTTTCAATCATCACTGCACCATTTCTGGCTAGTCTTAGAACCAGAATAATAGATCATCAAACTGAAAAGGACCAAAAGAAATCAAATGATCTTAGCCTCTACCTTCAGATAAGGTATTAGCAGGTCTGTTCGAAAGATTATTGAATCATAAAATCTTCAACATAGTTAGACACAAAATGTACATAAGAAATTACCTAATCAAAATACCTTATTTTTTAATGAGAAAAATGAGGACAATCCTCTCATTAAATAACTTGCCCAGGTTGATGGGGTTAATCAATGCCAGAGTTAAGATATGATAGGAAGTCTAGTGTCTGCTGTTGTCCAACTTTTTCTACTTGCCTTCTGAAGTTCAGGCAATAATTCCATGACTTAGTTTTGCAAAAAAATGATGTTGGGTGATTTTTACCAGATGCATTCATTTCCAGAGGAACAATATTACAAATGTTGGACTGGCCAACTATTTAGGATTAGTTCTAATCTGTTAAATAAAGATAGTCTATTATGGTATAAATTGACCACTCTCTTACATGGTGTACGGCTGCATTTTTTTGATATACTTACAACTTAACAATTTCACATTATACACTTTCAATTTAAGAAAGTAAAGTTGCCATTATCTTCCTTTCATTCTTATACTCTGCGTTTGCATGGTGAGTCCCAGGATTAAAGATGGGCTAGTTTGATTCAATAACTATTAATATCTTGGGAAGATTAGGAGCTTTGTCAGTGTGATATTATTTCCTCCCTGCATTTAATTATAAAAACACCTTCTATCTAAATCTCAGAAATGAAATAAATAAATGAGAGAAAGGGAGATTATCAAAGATAAAGTTTAAATTAACTTGCTGCTCCATAGGTCAAGAAAGATTTTTATTTTTCTCCCGTAAGTCTTTAGTATTTCAGGTATGACTTACATGGGTACTGTTCTTGGAATGGCCAGAGATATCAAAAGGTAAACTGCTTCTTTTCAGGTGTTCTGCTATTGCTTCTATTTCAAAGACAAGGTATTTTTAAACTTATTGCATATTTGTGACCTTAGAGATTATAAAAGCGAAAGGTGGTCTGGTAGTGAAAGAAAAAAAAAGAAGAATGGGAGGAAGGAAGTGAGCGGGAGGAGAAGGAAAGCAAAAAAGACCAAATAGTATTTGCTTGGCAGAATGCTTTATAATAATGGGAGCACTGCCAGTTACATTCATGCCCAAGTCAAGGACTTTCATTTCCCAAGAAGGACTGAGGATTAATGCAGCTTCTGAAGTCTGGTCTGCAAGTGGACAAGTATATTTCACAACTGGGGTCTATTGCCAATCATTCAAGTGTTCTGAAGTCTAAAGGCTGTAAAGGGCATGCAAAGCTATTGGAATGCTGAAGTGGTAAAGGTGTGGCCTCTAAAACAACAGGAATAAGAATGTATCATTCTGTGTCTACAACAAGCTTTTTGAAAATTAGGGTAACATTAGACACCGAACACTCTCTGTTCCTATATTCAGTGCAACAGAGAAATTAACTACACGTGTGAAACCAAATCATGCTGGATTGAATATTTCAGAAATCAAATCATAGATTGTTAAGAGTTGAAAGAGCATTTGGAGGGGAGAAAGGCAGCTGGACTTGATCAAAGACATAGAGCAAAGTTCTGTGCTTGCAGGAATTAAAATTTTAAAGGAACCAGGGAATGGATTTTCAATATTTCTTAGAAATGGAACAAAGCAATTTGTGAAAGGTTTCAGATAAATCAAAGATTTAATAATATTATAAAATAAGATAATGTTTTTGTAGAATGCTTTACAGTCCTTATAAGATTTTATAAAAACCTGTCTTTTCTTTTTTTGCTGCTGCTGCTGCTGTTGCTGCTGCTGCTTATGTTGGTGGAGTTGTGTCCAAGAAGACACTGGTGGCTAAAGACCTACACTTCTATTTTCTCACCCTTTTAAAATCTTCATGAAAATACATTATCTGTGGATTGAGGGCACCAATGCATGTAATAAGCATTTATTAAGAGCCTATTATATACAAGTCACTAAGCCAGACACTACAGATATAAGCAATAATTAGAATACCTGCCTGCCCTCAAAGAGTTTAGATTCTACTGAGGTGATACAAAAGGTCCACTGATAACTTCAGAGTAATTTAAATAAGGAGATAATACTATTAACTTCCAGGGAATACCAATAGGAAAGGCTTTCCTAGGGAATTGATTCTTGAAGAAAGAAAAAGAATCTATGAAGAGGAAGGAGCTCATTCAAAGCATGGGAGATGGATTATGCAAATAACAGGTGCCAGGAGATAGAAGTTTGACTTCAAGAAACAGTTCCATATTGTCTAGTGGTCAGAGTATTGAAATTGGAAATATTAAGTTGGAAACATAGTGATTGGAGCCGGGTTGTGAAGAACTTTAAAAGCCAAGCTAAGCAATTTGCGTATTTTTTTTTTCCTGGAGCCAATAAGGAGCCATTGAAAGATTTTGAAAAGGATAATAACAGGGTAAGAAATGATCATTAGGAAGATGGTGTTGTCAAGTGACCTATATCGTTATAATAGCATCCTAATTGATCTCCCTTCCTCCAGTCTGTATTTCCTTTAATCCAGTGGTTCTCAACCTTCCTAATGCCAGGACACTTTAATACTCGTATGTGTGCTTGTCTGCATGTGGGCGGACCCGCCTGGAGATGGATAGAAGAGGTTCCGAAGACCATCGAAAATATGTGTTTTCCGATGATCTTAGGTGACGCCTGTGACACCTGCGAAAGGGTCTTTTAACACCAAAGGGGTCAAGACCCACAGGTTGAGAACCACTGCTTTAATCCATCTTTAAACAGTTGCCAAAATACTCTTCCTAATCTATAGGGAAGAAAAATTAGATAGGGATATGCTTTGTATAATCACAAACAGAAATGACTTCCCATTGCCTAGAGGAAGAAGTGTCAAACATTTATTCTGGCATTTAAGGCCTTTCATAACCTCATTCCTACTGACCTTTCCAGCCTTATTCTATAGCATTATCCTTTATATTTGCCATTTTTCTAGCTAAAATTGGACTCCAATCCCCTTCCCACACTAGAAATGCATCCGTCATGATATAAGTTTGCCTAATTCCTTCTTGTCCTTAAGGGTCCCTTCTGGTGCTACTTCCTCTGGGAAGCTTCACTAACCCTCTTACTCCTTAAATCTGTTCTCCCTTCCTTACATATTCCTAGAGTACTTCACTGGCTCTCTCTTTGACTCTAATCACATTCGACTTTGAAATATGCACACACATATCCATATGCATGCACACACATGTACACGCATGTATTCACACAAAACATATATGTACACACATGTGTATATACATGTATGCATTTGTACATGCATATTAATTTGTAGAAGAACAAAACACTCATACAAATATGTGTGTATGCATACACGTTGTATTCCCCTACAAACTCCTTGAGGGCAGGGATTATTATGTAACTTTTCCATTTCCTATGCCATCTCCCAGCTCAATAACCAGAGGGAGCATTTAATAAAGATTTTTTTTTTATGAAACTGAATATGATGAAGTGGAACATCCGGGTAGAGATATACAGCAGGTGGCTGTACTTTTGGACAAAGCTCAAGGGAGATCTGGGAGTCTTCTTGCTTAGAAGTGATAATTGAAACCATGGGAGTGTATGAAATCACCAAAAGAAAGAGTCCAGAGGGAGACGAGGTTTGAGTTCATCCTTACTTGCCATTGGTGACCTGATGATGGGGTGACAATCAAAACCAATTGTATTTGGATGTAGTCACTGAACTAATGTTTCCTTTAGAATGAACCACTGAGGAGTTATCAAATAGTAATGACTTAGTGCCATTATTGCTGATTCACTTTGACTTCAGACCAATTAACCAGAAGCTGGGGCAGCAGCAAATATACAGGGCCCAGAAAAGAAAGTAGGAGCTACTTATCATTTAGTGAACATATCTCCAGCAGCTTACCCTGTATTATCAGGCCATTGATCTTACTTATAAATTGTTACTGTAGAGTCTCTCCTGGGCTATGATTACTCTGCCCACAACATTTTTTTTGAACAAACAGAAAATTAGGCTGCTTTATCATGGTTCATCATCCATCTCCCACACTGTAACTGTAGTCTCCCCTAAGGTTTTATTCTCCTCTCCCTCCCCCCACCCCCTTCACGATATACTCTCTCTGTTTCTGGGCTCAGAATTTTTCCTTTCATACTGTAGTTGTGAAAGCATCATTTCAGATGATGCTACTTTCTTAGCCTTCCAGTTAAAGTCCCTCCCAGTCTGCTTGCAGCCTACCTTCCCAGACTGAGTTCACATTGTTTGCCTTCATGAATTCCATGTTCCTGCCAAAATAGCCTGCTTGCCATTCTGAGTCCAGTATTGTACCTTCTGACTCCAGACCTTCTCATACATTATCTCCCAAGTTTAGAATGTGCTCTATTTTTACCTATTCTTCTCAGAATCTTTCTTTTTTTCTTTAGCAACAAGATGTGTATGTGTTTGTTCATTTATTTATTTTTAGTTTTCAATATTCACTTCCATGAGTTAAACATTTTCTCTCTCTCTATCCCCAAGATGGCATGCAATCTGATACAGGCTCTATACATATATCTCACAGAATCTTTCAAAGCCCAATTTAAGTGACCCTTATAAAAAGGCTCTTCTGATTGTCCCTGAGTATTAAAATTCTCTCCATTTTCAAATTATATTGGATTTATTTATTTGGTTTGAATATTTCACAGGGGTTGTACTTGTGATTTCATTGGTACAGGGCATTTCCAGGTGAGGAAGGTCTCTCTGCTGAAGCAGGTCAGCATTTTCTCTGCAAGTTGGAGTTCTAGAGGGTTGCCTAGAGCACTCAGAGTTTAAGTGACTTGCCTAGAGTCACACAGCCAATATGTCAGAGGAAGGATTTGAACTCAGCTCTTCCTGAGTTTGAAGTTGGTTCTCTATCTTCTACACCATATTGCTCTACTCCTTCCTTCCCTCTTTCTTTAACTGTGGCTCCTGAGCACTTAATAAACATTTGTTCAATTGAACACAATTGAATTCCATACTGTTTGTCAGTTCTGAAACATGATACAGTACTTAGTCATCCTTCAAACGTGGAATGTATACCCTTTCAACTCTTCCACCAAGACGGCTCAGATGCTACCTTTTACCTGTAGCCTTTTCTGATTATCCCAGTTTTGTCTCCAACCAAATTTTACCTTTCTTTCATTTTCTACATAGGTAGGAATTGGACTTGTGTTTTCACTGGTGAAGAAATTCCTTTGGTCAAAGCAAGTATCTGTTGTCTTGGAGATTTGCCTAGATCTCTGAGAGTTTAATTTATTTGCCCAGGGTCAGACTATCAATAGGTGTCAGGGGTGATACTAGAGTCAAGACCAGCTCTTTTCACTCTATCACATTGTCCCAGGACTATTTCTAACTGAATGCCATCAGACAAGATGAAAACAATGATCTTTAAATAATGATAGCATTAATAAGATAGAATTTCCATACACATTAAGGTTTACAAAGTACCTTTCAAATATTATCTCATTTTATTCTTATGATAACCCTGGGAGATAGATTCTATTATTACCATCTTTTTCAAGATGAAAAAGATAAGGTAGACAGAGTTTAAATAACTTGCTCAAGACCAAACAGTGTCTGAGGCTAGATTTGAACTCAATTCTTCTTGACTCCTGTCCAACATTCTATCCATTGTTGCCTAAATTTTAAACTCCTTGAATGTAACTAGTACTTTTTTTATCTTAGTATTTCAAGTGCCTAGACTATGTATAATGTATACTAAAGGCTTGTTTTACTGGTATTTTTATAATTTATTGGTATATATTATATTGATAAGATGATAAGATAGATTTTTGTGACATTAAAATATGAGAGATTTGGTTTCCTTAGGAAAAAAATCAGTGTATACTGATCAGTTTATTGGATTTGCCAAATTCAAACATCCAAACATTGTCCGTGTTTTCATTGTCATCTTTAGTTAAAATTGATCATTCTTCAAAAGATTCCTTTCCTTCTTTTACCCCTCTTAAGGGCTGGTAACCCTAACCATTTTCCCTGAAGGTCACAGATATTAGATATGGAGAAGAAACTCCCGGCTTCCTGAATTTAAACCAGCTGGAATCACACAAGCATGGAGGTTTCCACAGCTCTTTGAGACAGGAGGAAATTAGGCACAGGCCAATTATGCCACGCTTTAGAGGTCACCGTGAGAAATCCCCAATGACAGTAGGCAGCAAAATCTATATTAAGTAAATCCTAGTCCAGGAAAATGGTACGACTGGAGGGTGGGGCATTGGGCCTTCCTTATAAAGAGCAAAGGAAAACAGCCAAATTAGCATCTGATTTTTATTTTCTCCTAAAATAGCATAAGTAAGGTCTGTCAGCTTCCCCTTCCCTTATAAATAGATTCTTTGCCTTCAGAGGCCACAGGCTCCTGACTCTGCCTGTGCTGGCTACTCCTGGCTGTCTTCATCTTTTGTACTGATATTTTAAGGTTTATTCTTTGTCTCTGGAAAACATTAAGGCCATTAAGCTGCAGTGAATGATGGAGCCAGATCTCCTTGCAAAGGAGAATAAACACTCCACTGTGACCTGGAAGCTTTCACCTCACTCAGGCACACACAAGCTATACAGTTTCTGTGCTGCACAGACCTGATTAATATTCCCTCAACCTGCTATTTGAAAGGAGGATTTGTGTGTATTGTAAATTAAGACTTGCCACTTGGTAGTGCACCTTCTCATATTATAGGGTCATCTTCTGAGTGGTTTAGGTGAGGAAATCATGAAGGGGTGCTGAGTAAGCCTGACCCCCACAAAGCAAACAAAACCAAGACCCAGATTCAGATCTACTTAAAATATATTTTTCACTCTATGTATATACAGTAAGTGCATGGGAGAATACTAAAGGATACTAAAAAGTTAAGTTCATGTTTGTCGATAGGCTAAAAACTTGGTCAGCCTTAAAAACCTCTGCCCTTGTTTCCATTTGTCCATTTCCATCACTCCAGAAGGGAAAGTGGATTGTACGGGATTGAGATCCTGTGTGTGTGCATGTATGTGTGTGTGTGTGTGTGTGTGTGTGTGTGTGTGTGTATGTGTGTGTGTGTGTGTGTGAGAGAGAGAGATCAGTTTCATGGCTTAGCATGGTCAGAGGATCCATCACCTACTGGTCAGCCTTCTGGAGATAAGTCCCTCCACATTAAGGTAGACTGGACCTATGGTAGCCAACACCATCTGTCACCACTCTTACATGAGACCTTTCCATCTGGTTGAAACTGCCAAAGGTGGGATCTAACACATAACCTTCTCCTGAGGGTCGATGTCATATCACAAATATGGAAATGTGCTTGTGAATGTCTTCATAAATATCTATATATTAGGTTTCTCCAAAACAAATATGTTTACCAGCTACTTCTCAAGTTAAATCTTCATATTTAAGTAGGTAGAGATCATTTCTGTGAATTCATGCTGGAACTCCTGAATGAGAAAACTTCTTCTACCAATACTCTTTGTGCAACTTATTTTAGAGAATGACCTAAAGTCCTGAGAAATTATCTGGCTTGCTCATGGTCAGACATACAATAAATGTCAGAGCTAGGATTCTAATTCATATTCTCCATCTTCAAATCAGGATTAAGACCAAAAATGTATGACAAAGAAAGTTTATATATCAAGGTGTGAAATTCAGAACAGGGATTTAGGGTTTGTTAGTCCCTTATACAGTTATCTCTTCCATGACTTTCTCCGTGGTGGTTTCAATGTATGGCAGGTCAGCGTAACACAGAAAGGCCAGCAGATAACACAGAAAAGATTAGAAACTCAGAAATGCATAAAATATATGTATAGTATTACATAACGTCAATATATTTTGTTTTTAATACCATAATAATTCAGACTTTTCTTTGCTATGAACAGAGGGCCAAAAAATTTTATGCAGATTTTTCAAATTGCGGGGGTTGCTGTACCCCTAAGCCCTGTTATGTAGCAGCATAAATGTACTAATATTTACCTCTATTTTCATTCTTTAGACTGATAAATGGTTAGCAAGTTGAAATTTCCCCCAACCAAATTCCAATTTTTTGCATGGTAAGAATGATTTATGTGACTTTCCATTCAAATATGGCTAAAGTCACTAGTACTTTTGAAAAATGTGTTGCCAGTTCCTCTGCTAATCAAGGTAAATGAGCCATAGCTAGATTGATGGAAAGATAGACAAAAAAAAATAAAAACAAAAAAAGTTTAGAATCAGAAAAGTGATAAAATCAAGGGGGCCTCATCTGAGGACTTGAGCTTATAAGAAAGCAACATTGAATGAGGCCTGAATTATGGGGAGAGACATGCCTTTCTGTCATTTTTAATGGAATATTATTAAAGAAAAGTCTGGAGTGGTGAACCCTTCACTACTTCTTTGTAATTTATTTATTTCTGCAGAAGGCAGTCCTATTAACCCCACCAGATAATGTATTCATTTAGTGGCATTCGTGGCAAGGTTGTTTCTTAAAAATTTTATGGGCTAAATTTAGTTCAAAATTTGCACTTATTTACACAGTAGGTCTCCATTTCAAGGTCTTTGGCTTCTGAGAGAAATTTATTCCCAAGGCGGGGTGTCTGCCAGGTCTGTGGTGTTACTCCATGTGCATCTAGAATATACCCAGGCTCACTAGGACACCAAGACATCTCTGTCTTGAGGGGCAAAGAGAATTCTCTCTGCTACCTCATTTGGAGGCACAGTTTAGTGCCTTAGGAGGGATGTGAGGCAGGCTCTCCAGTTGTCCTGGAGCTACGAAAGGTTTCTAGGTAGGAAGAATGGAACTTCCAAGAACTCCCAAAACTTGAGGGAATTTGTAGTTATGACTCCAGGGTTCCAAAAAGCTCCAAAGCACTTCCCCTACTAGTAAGTTAACCAACAGCCAAAGAATCAAGGACTTCTCTTCCAAAGACAGACCTTGACATAATTTATTTTCTTCTTTATTTCTCTCAAATATTTGGCCTCCAAAGTGATTTCTGATACAAAGCCTGGTAATAGCTATTAATAATAGCGCAGATTTATAGAATGCTTTAAGGTTAAAAAAGCATTTTAAATGTTATTTTATTGGATTCTTACAAAAAGATACTATCATTATATATAGCCTTTGTACAAAGAAAGAAACTGAAGGTGTCGCGGCTAAATGAGCTGCCCAGAGTCACACACGTCTAGTAAGTGTTTGAGACAGCATTGAAAATCCAGTGGCTGTCTTCTTGACTACAAATTCAATAGTCTATCCATTATGGCTTCCGCCTGCATCTAGGTCATTCACCGTATTCTTTATAACAGACTGGGGATTTCTTGTGGTTCTGAAGAATTAAAGTCAGTGTAGATTGGAGGAGACAGCCCTAAACTTGGTGTCAAAAAAAGCTAGATTTGAATCCTAGTGCCAGTATCTATTAGTTCAGTTCTTAAATCACTTAATCTCTCTGGGCCTCAGTTTCTTAGCATGAAAAATGAGAAATGTACATAAACCCGGTAGAAGTCTGCGGTGGAGTTTTTAAATACTTTATTGATATTTCTATTCTGTTCTATGATTTTTTTAAAGTGTGCATGCTTCTAAAAGGCAGCTAAAGGGGCACAATATATGATAGAACACAAGATAGAGTCAGAAAGACCTGAATTTGAGACCAGCCTTGGAAACTTACTAGATATGGGATCCTGGTCCCTTAACTTCTGTTTGCCTCAGGTTCTTCCATATTTGTAAAGTGCTGAAAACAGTGACTGGCATATAAGTATCTTACGTATTTCCTCCTTTCCCCTTCCCCACCCAATAAGACTTCCAGATTCAACTGCATTCAGCAATTATTTCTTAAATCCCTACCATCTGCAAGACACTGTGCTAGGTACTGGGTGAGGGCCCAAATCAGGGATGGAAAATGGAGAGTTTTATGTTATGCAGCTTCACAAAAACATGATGGGAGAAGCATATGTAAGTGAGATATTTCCTGAACTACAGGATGAGTCCTTCAGCTTCCCAGAGCCTCAGTTCCCTCATCTGTAAAAGGTAGATAATACTGCTAGATCTCACTATACCTCACAAGATTGTTAAGAGAATAGTGTTTTGTCTACCTGTGACTGTGTATAATAGTAATAATAATATTATTTTATTTATACTAACATAATATTTTAGTATATTTTATTTTACATTAAATATAAAATTATATAAATATATTATATAATTACATAACTTATGTAAAATATAAAATATAATATTTTAGCATATTTAGTATAATAATTTATGCTAATAGTAATTTATAGTAATAATAGTAGTAATCGTAATAATAGTAATTTTTCTAGTAGTAATGATCTGGAAACAAAAGGGAGTTCCAATAGCGCAGGAATGGCTAAACAAGTGATGGTACATGACAATAATACAAGATTGCTGTGCTAGAAGAATGGATAATCATTTTGCAATAACAGAGAAGCAAGGGAAGATTTATTTAAACTGAAGCAAAGTAAGTAAGCAGGACCAGAAAAATCAGATACAACATGACTAACGAAATGAAAAGAATAACAATCACAAAGCAGTTGATGCTGAATATTCTGAAATTGGGCAACTGAGCGGTACAGAATGTAGAGTGCTTGGCCTGGAGTCAGGAAGATGAGTCTTCCTGAGTTCAAATCTGGCCTTAGTCACTTAATAGCTGTGTGACCCCCCCCAGACAAGTCACCTCAGTTTCCTCATCTGTAAAATAAGCTAGAGAAAGAAATGGCAAATCACCCCAGTATCTTTGCCAAGAAAACCCCAAATGGGGTCATGAAGAGTCAGACGTGGCTGAAAATGACTGAACAACAGCAAAATTCTAAAATTATGAAGAATAAGTTTGGTTTCAAACAGAAAGATAAGAATTCCTTCCCCCTGCTTTTCTTTTGCAGAGTTTGAAGTTCACAGGTGTGGAATACTGAAAAGAAGGTCAAAATTTTTCCTGATGAGTTGGCCAGTTATAATTTTGTGGGTTTTTTCCCCTTTTTAAAAAAAATATTTCTTATAAGTATTGCTCTCTGGGAATGGCAGGGGAGGCATTCAGGAGGAAAGCTAGACTTTTTAAAGAAGATATCAATAAAATTTATTAAAATAAAATGCTATAGGAAAGTGAGTAAGGATCACAGGTGCAGTATGAGTCAGCAGTGTGATGTGACAGTCAAGAAAAATAATGTGATTTTCAGCTACATTAATAGTTATGCCCAGAATGAGGGAGGTACTAATTTCTCTTTCCTTTGTCTTGATCAGGTCACATCTAGAATATTGTGTTCAGTTCAGACTGAATAATAGTTCAGAAATAAGGTTCTTACGTGTACAATTTAAGTGCCATCTTTCCCCAAAAGACAACTTTTATCTTCCCTATTAGTCAGAGCTCATGTTTCCCAGGAACCTTACAGACCCTTTTGTTTTGCATGTTTCTAGAGCGCTTACCATGTGATATGTATTATTTACATCTCTGTTTTTATCTTCTCCACTATCATTCTATAAATTCCATGAGAGACACTAGAAACAAAAATGACAAGATTTGGCAACTGATTGGTTTTCTGGGATGAGAGGGTGTAAGGAAGCTAGGAATGGCCCCAAGATTGTGACACTGGGCGATTGGAAGGAAGATGATGCCCTGAACTGAAATAGGGAAATCTGGGGAGAATCCTTGGGTATGGGGTGAAAGTATCTGAAGTGGGATTCAAACCCATGTCTTCTCCATCCCAAGTCCATTGCTCTATCCACCACACTGGACTGCCTCATATACCACTCTGATGTTCTCTTTCTATATACTGCCTACCTCCTATCATCATTTCAAAAGGAATGTTTTGTAAAACATAAATATTATATTTATCAGAGCTATTTTCTTACCCTTTCATTGGATATACAGCTAGACATTTTATCACTTTCATCCAGTTTACTTTTAACACTCTGGGCAGGTTTTTACGCTTTTCTTTCAATACCTCTGGCTTTCATACTTACTCTAAACCAGAGCCCACAGAATAATGAAGTGTCATTATCTCTCCTGGTTTTCTGGTCACATGGCCTGCAAACCCCTTTCTGGTTCTCCAGGTTTTGTCCTCAAGTTCAGGCAAAATTCCATTCCAGGTGACTCTCTGATATCCTGAACAACAAGGATTGCCTGATTTCCCACTCCTAGAAATTCCCCTGAACAAATCTTTTTCTTTCCTGGGCATGCAGCCCAGAGTCAGCTTCTTTTAATTGTCTTTTGCTCTCAACCCTTTTTTCACCTGATTTGTCTCTGGTCAGCTAATGCACTGTTTTTATACCCACCAGGCCTCTCTTCTTCACTCTCTGAAACTACCTTGCTTATGGATCTTCAGATTCTCTAAAAGAGATCGAATAATTCTTCGTATATCCACCTCTCCACATTCTGTAATGTCATATATCTCTCATTCTTACATTCTACCCTAGAGCTCTGTCTGGTTCCCAAAAGTCTGTACATATTACCTTCCTCTTGTATCATTAGCACGCTCAAAACCAACATTTACATTTAGCATGGCTCCTTTACCAGGCCGAAGACAAGAGAATATTTAGTTACTGGTGTTTTGTGGAAATGAATGTTCCTATATATGAGACAGGGTCATTAATTTCCTAGGATTCCTCTGGGCCATCTGTAATGGGAAGCTAAGTCTCATTATACAAACTCCTCTCAACATAAGCTTTGTGAGATTCAATGCTAAAAAGGAATCACATGATCATGGCTTTAGATCTGGAAGAGACCTTAGAGGTCATTTATTCTAATCCCTTATACACAGGTTAAATGGAGCCCCCAAAGAGGCTAAGACTTTTCCAAGATGCCAACTGTAACTCTTTTTTCATTATACCTTGTGTCTATTCCAACTCACTTTCTGCAAACAAACAAACAAACAAACCTGAGGCCCATAGAGAAGAAAAGCAACTTCTCCAAGATCTCAAAATTGGTAGATGAGGAGTCAAACCTAGGACTCAAAGATATCTACCCCAGTAACTCATCTAGAGACTATTAGCAGCAGATAACTGAAGGTACTGAAATTGGTGACTATGAGTATGTGTTCTACAGACTGTGAACCTGCCATGAAGAGACTATAATGCCTTGAAAAAAATATTTTATTGAAGAGTAGTCAGAGGACCCAACTTTCTTGTTTACTATTTATTTAGCCTTGGACAAGTCACTTCACCTCTAGGCCCCAGTTATCATCTCTAATAGAGGGTTGAATTAGAAAACCTTTCATGGGCCAGCTAGGTGGAGCAGTGAATAGAGCACCAGCCCTGGAGTCAGGAGGACCTGAGTTCAAATCCAGCCTCAGACACTTGACACAATAACTAGCCATGTGACTTTGGGCAAGTCACTTAACCCCAACTGCCCTCCAAACAAAGGCAAAAAAAAAAAATAGAAAACCTTTCAGTTCCCTTCCAGGTCTGAGACTAAGAGAGACATCCAGTAAACCTATTGGGGATCCAGGGGGATGTCTACCCCACTCATGTGAAGACTTTCCTCAAAGGGAATGGTCTGATGAGATTGTTTGTCCTTCCTTTTCAAAGAGGACCATGATATCAAGGAGAAGATGACATGACTTGCAATTAATTTTCATTTGAGGGAGGGAGGGCTATGCAAGGTCACCAGCCTCATTTTCTCCTCCAGAGCTATCCCGTGGTCAGATATTCATCAGAACGGCTAAAGATAGCCAAGGATGCAGTGGGAGACCCTGACCTTTTCAGGTTCTCACTTTGAGTGAAGTAATGTGCATTCAGTAAATAGGCCTCTTTATGAAGAGAGTCAAGGGATAGCCCCTCCAATTAAAAAAAGAATCAAACTGGCAGGGGAAGAGCTTTAAAGTTGCTGTTCTAAAAGAGAAACAGTTCCTATTTACTTTCACTCTGGCCTATGAGAACAGTTTATTCCAATGGCCCTGAAGCAAGCTCTATAGAGAACTTACAGTTTGGTGAGGAATAGAAAAGGTCAAGGTTATCCATGGCATGCTGGGTCATTTCCCATGCCCATTGTCTTGACTTTTGTCCTGTCACAGGACTTCAATTACTCTAGAAGATTTGTGCAACTCTGCCTCACTTAAATCCAGTTGATATCACAGGCTATGTCTGTCATCGGTCTTTGAAAACGAAGCCAGAACAACAGCAAACTTGAATCCATGCCCATGCAGAATCCCACCCTCAGAGCATGCTAATTACTACTATCCGCCTACAAATTCAATCCTTACTTTCTTATTCTTGTTGGCAGGACCAAAGAGCTGCAAAGTGTCTAATGAAAGTACTTACCATAGAAAACATTTCTGTTGTGGAATACGTTGGGCTAGAAGACTACTTGTTTTTTGTTTTACCCATGGTGAAAAGGGACACCATAGATTTATATATATAATTTCCAATACCCGAACAGGATCCAAGTAAATCACTCATTTAATCCAAATGAATGGTAATCATCTAAGGAAAGAAGGTAACCTAATCACAAGGTCATAGATTTAAATATGGAAGGGACCTAGGAGGTCATCAAGTTCATCCCTCTTATTTTTTACATGTGAGAAAAATGAGGACAGGTACATTAGGTACCTTGCCCAGGGTTATGCATCTAGCAAATATCTATGATACAATTTGAACCTGGGATGTCCAGAGTCCAAGCCAAGAGTACCATGGGCTAGAGCACACTGTCTAATTCTGGTGAGAATGGATGGGCACTCCGGCTTATAAAGAGACAAACAAGTATAAAAGCAGGTGCTTTTATTTATTTTATTTTTTTTAAAGAGAAGAGAGAGGAGCATGCCCCAAATGTTCTGTCATGCTGCAGCAGTAGAAGAAATGAACTTTACTTTTTAGGTCAGTGAACCAGATGCATGCAAATGAACTGTTAACAAATTCTGCTGATTTCCAGGACCCTCTGGAGGCTAAAGAAGAGCTGACACCTTCTAGAAAATGTAAAACAAACAAAACACATTTATAAAAGCTAGTTAGTCACTGGGTTTGTAAGACCCTTACCTTAAAAACAAACAAACAAACAAAAAACAACCCTCCTGGTCATTCCTTTGACCCAGGTCTAGAAGTAAAAAGATAGGGATGATGAATAAAATCCCTGTGAGAAAATACAACAGTAGAGAAATTTAGGACAAGAAATGACCAAAGTTTTCTCTACTTAAGAAACAAGAGCATCTCTCTGCTCATCTTTCCCAAGACTTTATTTCCTACTTCTCTTTTTGCCCTTTCTCTGGACCCGAACAACAGCAATATTTTCCATTCATTCCCCTTACTCTTCCACCACTTTTGTGACCATATGAAGTCAAAAGCATTTAGAAACAGAATGGCTGAGCTGCCCTGGGGCTTTGTTGGCCAGAAGCCAAATCAATGCCTGGGGGCTCATTGAGGAAGAAGGCAGCTCTTTCCCATTAGACCCAGAAACCATAATCCTGCCAGACAACATTAGAACTGAGACCTAAGACTGGTTTTAGCAACTGAATCCCATAGAATGGGGTCAGTTATTCAGTCAACAAATATTTATTAAGCATTTGATAAGTGCCAGGCACTGTGTTACTAGCTAGAACAGTCTATGTTATGACAAATACTTCATTAAAGTAGATTATATGTGCATATGGGCATATGTCTAGTCATATGTATATGTATGTATGTATCCATGTATATGTGTGTACAAATATATGTATATATACATATGTACATGGAATATAATTATATACTATGTAAAGCATATTTCAAAGCTCAAAGAACCATATATATGTGTGTGTATGCATATGTGTATGTATATGTAATATATTACTATGTAATATTATATATAAATATAAATAAATATACACATAAAATATTATATTTATATATTATATAGTAATATATTATATATATTCTGCTATGTGCACAGCACACCACACATATATACATACACATATGCATATATATGATTCTTTGAACTTTGAAATATGCTTTACATAGTATATAATATAGAAATAATATAATATATTATATTATATATATTCTGCTATGTGCACAGCACACCACACATATATACATACACATATGCATACATTTGTATTCATATGTATATGTGTACGTGTGTGTACTGCTGTAAATATGCATGGATGGATGGATATATAATATGTCATTTGACAGTGTGCTATTAAAAAAAACAACACAGATCGTTGAGTCATGAGACTATCACATATTATGTGCATGAGCCTAAGTCACAAATTTTTCATCTTTTAAATGGAGATAATATTTATGCTACTTCCTTCATAACTATATGTATATATACATATATATGTGTATATATGTATGTGTGTATAAGCATATATATGCATATATATTCATGGAATAAAATTAAATGATATATGTCATTTCAAATCTCAAAGAACCTTAGAAATATTAATCTTCTATATTTCAAATATAAAGCTCTGTGTATTTATGTATATATGCATGTGGACAGCTAGGTGGAGCAAGGGGATAGAGCGCCTGGGCCTGGAGTCAGGAAGACTTAACTTACTGATGACAAGACAGTTGCCTCTATGTTATGATTCGATGGACTTAGCCTACATTATATTCCTCAACTTATCATGATATTCACTATGAAAGATGGGCAGCTAGGTGGCTCAATGGATAGAGTACCATATCTAGAGTCAAGAAGACTCATTTTTATGACTTCAAATCCAGTCTCACACATTGACTTAGTTGTATGACCCTGGGCAAGTCCCTTAACTTTCTTTTGCTTCAGGTTTTTGGCCAAAAATAAACAAACAAAAAACCCTCAAATGGGATCACCAAGAATTGGACACAAGACCTATTAATAAAAGCCATAAAAGCTTTGCAGCCATTACTTTAGGGTAGAACTTTTCCTCTTCAATAGTTAAAATGTAAATGCCTTTGAGGAGTGATACATTGAGTTGTTCTCAGCCATTGTGACCTTGCCAGACATCAATTAATCAGGTTAGTGAGAATTCAGTGCTTTAGGATTTCAAGAGAGTAGAGTTTTGTTTTGATGTGATGAAGGGACAGGATGAAGGAATGAGTAGAAAAAAAAAATCCTGTCCTTGGATATCTAGGCTTCCAGTGGCAGCAGTGAAGTAAGGATGAGGAAAGTGGACATCAGCAAGCACCAGAGTTTACAGAATAGGGGCATAATTTGATGGGGCACTCATGATAGTTTTTTCTATTTGATATTTTACAAAGACAAGACCCAAATTTGAAGACATGCTTCAACTCAGTCATTGACTTATTATTGGTAATTTGGGCACAAAGTACACCACCTTTTTTCCAGAGACATATCCTGAAAATTAATGAATTAAAGGGAACCCTGTGTTGTAGCAAAGGACTGGATCCCAGTGTCCTTAGCTTAGGGAAACAACTTCATTCCGGTATTGTCTTGTGTACTGTTAAGACCCACATTCCAGACAATGTACTTTAAGCCTGAGAGACTGGAAGCACACAAAGATACAGACTAAGGAGCATGAAAAATGTAACCCCCATTCCTCGGATCCTGAAAACCATTTAATAATAGCTCAAGGAGGTGATATCGCTAACCTCCTATTTCACAAGCAGTTGCTCATGAGGAAAGAACAAGTCAAGAAAAAAAGGTGTTAAAATGACTGATGTCAGTAAAATGATTGTTAAAGAAGAGCTTAGTTGTCAGTGGGTAAAAGTGCAGCAATTTTCAGCAGTGAAACCACTTACTATAGGATATTTCTTAGGTCAGATTACCCGAGAGAGCAGTAGGGCTTAGTCCTGGTGGCATTCTGGGTAGCTTATGCATTTTTCAGAAGAGGTGGGGGAAGTGATACTTTACATCACTCCTAGATCCATCCCCTATGTCAAAAAAAAGTAGTACTAGAAATGTGTAGAGCTCCAGAGAAATCCTCCACTTACTATCCTTTCTAGATCATCAAATGAATTTGCCTAGAGATGGGATGCCTGTTTTGCTATATTTTTACCATGATAATTAAGACTCTGTGATGCAAACTAAAGAGTAATTTTATTCTGGACAAGGCAGAACAAATTAAAACCAGAAGAACAGGCAGAAGTGTTTATATAACTCCCTTTTCCAAAACAATGGAGACCTCTGTTATTAGCAGGAGCAGCAGGTTAATTAAGAAATCGGTTGATGTTAAAAAGGAATGTCTTCGATTCAGATCAGCCCTACTTGAGATGTGACTAGTAAATGTGATAATAGATATTTATGTCCCAACACCAAAATATATCATGGATTCTACAAGGAAAATGACTTCATTCTAGTGGGAATTTCAAGTTTAATACTTGGATGAGAGAGAGAATAGGTTTGAAATATTTTTGCAAATATTTTCAGGTTGATACATATTTCTCTAAAAATATTCAACCTGTGACTTTGGAAATGATAAAGGAAAAAGGCCAGTGGGCTTCATATCTTGGTCAGGAGAGTCATCCAGAAACATCAATGTGAATTTCCCTCCCCAGATTTGGTCACTGTAGACATGGGAGGGGCTTTAATATTTGAACTCGTTGGTCCTGGCTCTGCAATTTTGCATTATGGCATAAAGGAATGGTCATTTGTCGTGGATAATGTAAGTAATATAGTAAACAGAGAGCTGACCTTGGAATCAGCAAGACTTGGATTCAAGTCCTGCCTCTTACACACACTGATTCTGTTACCTTGGGCAGATCACTTAAATTCTTGGTCCTCTAGTCAACCTTCTATGTCTCTTAAGTTGAAGTGATGCCCATCTGCATTACTACAAGAACCTTCTTCACCTGGGAGTTTCCTTGAAATGATAGACCTAGTCCCCTTTTCCTGTCCACTATTTGCCATGAATATTATGAGAAAGCTGGGTAGTGGTCTAAATAGGTAGCTTTGAGAAATACATTAAAGAGTTTCAGAAAGAATGTAACTTCTCCTTCTTGCTCCCTAGCCCTTGAACCTGTCATCCCTGTTTCTCCCTTTGGATAATTGTGTACAGTAATGTCTTCCATGCTCCCCTGTTTTTCCTTCTTCAAAATTGTCACCAAATTTCCACCAGTTACCTAACTATGGGCATCCTTTAGCAGCTTGGGCTGGCTTCTTCCTCCCTCCCTCCCTCCCTCCGTCCCTTCCTTCCTTCCTTTCTTCCATCCATCTATCTTTCCTTCCTTCCTTCCTTCCTTCCTTCCTTCCTTCCTTCCTTC
>CM053596.1:250602750-250636659 GCA_028646575.1 Pseudocheirus occidentalis | reverse complement strand
TTCCTTCCTTCCTTCCTTCCTTCCTTCCTTCCTTCCTTCCTTCCTTCCTTCCTTCCTACCTTTCTTCCTTCCTTCCTTCCTTCCTTTCTTCCTTCCTCTCTATGACATTTTGATTTAATTCATATATGTAGTCATAGTAATATATTGCCAGTGTATAATATTATATTATTAAATTAGAAAGAAAGAAACAAAGACAAAAGAGAAAGGAGAGGAATCCTGGTATGGTGGATAGAGAAGTGCTGGCCTCAATCAGGAAGAAGTTGTGTTCCTGACATGTACTGGCTATATGAGACTGAGTTCATTGCTTAAACTCGCAGTTTTCTAGGCAGTTTTTTTAAAGTTTACATACACACAACATAGGGAAGGTGTAGACTTGTGCTGATAGAAGACATTCCATCACCTGGTAGTTATCTATCACTCTAGTCCAGACCTACACAACTGTATAACCAAGGCAATATTCACAGCACCTACAGTGACTATGAATTTGCTGGCATAGTGCAGAATCACAAAATGTAACAGGCTCTCCATATAGAAGACAGATACAAAATATTTATTCAGATATCAGAAAGCCAAATCCAAACCCTAGAACACCAAATTCATCATTGCAACAAAGAAATCTATTCACAATAACATTGTAGAGAGCAACACTGTCCCAAAGCCTTCCCACAAACAACCACAACCCAAACTGTGTCCTTTCATGCTTCCTTTCTCTCCCTGTGCACTAACTGCTTCCTCTCAGCTCTGCTCCATCCATTCAGCAATTTCTTCCCACCACAGGCCCCATGTGATTACATTCAGCCTATTGGGGGGGGCAGGGAAGATTTTCAAATTCCCTTTGGTCTATTAAAGGGCAAGGGAGATCTTTGAATTACCATTACCATTACAGCAACTTATAAACTTCTTTGAGCTGCAAATAGGTTAGACTAGAGACAGACTGATGAGTGTTGGTCAGAGCAGGTCATTTGACAATCACCCCAAATCCTTGGGCAATTACAAGCAGCTGCATGTGTTGTGCAGGCTTGGCCTCGTCCCTTTCCTATATGCATACATACACACATATACACAATACACATGTATGGGAGAAGATCACCCAAGCCTCTATTTAATTCACAAACACTGTTAGCTACCCCTAACTGCAGATGAGTGACTTTCTTCAGAGGAGCTTTGAACTCTCAAAGACCATCAAAGTAAATTCTAAAATCTTGGTTCTGCTCCTCAGAGACTCCTTTAGTGACCCATTCTTGGGAAATTGTCTAGTTAGTGACAAGATCATAGAACTTAGTGCCTGCACTCTTGCCAGCTGCTCAGACATTGTCTATGCATCTCCCTAACCTATCTACAAGTTTGTCAGCATTCACAATAACTAGAAATGTTAATAAAATATAACAACACATCACTTTGGGGGAGGGGAAAACTAATAAATAAATGTCAATCCCGCTCATCTTGATTGGCCCACCACATTGACGGTTATGGGTTAGAAACCCACTAAGATTTTGCTTGAAAAACACATATGCATATGTACACATACACATATACATACAAATACACACACACATACATATTTTAGTTTGCCAGTAGCTTTGGATGTTTGGAATATTAAGTAGCAGATTTCCATTTCCAGGACTGTCAGCCATATTAGCTCATTTGGCTTTAGCTTTCTAGTAGAACTTTAACTAAAATTCCATTTTCACAATAAAACAATGGCCAGATGAAGAGTCAGGATTGATTGTGTTTGAAAGATGCAGTGGATCATTTTTGAGGTTGAATTTCTGGGCTGTGGGGAGCCCATTCGATAGAATGTCCAGTTAATGACTAACAGCATTAACTAAGCAGTGCAGAACTGGCCGTAAATTATGGGAAATGGGTAGAATTAATCGCAGGCTCTATGAGAACAGAGGGCATTAGGAAGTGGGTCAGTGAAGTTAATATGTCATGGTATATTCAAGAGCCAGTCAGAGTAGAATTCAAAGATCATTAGCTGAGGGAACTCTGGGGAAACAAATCTCTAGAAGTCTCTTCCATTTTAGATGAGGTGTTGTGTGTGTGTGTGTGTGTGTGGTATGTAGATTTTCAAAATTCAATACTGATAATATATATTAGTAGTCAGCAGTATACTTGTAACTATGTTATTGAAAACAATTGTATTTCTCCCATAATTACAAGCAGTAAAACAAAATAACAAAGCATTTTTTCCCTTTAGGCAGAAACTTAATTCTTAAAAAAAAAAAAAATGTGAAAAATATACACTGGGGCGGCTAGGTGGCGCAGTGAATAGAGCACCGGCCCTGAAGTCAGGAGTACCTGAGTTCAAATCCGGCCTCAGACACTTAACACAAAAAAAAAAAAACTAGCCGTGTGACCTTGGGCAAGTCACTTAACCCCAACTGCCCTCCAAAAAGCAAAAAAAAAAAAAATATATACACCACCTGCCAAGAGATTTGAGACAAGTACAGGCAAAATTTGTATAGTTTGTTCTCCTCATAGAAATAGGCTGAATTACTCTTGGGCTTCTTATAAGTTAAAAAACTTGATATTCTTTGTTCTGTTTCCAGTAAGAGGAAGCAAAACTAAAGAAGAGATTATTTTGTGAAATATAACTGTCACATCTAAATATCAGGATGAGATGAACATGGGACTGGCCAAGTATGGCTTCTCCTTAAAGGCGTATTTAGGAATTCTGGTGCCAATGGCAAATATTACAAAACTATCCCTCAAATAAACCATGTACATATGAGTGTTGGGGAGGTGGGGGTAGGGAGATGGCCTTTGGGTATCAAGATGTTACTCTATGGGCTGAGAAATCTGAATAGTCTTTCCTGTTGTATGAAGGCCTGGAACTTTAGGAATGTCCTTGAGGCTATTGCTGGGGGAGGGAGCAAAGTAAGGCCAGAGCAGAGAGAGGAACTCACCTGGGGCTTGGCTGCCTAGGGAAAAAAATGGAACCATCTGCGAGCTTCCTAGTTTAACTAATAATTGAAGCTAACTAGGTGCTCAGATCAGTTGTTTACACCAGCTGAAGGAATCTAAGTATTGTCAGCACCCAGCAGGTTTTAGCACCTTGGGACAACACTCCATATGCTCCATCCTAGGCATGGTTTTGTTGTTTCTCAAACATCCAGATGGAACTGAAACCTTTGGCTGAGAGGAAGACCATGCTGCTTCCAGTAGGGCTGGTCTGAGCTCCCAGCCTCCTCTATTCTGGTAGGCAAATCATGTTTGCTGGGAGAAGAACTGCATATGGCTTGTCAGTTCATTGAAGGATGGTAGAGATGTCTACAATGGTTGGAGAAGAGAGAAAGAGACTTGCATTCCCACTCGTATAAATTGGCCCTTTGCACTGGACATTTACTCTCATACTCCCTATGATACATGATTTAATGTATTTTTAAAGCCCCAGAAAGTAGTGGAAGCAATCATTCCTGTGACTCCTGTCCAGGGGTTTGTTTTAGTGTCACCCAGAACAAAACGGAGTCTTAGTTGAAACTCTCCTACCACAAAAGAGAAGTAGACTGCCTGACAGTCCTGGAGATTAAAGTCTTCCATTAAGCATCCCGTGGCACCAAAGGCTGAAGAAGGAGGATCTCTGGCCATACTTCAACCGCCATCTGGAAGGACCCAAGGCCTTCTAGTTTTCATCATAATTTGGGGCTATTTTGTTATGCCATAAACCTAAAAACTAAGCAACCAAATAGCCATCTCACAGAAGGGGATTCCATAGTACAGTGAAAGAGGGCTAGATGAAGAGGATTTAAATTCAAATCCTCCATACTGCATCTATGACTTTTGACAAGTCACATAAGGTCTCAGGTTTACTCAAGTATTATTAAATGAGGGGTTATGTTAGGTGACCTTTAGCATTTTTCCCAGGCTCTAAATCTATTATTCTAATCAGCACTGGGGCCCTAGTGTTGGTTGTCTTTTTGTTTGGATGAGTTAGATATTTGCTTGGCAGCGAAGAGTCTCCTTCCTTTGTCTAGGTTCTAGGGGTGTCCTTTGCTCCTTTTCTTTTGTGCCATTTCAGCCATGTACAACTCTCCATGACCCCATTTGGGTTTTTCTTGGCAGAGATACTAGAGTGGTTTGACATTTCCTTCTCCAGCTCATTTTACAGATGAGGAAACTGAGGCAAACAGGGTTTAAGTGACTTACCCAGGGTCACACAGATACTAAGTGTCTGAGGCCAGATTTGAACTCAGGAAGATGAGTCTTCCTGCCTCTGGGCCCAGGATTCTATCCATTGCACCACCCTGCAGCAATAATTATCAGTCCTTATTAACTTGCATAAGTATAAATAGCAACCTAGAGGAGAAAAAAGCCATAAACTGACCTACTAATTTCCAGAGGCTTCTGCTGTTTCTTCTCTTTCTCTTTTATGGAGTGCTTTTGCTCATTTTCCTCAGTTGAACTCAAGTCTGTTTGGTTGCTTTGCAGATAAGTGTGATGTCACAAATTGGGGATAATAACTTCAGGTGGAGAATAAGCAGTCGGAACCAGCTAATAGTTTCATTTAAATGTCCTTCATGATAAAGAGCAGGAAGAGGAACCCTAGACAATATACAATCCAGAAGCGGAATTATTTTCAAATGGAATAATTCTCGGAGTTCCACATGGTGACAAAAGCTCTTAAATCACATGAAAAGAGGAGGGGGAGCTTATTTAAGATTCTGCTATATTTGACTTCTTTGCTCCCCAGAGCTGGGATTGTTCTGATAATATGCACACAGAGGGCTTGTCCTGCTGGGCCTAAATTGCAAATAAGGGAAATGTTCACTACTCTCAAAAGACTTTACCTTTGGTGATGGTGCTTTCTTTCTTGAATACACTTCACTTTTATTCAAGGATTATTTCTCTTTGTACCTCTGCCAAATGGGAAATACCATCAGCATGATAGCCCAGATTGATTAAATATTATTATTTTTGAAATAATGGCAACAGTCAAATCAGGTGGCATTTCTGTTCTCCTCTCTCCCCAGAAGTGTGAGGACGTGTTTTATAATCCACGCTATCTGAACTTCAGTTAATTTTCAGGTAGCCTAAAGGATTTGCAATGGAAGAAACTGAAGGAAAGTCTTACAATGTCTTCGACTTGGGCTAAATCTCTTTCCCTGTCTGTTTCATTTATCTTACTATAAAATGAGGTGGTTGTACTAGGGGACTCCAAAGTTTCCTCCAAAACCTAGTAAAATCTTTGCAAATCTACGTAGGACCTCATACATGACAAAAATGTGAGTTTAGTTCATGTCTACCCAATGGACTTTAAAATGAAATATCATGGTTCCCATCACCTGATTTAACAGTTGATCCAGAAGATCGCCTCATCTTTGTTCCAACAAAGACCTCGTCAGAAAGTAAGGATCATGGGGGCAGATAGTTGGCACAGTGACTAGAGCACCAGCCCTGTAGTTAGGAGGACCTGAGTTCAAATCCAGCCCTCAGACACTTAACACTTACTAGCTGTGTGACATTGGAAAAGTCACCTAACCCCAATTACCCTTCCTTCCCCCTCTAAACCCTCCCTAAAAAAATTAAACTCAGGATGTTCTGAATAACTCCAGGAGGCTGCAATAGAGAAAAGGGGGTAGATGTTATTAAGAAGTAGATTGCAGTTCAATTTTTGGAAAAACAAACTTTCTTAAATGTTAGAACTGCTAGAAAATAGGGAAGATAGCAAGTTTGTCATCTTTGGAAGTATTTAAACAGAAATGAAGAGATAATTTCCTCTGAAAGCTGTAGAGCAGATTGATTCATGGGGAATCTTAAGACTCTATCAGGTCCCTTCCAGTGATGAGATAATGTAAACATTTTAAGAAGAATTCAAAAGGCACATTTGACCTCTAAGCATCTGTACCTTCTGGGGTAGCCTGGCTGGGAAGGGAGCTTAGTAACTATTGGCTAGGAAGCTTTCCTTAACAGATTAAAGAAAAAAAAGTTCTTATTTATTAGCTGAGAACCTTGATTAAGATGAAAGAAATCCAGCTATTGGCTGAGAATTATGATTTAGATCTTTTTGGTATGATGAGAAGACTAACTATGATGGTATGTATTGACTGGTTTGCCTTGGCACTCTGTACATTAATTTCAGATATGTAGGTTCTGCCACAAAAAGACCACATTTTTAGAGCTGCTAGGGACCTTGAAGATAATCTAGTCCACCTGTTTCATTTTATATATGAAGTCCAGACAAGCAATGATTTCCACAACAAAGGATGATTACAACTTAGAAAAGACCATCAGATTTAGCAATTAAGAGATCATCAGTGATTGTGGAGAGAACAATTTCGCTGAGTCATGAGTTCAGAAGCTGGGGGATTGTGCAGTGAGAACATTAAAGTAAATGAATATAGACAGTTAAAAGGTTTACTGAGAAAGGGATAGATATAGGATGATAACTTGAGGAGGAAGGTAGTTGGGTTTTTTGTTGCTAATGTTTTTGTTTTGATGATGGGGAAATTCGGGCATGTTTGAAGTAAGCAGAGAAGAAACTAGTTGATAGGAAGAGGTTGAAGATTTGAAAGAAAGGAAGAATGATTGAGGATACAATCTGCTAGAGAAGACAAGTAGATATTAAAAAGTCAGGTTGAACTAGCATAAAGTAAAAACTGCTGTTGAGCTCTTATGCCTGTATTATTGCTATGCACTATTTCAATATGTCCCTCCACTCAGAAATACCGATTGTTATTATGGTCTGTTGGTAAATCATTAATATTTCAATCCCTCATTTATCTTCCACAAAATTCTATTTACATAGAAGGAAACTGAAGTTTAGAGAGCTTTAATGACCTCCCCAGGGTCACCCAGGTAGCAAGAGTCCACAATATTCACAATCTCTTCCTAAGTTCTCCCATAAAATTCATTCAATCACATTTTTCTTAAAATTCAATTTGATGGCACCTTTGGTGTGTGTGTATATGTTGCCCATAGTGCCAGAATTAAGTGCCAGTTATTGTTCTATGTATATGAATCACTATATTTGACCTTACCTATGGTTGTTACATCCTGATATTCAGATACTGGGGACATGATTGTCTAAGCAGCTGTAAGCTCCTTGAGGGCAGGGACTGTCTTTTCCCTTTTTTAAATTTTTTTTATTTTTTTTATCCCCTACACTGCCCCTGCCACATAGTTGATGTCAAAGTTTGGAGAACAATATGAGATTCCTCTAGTCATCAATAAAACAAGGACCTATCAAACATGATTTTTTTTTCAAGTATGCTACATTGTAGAATGCCAAACTATGAAGGAAGCTCACAGATGATAGATACAGTGCAAGCCCCACATTTAATAATGGGAAAACTGAGATTCACTTGACCAGTGTCACCTAGCAAGAATGTGACCATTTGCCCTAGGGTACATAGTTTCCTTTATGTTAGACAGAGAAGAGTGGCTTAAAGATAAGCTGATATGGCCAGGGTTTTTGCTCCTATTCTATGACACCTAATTATTTTGACTTATATTGTTAAATTCTTTTAGTTCTTAACATTTTTGGGGTCATTGTGAAGTCTGTAGACCCCTTCTAAGAATAAAGCTTTGAATACATTAAAATATGCACAAATATGTGCGTATCTATATATCTATATCCATCTATCTACCTTAGTATTACAAAGGAAACCAATAATGTTGAAATATATTTTAAATTCCATGGACTTCAATTTAAGAATCTTTATGCTAGAGTTTTTCTTTCACTTAAATAAAAAAAAAAGATTTCCCCCCCCCCCCCAACACACAAACAACTTTTTGGAAGCTATTTACATTTCTAGCACTTTTTTAAAGGACCATGAGTTTCATATGGTTAACACCCAAGCTAAGAAGTCACTCTTTTGTTTACCTTAAATTTACTTCTTTCAGGCCTAAAGGGCTAACTCTTAGTTATACTGCTAATTAGTTTTAGCTAGTCTACAATCCTTTCTTATTCATGTTTTTCAGGATTCTATAGATCATGCCAAAGACTGAAAAAAGAACACTTTGCTTGAGAAACATATTATTTACACTTTTATACAAAGAAAGTGTTCCTTTTGCATCTAATATTTTAAATGCCAATCTTTCTCAGTCCTTCCCTAACCCAGTAACGTGCTTTCTCTTTCTGAAGGTTTTATTTTTTAGAATACCTATTTAGATCATGTGTTTATCCCCTCATGCACATATTTTATAACCTGTTTCTCCAGATATATTTTCATATAGTGGCTATATATGTATAAATGTATTTGTACATATACAAGTAGATATACATATGAAATCTAGAAATTGGACCAGGCAATCTCAAAGGCCACTTCTAGCTTCAAGTCTTATTATCCTATGAAATCTTATGTATTGATCAGGCACAGTATTTCCTTCTTTCAATAAACTTTGCTTAATTGTTTAGCGATTCCACTACTTTGTCATTTATGGAAAGATAACTTACTGACCCATGGTTCTCATAGGTCCCACTGGTATCCTTCTTGATGCTCATTCTGCAAAACAGCATCGCTCCATGTTGCATGATATGTTTTTGTAAACAGTTGCATTCTAGGACCCACGAGAGATTTCAAAAACTTTAGATCCTGGTGATTTATCGGTATTCCATGTCAGGCCTATGGAAGGTCATTCAATGTCAGAATTACAAATACATAGCCATCTGAATTGGTTTGTTGTTTTTGGTACACTTGATGATTGTAAATTATAGACCAGTAATGCATTAGTAGAACTGAAAGGGATGTTATAGGTCACCTGTTCTAATCTTTTCATCTTATAGATGTGGAAACTTAGGCCCAGAGAAGTTTACTGATTTGCAGAAATACAGAATACCAGATTTAGATATGAATTGGATTTTTGTTATGGTCCAGAGCACCCACCTTATTTTGTAGATGAAGTCAGAGAGATTATGACATGTCAGGGCAAACAGACAATAGAAAGAGGTTTCAAATCAGGGTCTTCTGTGTTCTCCAAACTCAGTGCTCTTTCTAGAACACCAGTAACCTTGCTGATGGAAGTTGTGGGTTTTTTGTATAGATTTTTTTTTTGGCCTTTTTGGAGGGGGAAGAGAGAACAGTTGGGGTTAAGTGACTTGCCCAAGTTCACTAGGCTAGTGTTATTTGCCTGATGCTGGATTTGAACTCAGGTCCTCCTGACTCCAGGGCCGGTGCTGTGTTCACTGTACCACCCAGCTACCCTAAGTTGTATTTTGTTTGTTTGTTTTTGTTTTGTTTTGCTTTTCATGGCCAACACAAATTTGACTTTTGAATGAAAATTGCTGTAATACATAGACATGTTTCGTGTACATTTTTGTGCCATCACTTAGTGATAAAGGAAATTAAAATCCTTCTGCAGTGATATTTACATGATAAACTGTTTAAAAGACAAGAAATAAACCTAATGATAGGTGCTTGGGGTATTTATTTTAAATATCTTGTCTCTTTAGTCAAATTGTTGTTTAGACAAATTTTGAATTTTTCAATCTGTTTTTGACATTGTCTGACCATGTTACTGTGCATGTGTGCATGTGCGCACATGTGCACATCCTAGGACTGCTTTTCCTCTCCCTCTTAACTTGGTGATTCTAGGAGCTGATCTAGATGCTGATAATTCTCTAATCTATTTATCCTGCCCTAATCTCTCTGGTGACTTCTAGTCTCACATTTCCAAATGCCTTTCAGATAGAATTTGAATTCAGATCTTGAATTGGATTTCCCATACACATTTAAACTCAACACATTCAAAACAGAACTCATCTTTTCCCCAAACTCTCCCCTCCTTCCTAAACTGTCTGCCACTTACCTTTTCAATCTTCTCACACCTTACTCTCTGCCATGTACTCATCAATGACACTGGCCCCTTTGCATTTTCACTAACTAGATGCTCCAACTTTTAGCTCTGGGAATTCTCTCTGGCTGCTCCCCGTATCTGATATTTTCTCCATCTTCATCTTTTCCTACAAACTTCCCTGGCTTCCTTCAAGTCCCAACTAAAATCTCATCTTCTACAGGAAGCCTTTCCTACCCTATATTTATTCCAATGCCTTCTCTCTGTTATATTTCCTGTTTATGTATGAATGTGTGTATGTGTGTATGCATACATATACACACTATATATAGATATATCTATATAGATCTATATAGATATATATACAGAGAGAGAGAGAGAGGAGAGGAGAGGAGAGAGAGAGTTATATATATATATAGAGAGAGAGAGAGATGGAGAGCTTATTTTTACATATATTTACATGTCTTTCCCATTAGACTGAGCTCTGTTTGAGAGCAGGGACAGTCTTTTTCCCCTTTTTTTATCCCCAGCACTTAGCATAGTCCCTGGATTGTGGTAGACATATAATAAATGTTTATTGGCTAACCAACTGAACACACATAGTCTGGACAAAGGTATGAACAACTTTGCAGATACAGGAAGGAATAATAAAAAACATCATTGATTTTTCAGCACTTTGAGGATGCCCCAAACCCCTGAAACATTGAAATGTGTGTTTGTTTGTCTGTACTCACTGACAATTTCACTTTTTAACTAGTCCTTTTAATGCTGTGTAGACACCTTAATGTGGGAACCAATCCAACTTTCTTTCATTGCTTCTGTTTTTGCTAGTTTCAGACAAAAGCCTGCTACTCATCTGGATCAATTCTATTTGTGCCTTTTCTTGAACATCATTTCTAGAAAACTGAAGATCAACAATTCTCATCAGGGGAAAACATTTCACACCCAATAATGTATTATACTTTAGGAACATTTTTCTTGGGTGGGCTAAAGCTTTGCATCATGTTTTTAATCATAGAAATTTGAAGTGAAAGGTAAAAGAAGTGATTCAATAGCTTCGTGTTTCAGTCAGATAGTGGTTAATAGATGACAAAACACTATCTTGATAAATACAATATAACTTTTACTTTTATTGGGCTCAACACCCTCTGTCATCTTGTTATTCTAAAATATATTTATATTGGGCTTTGTTGCCTAAGTCTTAGTAATAGGAACAGCAAGATACAAAAGCTGAAAGTCTAAGCAACAAATTTAAATAACTCTTTATAGTTTAAGTCGTATTTCATCATGAACTACATCTCCTCTGAACGACAGCAGATGGGCTATATATGAAGCCTGAGAAACAAGTTCGAAAGCAGAAGGAAGAGAGAAAAAGGAATTGTTGAGAAGATTTTTAGTGTGAATGAATTAGGGACAGGAAAGCTCATCAGGGCTGTTTAATGCTTAGGAAGGAAAACTTAGTGGTGAGCCAGAGCAAAGGGTAGTGTAGAGGAAGGGAATAAATAAAGAAGGAAGAATGAGTTAGTGCTAGATTGTTCAAAAGGCACAACAGACATGGGCTTTGGGAAAACCAAGGTCAACAGGGGTAATCAGGTTATGTTGGTTCCTTCCTGACTAATTTGCAGACATTTCCTTTTTGTATCTTAGGAGTTTCTGAGATTGAATCCTGGAACCAGAACTAGCATTTTTTGCCTTTACCTATACCCCCAATCTTGGCCATATTCCCCAGGCGTTTGGGCAATGGGATCTTAGATTTGGAAGTAAAGGGGATTGTTGAGACTATTGATCCAAACCCTCTCGTTTTATACATGAGGATACTGGAGGCAAATAGACTAAGTGGCTAGTGACTAGCTAGTCACTTAACTAGTCTCACAGCTAGTAAGTATCTGAATAGTATCTGAACCTAGACCTGCCTGACTCCCAATTCAGTGGCCCCTCGACTGTATCATTCTGACTCTTTTGGAGAAATGATCTGCTGACCATCTCTGGGGTAAGAATAAGAAGGACCCCTCCCATAACATTCCCAAGAACCTTTAAGAAGAGGAAGAAAATGTCAGAGAGGCATGGAAAGAAATATTCAATTAGCTTATCTCCCAAAGGATCTTTCTAATGATCTTAAAATCTTTTTTTAAAAATAGTTAAAATATTATTTAAAACAAATAACAAAATAATCTTATTTTATGTTCAAGTATTACTAAACATAGAGACACACACATATACTTCACTTAAAAACTATAGTTGTTTGTCTTTATCGTTAAAATAAATAAATTAAAGCACCTAAAGTTTAGGTTTTTGGATTTACCGATACCTGCATTTAACTACTTCTTTGGTGGATGTATAGTATATTCAATATAAGATATACATATACATATATATATATACATATATATAAGAAGTCCATAGCATGTAAAATGATTGTTTTAGAAATATTCATTTGTAAGTGCTACATCCCATGATTTAGAATTGGAAGGGACCTTCAAAGTCATCTAGCCATAGAAACATGGGATTTTAGAGTCTGAAAACAGTTTATGGTTTAGTAATTTTTTAGTCATGTCCAGCTCCTCATGACCCAATTTAAGTGACTTGTCCAGGGTTACACAGATAGTAAGTGCCTGAGGCCAGATTTGAACTCAGGAAGAAGAGTCTTCCTGACTTCAGGCCCAGTATTCTAGCATATACTGAGCCACCTCATGATCACTCAATCCAAACCCCGTCATTGGATATGAAGAAACCAGGGACTAAAGAGGTTAAGTTAGTCAGTAAACATTTCTCAGTTGCCTATTATGTGTTCAGACACAGTACTAGGGCTACTTAGAAAAAGCCAAGTCCTCAATTTTAAGGAATCTGCAATCTAACAGAGAAGCATCATGCAAACAACTAATTACAAAAAAATATACATAAGGGATAAATTGGACATAATCAATAGAGGGAAGATATTAGCATTAGGAGAAGTTGGGATTTTAGCTAGGTCTTGAAGGAAGCCTTAGAGGGAGAAATGGAGAAGGAGAGACTTCCAGGGTTATTGAAGACAGCCAACGGAAATAAGCGGACATGAGAGATGGACTGTCGGATGTGAGGAACAGTAAGAAGACCATGTCACTGGGTTAAGTGGAAAGTCCAAGGTCACATGGGTAATGAGTATCGAATCTGGGATCAATTTTTTGAGACTTAAGCCCCATTTCCCATAGAAACAATGTTGTGCATAGTAGCTAGATTTCCAGTCGAATCCTCCAAAGTGTATTTAACCAATCTTTAGTGTGCATCTGTGATAAAAGACATAGGAAGGTAAAGGATTTGAAAATAATAATGGGTAATGAAAAAAGCATAATGAAAATGATTGTTAAGCCTTGGTCCAGATCTCTGGGAAATGAAACAGAGAAAGAAAGATGACACAGGTCTTAATGCATAGGCCCAGAAACTACAACGAGATAAGGGCATTTTTTTAAAATGAGGGCAGCTGTGTATTTTATATTGCTGTTACTCTAATTTACATTCCTAAAGAGGCTTTCTACCAAAAGACAGTACCTTCACCCTCAAGCTGAAAGCAAACACCTATAAATAGTTGCTATTACAAGCATTAAAGAAAGAAATATGTATGATTGTACTTCTCTTCCACAGAGCTTAAAATGTTCTCCATGTAATATTTTACTTTTTTCCCTTATAGACTCCTCATAAGTTAAGAAAAGGGTAGGTAATCTCCATTTTGCAGGTGAAGAAATGGAGTCAGTTAGAAGGTATGTCAGTGAAATCACTACCATATCAAGCAAAAAGAAACCACCTGTGCTCATGCCTCCATCTCTAGACATTTTTATCTAGGCCCAATTTCTGTTAGACAAGGGAGTTGTGGATGGAAGGTATGATTGATAAGGCCAGCATTTTGCTCCTGTTACATGGAACGTATGAGATCGTACCTGATATACTGATACGCTTTCCTGTCCAATTTGTCTCTTTCTGAAATTATTAAGTGCTTTGCTGACCTTTAGGGAAACAGCAAGGGATTCTAAGTAGTGAGCAAACAAGAAACGGAAGCACTTAGCAACACCAGGACTCAGAAACCAAGAGAACTTATTAACATATCATGAAGCTTCAGCAAGTCATTTACATTTTGGTCTGGTTCTAAGAACCTACTTATGGCCAAGTATTACTTCTATTAAAGAAGAGGAAATCTGGGAAGGAGACAAGAAAAAGCTCTTGAAAAATTTGGAATGAAACCTTTTGCTCAGCAATTTCCTATTATTGAACTTTTCCTTGAAGACCCCTGGTATTATCTAGAAGATGGCTTAGACATAGTTGCATCATTATAATTATGTTCTTGATCCATAGGGGAAAATGTGTTCAAAGTACATATTTTGTTCCACAGAGTGGCTACAGAATGGATTGGCTTATGACCTTAGACTAATAGCTGGAAGGGTCAAAGGATCAGAGATGTAGAATGCAAAGAGACTTGAGGTCATTCTCCTTATTTTACAGATGAGAGAAACGGCTTCCACAGAGATTAAGTCAAGTCAACAAGCATTGATTCGTTTATTATAAAAAAGTATTTATTTATTTATTTATTTAAGTTTTCAACATTCATTTATGATTTTGAGTTCCATATTTTTCCCTCTCCTTACTCCATACTCCCTTTCCAACATGGCAGGCAGTCTGATATAGGCTACACATGTATAATCATATTAAACATATTTCCATAGTAGCCATGTTGTGAAAGAAGAATCAGAACAAAAGGGAATAACCATGAAAAAGAAAACAAATAACCAAAAAAAACGACAAAAGAAAGAGAAAAGAATGTGTTTTGATATTCTTTCAGACTTCTTAGTTCTTTCTCTGGATGTGGACAGCATTTTCTATCATGAGTCTTTTGGAATTGTCTTAAATCCCATACAATGTGACTCTTACTGTGTATAGGGTTCTTCTGATTCTGATCACTTCACTGAGCATCTGTTTGTACAAGTCTCTCCAGATTTTTCTGGAGTCTACCTGTTCACCATTTCTTATGGAACAATAATTACAATTATATACCACAGTTTGTTCAGTCATTACCCAATTGATGGACATCTCCCAATTTCTAATTTGTCACCACAATAAAAGATGTTATAAGTATTTTTGTACGTATTGGTCCTTTTCCCTTTTTAATGATCTTTTTCAAATGCAGACCTAGTAGTTATATTGTTGGATCAAAGAGTATGCAGTTTTATAGCCCTTTGGTTATAATTCCAAATTGTTCTCCAGAATGGTTGGATAAGTTCACAATTCCACTAACAATGCATTAGTGTTCCAAGTTTCCCACATCTCCAACATTTATAATTTTTGTGTTTTGTCATGTTAGCCAATTTGATAGGTGTGATGTGGTACCTCAGAGTTGTTTTAATTTGCATTTCTCTAATCAGTAGTGATTTAAGCATTTTTATATGACAATAAATAGCTTTAATTTCTTCCTCTGAAAACTGCCTGTTCAATTGGGAAATGACTTGTCTTCTTATAGATTTTACTCAGTTCTCTATACATTTTAGTAATAAGACCTTTATCAGAGACACTGGCTGTAAAAACTGTTTCCCACCTTTCTGCTTCCCTTCTAATCTTGGTTGTATTGGCTTTGTTTGTGCAAAAGCTTTTAATTTAATGAAATCAAATTTATCCTTTTTGCATTTTATAATTCTCTCTGTCCCTTTTTTGGTCATAAATTCTTCCCTTCTCCATAGATCTTATAGGTAAAACTATTCCTTGCCCTCCTAATTGGCTTATAGTTTCACCTTTTAGGTCTAAATTGTGTACCAATTTTGAAGGTATCTTGGCAGACGGAGTAAGACTCAACAAGTATTTATTAAACACGTAAGTGTCAAGCCAATCCTTATGAGCAATATCAAAGGCAAGATTTGAACTTAGTCCTTAGGCTATATCATTAGTCCAACCTCCCCACTTTTTAAAATAAGAGATAAAGGCAAGGCTGAGAAAAGTTAAATAATACCTCAAGTAACACAAGCAACAAGTAACAGAAATGGGATTGAAAACAAGTCCACTGTGACACAATGGTTAGAGGCCTGGGCCTGGAGTCAGGTTTATTCATCTCTCTGAATTCACTTTTCGTCTCAGACGCTAAATAGCTATGTGATCCTGGGCAAGTCACTCAACCCTGTTTTCCTCAGTTCCTTATTTGTAAAATGAGCAGAAGAAGGAAATGCTAAATTTCAGTATCTTTGCCAAGAAAACCCTAAACGCGGTCAGGAAAAGTCAGACACAACTGAACAACAACAAAGAACGGAATCCAAATTGAGTTTCAAGGTAACCTTTGGCTTCAAAGCCCAACCATGTAATTCCCAAACTCTAAGTCTTTCTGCTTCAAATATCACGAAACAGAAAAAAGGAAAATTAAATCTGATTCAGTAGAATGAAGAGAATGATGGATCTGTAATGGACCTCAGAGGTCATCATGTCCAACACCTTTGTTTTATTTATGAGCAAACTGAGATCCAGCGGGTGAAGTGAATTTCCCCAGGTCACCCAGTTAGAGTGTTAGAGCCAGGTAAATAACTCAGGTCTGACTCTCAAGCCAAGATCCTTTTATGACACGCCTTCTACTTCCCCAACCATGGAGGGGAAACCAAATTAAGAGCAGGTGACACCCTCTGGGAGGAAATGACTCAACTGACTGCTTTCTCACGTCGTTCATGCAAGAAATTTGGAGTAAAAATTGCCATTTGATTTGGTGGACCTATTTTTGATTTGTGGCTCCTTAAACAGTGAGACACACTTGAGTACAGCACTGTGGTCAACCAAGTGCAGTTCAATCTCTTCCCTATGGGAAAAGCTGACCATTATGAATTACATTATTTTAAAGGGTTTATGATTCAACAAATGACTTCTAACTTCACAATACCATGTATTTCAATCTAGAAGTGTCATTGAAGGTCATCGAGTCCAACCCCTTCCCATCTTATCAATGAGAAAGATGGAACTCAGAGATGTTAAGCAACTTATTTAAGATCACAGAATAGAGGGGTTCAGGATTTGAACTCAGGCCGACTGACTCTAAATCCTTTTCTCTTGTCCAATGCTTTACTCTCCACTGTTGTTCAGCCTTTCCAGCTTGATAGGACTTGTCAGAACTCATGCTTTAAAGATGTAGCCTTCAAGTATACAAGGTTGCTACTAGAGAGATCACAATCTGTGTCACTGGAAGGAACATGTCCACCAACGAAATCTTGGTGCTATTTGTTTGTTTTTTAAAGTAATGAGTCACTATTTGATTGGTGGTGAGGAAAAGGTTCTGTCATTTTCGCCTTCTTTCCTTGAGGTTCTTCTTTCCCTTATTACTTGAACCTTTGCCCAGGTGCTCTCATCCCGACTTCACCAAACACATCACTATGCACAATTCGTAAATGCGGATTTGAAAATATAAATTCCACACATGACTTAAGTTGAAAGACAGAGTAACTAGAGGAAACTTGCGAAGTTTATTTTTCATTCTTCAGACTGATAATTCTAGAGTTGGAGGTGGTGGGAACGATTCAGGTCGTCTGAGCATTTTATAGATGAGGGAAGTGAAGTAGAGGGGTCTGTCTAGTGACTTGATGGAGACCATATTGGGTAGTCCTAAGTGACAGGGCTGGGATCTAAACCCAGATCTTCTGACTTCAAATCCATCACTCAAATTTCCATGAGAATAAATTTCACCTATTGGAGGCAGAATGAACTCTTTCAGGATGCAAGATTGCTGTTTAGCAAATTCCCTATTCTGGTTTTCCCCTACTCATCGCCTTAACAAAGGTATGCTTCTCTATGATAAAATCTAACAGGCAGGCATCAGAAATGACAAATCAGATCAATCAGGGGGCAAGCATTCACTTTACAAAATAATTTTTCACTTTGAAGAAGGACTCACAATTATGGGTTTCTTTTCACAGTGATCTCCTGGAGGAATGCATTTGAAATATGATCCAATTTACCTTACCCTAAAATACAATTTCTGTGCAACTTTGCAATAGCATGTTTATCAGGGGATTCAAATGTTATATTGAATAAATCACTGAATTTGGACTCAGAAAGATACTTTCTAGCCTCTTTGGCCCTGGGCATGCAAGTTAATTTCCCTGAGACTCAGTTTCCTTCTCTGTAATCTCACTGACTTATGGATATTTAGTAGATAAAAGAAACTTAAAGGAAACCTTAAAACATCACATGTTATCATAATAAATGTTATTTGCAGTGGTAATTTCTATATGCTCTGTTTATATTTGCTGTGTTCTCCCAAGACCTGTCCTGATGTGGCATAAAGATCATCCTGGTTACTCAAAGGTGATGCCATTAGCACTCTCAGGTTCTCAGAAGCTGGGAAGATTTTGAATACATAGTCCTGAGACAGAGAACCTGAGTATGGCTTAAGTGCATAGGACCTCATTATTATACAGTTTCCCACCAGGTAATGAATTGTTCTGGCCTCAATAACTCATGAAGGCCATCTGTCTCCTAATGTTTTAGAGGTGTTGCAATCTGCCTTGATGGTAGAGTCCTCATATGAATGAACATGGAATTAAAACAAAAAAAGACCATTAAAGTAGCATTCATCAAAAAATATATCATTTTCTAGAGGGGGACCCTGATGTGAAAATGGGGTTTACATCTCTTCTCTAATCATTTCTTAGATATCTTCTATTCACTTCTCTCTCCTCCCTCTCTTTGACTTCCTGGAACATTTTCTCTATTGTATATCAACTTTATTTCTTCCCTTTTGAGGAAAGAAGCATTGTACAGTAGAGTGAGGGTTGCATAGGAAGCCAAAGACCTCAGTTCAAACCCTCTCTGTGACTTCTTTTGTGACTTGGGGCAAACCACTTTACCTCACTTAGTCTCAGATTCCTCCCCTGTGAAATGCCTTCCAAGGTCTTTTCCATCTCTCAATTCATAATCCATGAGGACTTCAGAGCCACAGTTAACTCCAGTGGCCTGAAATACTTTTTTTTTTAAATTCAAACAGATAATGAAGCACTTTTACATTGTTACCATACTCATTTAGGTCCTTGTTGCCTTATTTTTTCACACACATCCCTTCCTTCACTCTCCTCTGTTACCCCTAGTTGACTTAAGACTGCATATTAGAATACTTGGAGGGTACTATCTTCCCATTGTCATTAATTTCACACCCACTTTCTCCTATTTTCCCTTCAGTTTAGTTAGCTTTCTTTCACTAAACTCCTTCCATCACTAGCAAAATTACCAGGGCAATTTCCCTTTTCTTCTTGCTAATATTAGTAGCCCTGATGTTGCTTAGAAAAATCCCCCAGGAATCTGGCTTTCAATTAGTCCCAGTAAAAATGCAGCTTTCCTCCTCCCCAGTGCCCTTCCCAGAGAGTATTCCAAATGTAGAACAAAGTTGGTTTGAAAGAAAGAGACCTAGGTTCCATTCACAGCTATATAACTTTTGACCTCCCAGAAACTGTTTCCTCATCTGCAAAGACAAAATGAAAATACCTCCCTTTCCCAAATAAGCCCCTACTATGGGTATTAGGAGGGTATAAGGGGATGATGTATATGAAAGTTTTTTTTGCAAAGAATGCAGTTCTGTAAAAGTGGAAAGAATTGTGATTATCATTTCTTCAGCAGGGGTTTTTAACCTGCAGCGTATGAACATTTTTTAATGAAAACTGGGTAACTACATTTCAAAAGAATTGTTTTCCTTTGTAATCCTATGCATTAATTTTGATGCATTTAAAAGCATTATTTATTCTAAGAAGGGTCACATAGGTTTCACTAGAGTGCTAAAAGACTCCAAGGTACTAAAAATGTTTAAGAAGCCCTATTGTGAAATAACGTACAATCTTGAGTTACTCCTTACAGGATCTCAAAGGACAGCTTTCCAAGCACTTCTCATTTCTTGCCTTCACGATTCAAAACTCAGCAAAACAGACATAGACATTGACAATTCATATTGAACTTTAGAAAAAATAGTCAATATCTGTGGCTATTTTTACCAATAGAAACATAGACTTTCTTAAAATTTTATTCAAATGGGATCTTTTGTTTTTTCTTTTTAGAATTATTTTTCATTTTTCTGTGGCTCCCAAAGAGACTAAATACTGCTTGTTTTTATTGGTTATAGGCTCCTATCATTGGATCTTATAACCCCTTCCTCTTCTGTCTAGTGCCATGACAGTTTGGATTACTCAAATTGACAGTCTCTGCTGCCATGGAATCCCTTACAGAATATTAGAAGTGGATCATTTATTATAAGCCCTTTGTTTACACATTAAGAAACCGAGACCCAGAGAAGTTAAGGGTCTTACCCCTAACCAAACACTGTTTGGAAATAACAGAGCTAGATGCTAGGTCAGTTCTCTTCTCAGAGAATATTTGCTGTTTGGTGTTGGTAACTAATGAAATATGGGTCTGTGATTGGGGATGAAAAGGGTAGAGTTTTGCCCTAAGCATTTTCTGCAATGACACTCACTATTTTCTTCAAGGAATAGAAAACATAGGGAGCACATAGAAAAGTCACAGCTGAAAGGTTTTGTGTAAGCTTCCAACATATGTTAAACATTAAAACTCCTTCAGCAAGGCTGATGCGCTCACAGTTATCCTGGGGCCAGCAGTTAAAGCACCCCAGTGCTGCCAGGAAAACGTTATCCTGGCCCTAATTGAGAGCGACTTAGCTAATGTTTCATTTCCTAATTAGTTCTTGTCAGGTGCTGGAAGGCCAAGGATACTGCTGGTGGCACAAGGCCCATGTCTGGTATAACTGAAGTCATTCTGACAGACCAAAGTGCTGGGCTGATCTCTAAACTTGATATAGGAGGCAATATGATCTGGGTAGCGCTCAAAGCACTCAGTCTCCCCCACTACCCCAAATCCCAATGACTCACCAGGATTTCCATGGAATAGCAAGATGGTAACTGTAGGGTAGTTGAAGATAGGTTGCTTTAGGGTAAAAGTTCTTAAAGTGTGTGTGTAATGGGCCCCTTATGGCAGTCCAGTGAAGATTATGATTCACCACTCAGAATGTTATTTTAAATGAATAAAATAAAATACTTTTACAAAGAAAAGCAATTGTATTGAAATAAAGTTGCCAAAAATATTTTTCAAGTTTTTTAAAAGCATTAAGATTTCCTTGTCTAGAGAAATAGACCTCTTCCCATAATTATCCATATCCAACTCAAAAGACCGTTAACTATATGGAATAACTATATGTAGCCAGGAGAGAGAGAGAGAGAGAGAGAGAGAGAGAGAGAGAGAGAGAGAGAGAGGAGAGAGAAGGAGAGAGAGAAGGAGAGAGAGAGAAGGAGAGAGAGAGAGAGAGAGAGAGAGAGAGAGAGAGAGAGAGAAGGAGAGAGAGAGAGAGAAATCCATTCCACTGCCAGTTGCTTTTACCCATCCTATCATTCTCCGCCATCACTAGACTAAAAGAATGTAGGCTAAATCCCATTACATCTATTATCATTACAATGAAAACTTATGTCTGAGCCCCAGGTGATGGCCTACTTATTGAAATAATTTTAGATGAGAGACTGGAGACACAAGGCGACCCCAGCTTTAAGAAAATCTATTTTACAAAACTCTGAACTGACTATACAGGCAAATTAGTGGGTGATTATTTGCATTATAACAGGATTCTTCATTTTGCAAAAAAATAATAATAATAACACAAGATTTGTTGATATTATAGTCTTCTTTTGGAATTTTAAAATAAATTGAATTACAAAAAAATCTTTTCAGGAACAAATCCATTGCTTAAAGTAAAGGATACCTGTACTTTTTACAAATGGAGAATTGGAACAGCTAGGTGACACGGGGAATAGAGCACTGGCCCTGGAGTCAGAAAGAGCTGAGTTTGATTCTGGCCTCAGACACCTGACACACTAGCTCTGTGACCTTGGGCAAGTCACTTAATCCCAATTGCCTTCCCTTCCATCCTAAAAAAAATATAATAATAAGATTGATAATAAAAATGGGCAATCACCTTTTTTGAGGACACTGAATTACTGTCTTCATTTGAGCTATGCCCTTAATTTCCCAAAAATAAAAAAATGCCCATAAAAAGCTAAAAAATAAGTTTAAAATAGTGTGCCATATTCACTTTTACAGTATTTAACATGCACAAGGCTCTTTAATCTATAGTTATAGATTTATATTATTCCACATTAAGAAAGGACCTCAGAGGTCATCGAATTCTACTTGCATAATAACAGAAATCCTTTTTTTTTTTCAGCATACCAGGGTAGGATTCATTCAGTTTTTGCTTTAAGACCTCAAGTAAAAAAAGATCAAATCACTTTCCAAGGTAGTCATGTCAGTTTTGCACAGTTTTACTGGTTAAGAGAAGTGTCCTTATTTTCCGGTTGTTAACCTCTGTGTAACTTCTACCCATTATTCCTATTTCTGCCTTCTGGGAGAAGCAAAATAAATTTCAGCACTTTCCTACATGACACACTGTTAACTTCCTCAAGACACCTAAGACATCCTATTCCCTGCCCCTAAAGAGGCTTCTTCTCCAGGCTAACCATCCCTAATTCTCTCAACCAATCTTCATATGACACAATCTTGAAACTATTTACCATCATGGTGGCACTCCTATGGGTATTCTCCAGCTTGTTGTATTTTTTTCCCTAAAATCAGATGCCCTAAACGAAATATAGTACTCTAAATACTGTTGTACCAAAGCTTAAAGAAACCTTATTTCTTTTTCAGATATACGGACCTCTAGTTAAAACTTTCTCATCTTATAATTGATAAATTTGATTTTTTGAAATCAAGAGTAAAATTTTATATTGATTCCTATGTTTTTATTAGATTTAACCCAATGTTCCAGCCTGTCAAGATCCTTTTTTAAAAAATATATGTCTCAGTTAAATCTCCTATCTTTTTGATAAGTATGTTATAAATACCTTATTGATAAAACAAAATACTGAATTCCACAAGGCCAACAATCTATCCCTAGGACACTCTACAGAAGGCCTCCTTTCCTGCTGACGTCAAACAATGAACAGTGGCTTTGGCAAGCAGCCATTCAACCAGTTCTGAATCCACCTAACATTATCTAGTTCACATTTGTCCAGTTTGTCTACCACAATAACATAGGAGACTTTGTCAGAGATTGTTGTTGTCCACAATAACCTGAGACATTTGTCAAATATTTTGCTCAAATCTAGGCAGATTCTATTTACATTATTGTTCTGATCTGTAACAGCATCAAAAATGGACATTAGGCTAGTCCAACATGACGTATTCTTCATGGAGCCATACTGTCCCATGGTGATCACTGCTACTTTTTAAAAATGTCCATTAACCATCCCCTTAGTCATACCTTCTAGAATTTTTTGCCGAATTAAAGTCAAGCTCACTGGCCTGTAATTTTCAAGCTTTATATTCTTCCCTTTTTTGAAAAGTGGGACATTTGCTTTTGTCCCATGCTATGACATCTCTCCCATTCTCCGTGATCTTTCAGAGATCACAGAAAGCGGCTTAGAATATGAGTCTGGTAGTTCTTTCTGCATCCTCGGATTTAGTTCATCGGGGCTAGAGGATGTGAAATCATCTAGGGCACACATCTAGGGCACTGTTTTCGTACATACCTTTGATATTACTCAATTTTTATTAGTCTGTTAGCCAATTTTGCTCCCTCCTTTTCAGACCTTTTATTCTTCTTGGAACAAATGGAAGCAAAACAAGAGCTAACCAACCTAAAATTACAAATAATTTTTAAAAATCAATAAAAATAGATGGGGATAAGCAAACTACTGAAACAAGCTACCAGCTATGGCATAAATGTAAGAACTGACATAAAAGCTTCACACAAAAAATGTATTATTGGAAAGGCACATTATATCACCCAAACTTCCTAAGAACCTTGTACAGATGAGGAACTTGGAACTCAGAAAAACTGAATGACTTGCCCAAGGTGATGTGTAAGTAACAGGACCAGGACTTGACTTTATGTGTTTTCCTCTAATATCAGAGCTTAGTAGTTACATTCTTAATAGGAACACAGATTTGTTTTTTACTTTGGTTTCTGGTAAATAATGATGATAATGATAGCTGATATTTATATAACACTCCAATGTTTCTCAAGCACTTTCCACACATTATCCTATTTGAGGCTCATAAAAATCTTATTGTCCTCACTGCATAGAGAAAACGGAGAGTAAGAGAGGTTAGGTGACTTACTCAGGGTCACACTATTAGATGGGATTTCTCCCCAGGTCTTCTCGCCTCCAAGTGCAATGCTTTATCCGCCATGGGAATGTGCTCATTTGCATGATTTCTATAGCCAGTGAACACTCCAGTGTTAATTGCAGGGCCAGAATGATATTATACAGAATGATATTATGCAGAATGGAATGTGGCCAGGATGTAGAATGCTGCCATCAGAACTTTAATGGCACCAAATAGAAAGCAAATTGATCAGTAGCCATAAATGAGAGTCCTGTCAGCAGCCAGAGCTACTCTCACTTGTAATCTTAATAAGGAGATAATGTTACCAGGGAAAGACAGTCTCATCCTCATAGGTACAAACCCGGGAGCATCTACTTGATCTTCTGAAACTGCTACCCATTACTATAGCTGGTGTGGACACTCTTATGATCCTCAAACCCACCTAATCATAAGAGGGTCAACAATTTTGGTTTTCTAGAACAGACAAGGAAACAAGTTTCTCTTCTCTCTGTTAGATATATGGAGGGTTCTTGAAGCAGAATGTTGTTGAATGTGTCCACTGGATTTGCTTTTTCCATTTAATTTTGTTATTGCTGCTGCTGCTGTTAAAATTAGGCTTCAACACCAAGGATGGGGTGAGGTGGGAGGCAGGATGTATCCAGACGTGCCTTTGATGGAAGAACAAATGGCATCAATAAAACATTGAAGGCAAACCCAAACAACAATAAAGGAGTGAAGGTCAGAAGAGTTGCTGCATACATCATAGTGAGTTTACATATATTTTTGACATAGGAGATAGCATGGGGAAGGGAGATAAAAGAGACATTCCCCAGCAGTGACTGTTGGATTTCTTAAACCTGTTTATTTTATAGGATTTATTTAATATTGTATATATTTATAAAAATAAATATATATTTATTTTATAGCATCTAGGATTATTTAGGATGTTTTACAAGGGCACGTTCCCTGGCCAACCAGAATAGAGAAACCCTTTAAAACCATAAAATGGCCAACGTTATGATCATTGCCTAACTATTTTTATTGTTCCAGTCATGTCTAACTCTTTGTGACACCATTTGGGGTTTTCCTGGTAAAGATAATAGAATGGTTTGTCATTTCCTTCTCCAGCTCATTTTACAGATGAGGAAACTGAGGCAATGTTGAATGACTTGCTCAGGATCACACAGGTAGCAAGTGTCTGAGGTTGAATTTGAACTCAGCTCTTCCTGATTCCAAGCCTATCTATCCACTGTGCCACCTAGCTGTCCTTTGCCTAGGTATAGGACCATGCTTAATATTTTCAGAATAAACACCATATTGCCCTACCAGAAGACAGTGTGTTATAGTGGGGAAAGTGTGATATTTATAATGAGAGAATTCTGTTTGAATCCTAATTCTCGTGATTACAAACTGTCTAAATATAGGCACATCACTCATCCTCTCAGCCTCATTTTGCTCATCTGTGAAATAGGGAGAATAATGGCAGGACCTAAATTACAGGGTGATTATGAAGAATTGGTAAGATAATGTATGGAAAGCATTATATGAATACCAAATATTACTATGAACATTGCTAAAATCTCAAAGAATACTGATTTCTCTCAGAATTCATAGGTCTGCCTGTCTTCTCATCACTATGACTCTTCAAAACTTTGTGGGATTGGGAAAGAAATTTTATACATGCATGTACTACTACATACTATGCATGTACATGCATGTACATACACAATATGTTATGTACATGCAAACACTGTGTGAATCTGTGTATGTGTATGTGTAATGTATGTGTGCATTTGTATATGTGCATATTATATATACACATACACACCTGTATACATATACATATGTGTACAAACACATACATATACACACCATATACATATATGAATGTGTATATATAATCAAATTATATATACATATACATACAATTATATATACATATATGCAAATATATGTATATATAATCAATGATATGATTATATGGTAGAAGACAAGAGGACAGGGATCCATAGTAAGAATGAGCTTCTTCTGAGTTGTTGTCATTTTTTTCTTTGCCAGAAATAGCTTCCTTGGTGACCTCAGGGTAGTGTATCCCACTCATAGAAGAGTGTAAGATTAACTAGCCCCCCTACACGGACACACACACACACATACACACACACACACACCCCTCCAAAATATTATATAGCAAAGTATACAAAAGGAAGGGATGTATTTGAACTTTGTTTTTCCAAATCCGTATGTTGTAAATCAGGGTCCTTAATGAGACTGACAATATTCTATTTGAAATCCAATTAGTAAATCACTGATGGAAAGTTAGAAGGGAATTCAGAGGCCACCTAGTCCAACCTTTTTATTTTAAAGATGAGAAAAAGAGACTTGTCCAAGGACATGTACTGTGTCCCTACTGTGTGCAGGATGTCATTCATAAAAGGAGATATAAGACACAGTCACCACCTTCACTAGATTATTCATTCATTCATTGACTCATTAATCATGTATAAAGTACCTACTCTAGGCCAAGGACTGTGCTGGATACTGGGATAAAGGAAAAAAATAGTCCTTCAGGTATCATACATCTTCTGTAGGAAAACAAAATTAAAACATAGACAAGAAAATACAAAGTATGTTCAAAGTCAAAGGGAGGGGGAAGGGTCCTAACAACTTGAATATTCAGGAGAGGCCTCATGTAGGAGAGAACAGTTGAGCTGACCCTGGAAGGAAGTAAAGGATTCTCAATGGTATGAATGAAAGATAAGGAATTCTAAACCCAGGGAACAATTGTGCAGCCATGGAGACAGGAGATGGGATGTTGGATAGTGGGAATGGCCTGTAAGTCATTTTGGTGGGATTATAGAGGGCATGAAGGAGAATAATACAAAGACAGACTGGTGTTAGAAGGTGAGGGAGTTTACATACCAATGAGAGAAGTTTGTATTTTAACCTAGGATCAGTTGGGAGCCACTGGAACTTGTTGAGTGATAAGTGAACTAGGTTTCAGAAATAAGAATTTCATAGCTAGAAAACAGTCTGGCAAAGGGAGAAGGTAAAAGGCTAGGAGACCAATTTGGATATTACAGTAATAAATCACCTAAGAGATGAGGGTCTGTTCAGGGTAGTAGCCCTTAAAGGGAGAGAATGGGGTACATGTGAGATAAAACCAATAAGATACCTGACAACTATTTCGAAGCTTGGGATAAGGGAGAGAAAAATGCCTGAAGTGGTCCTGATTTTACAAATGCAAGTGATTAGGAATTTGGTGACTCCCTCAATAGAAATATAGAAATTAGAAAGAGGTATATGTTTGAGAAGAAAGGTAATGAGGTCTGTATTGGACAGATTGAGTTTAAGATGCCCACAGGACATTTCATTGGAATTGTATAAGAAGTGAATAACTATTCTTCCTTAATTCTTAAAACTGATTTTGAGGAACAGTTAGAAGGTTTCTTACCATGACCCCCATATTGGTGTTTAAGTTACTCCCACTGTAGCTGGACTTTTCATTCCTCTTTCATTTTTAGAGCATTCAATCTGTAGCCTTTCACAATTATCCTAAAATCATTAAACATTTGCTGTTTCCTGATTCCCTACCCTAACTCCCTATCTTTCTTCTTCTCTGCCCAATCCCTCCTGACCTCTTCTACTTTCTTTGTATGAGATGCCAATCTTCTTAGTCTGTCTTTGGGGGCATATATAGTAACATACTGACAGCGGGGCAGATGGAGCACACGCAAGTGGAGATCAATATCTCATTCCCAATACACTCATATTCCCCCTGTAGTCCTATGAAAAAAAATAATGAAAGTGTCCCATTTATTGAACACCAGCAGCCACATGTTCTCGACTCTCTATTATTTCCTGTTAATCATCCACTTGCATTTCTCTGTCTTTTGGTCCCCGCTCAGGTGTTTTTCCTCAGTACTGATCCAGTTGCTTGACCTTTCTGCCCTCTCTTAAAGTTCTTGGCTCAAACACAGCATAATAAATTCCCATCTCATCATCATTGACTGTCAACATAGAAGCCCACAGCCAGGTGAAAGAAGAAAAAAGAAAAAAAAGAACCCATGTCTCTTTACTAAAGCCTGCTGGATCTCTAATATCTCATTAGCATACCACACACAGGCATTCAGCTCTTAATTAGTTACGTGGTGTGATAATTAAGTAGTATTTCTCTACAGTTTCCCTCTTGTGTGGAAAGGAGGGAGAAAGGAGGCTGGTTAGGGAGGGAAAGGGGTGTTGGAGTTTATTTCAAAGTTCTAAGTAATTGTGACCCTGGAGAGAAACAAGCAGCCAATTCTCAAGGGGATGAAGGAGAATGTATTGTATTTCCCCCCTGCATTTCAAAATTCTCCTTATTCATATCTGCATGAAACTGTCTCCCCTCCAAAAATATTCCTATTATAAATATCTTAAACGAGATAAAGAAAATTTTATATTGGTATTTTATCTCCTCTTTTCCTATATTCGCAAGATCTATAGATCCAAAACAGTCCAGGGGAGGAGCAGGGCTAGCCTAGGCCATTTTGTCCTTATTATGAGGAAACTCATTTTCCCTTTACTTCTTAGAGGACTAGTGGTTTTCCTCCAGGAGGGCTGGTAGAAGGTGATATGTTATGTTCTCCTCCCTCCTGCCACATAGCTCTACACCCCAACAGGTACACACATTTAGAAGAAATTAAAAAGTCCAATGAGACTTCCATCATTCAAAATCCAAGTCTTTCATGAAGGGACAGACTGAAATAATAATATATATGTGGCAGTTTTAGAGCCCATCACTGCAGGGAAGATAGCACAATCTTTTTGACCTGTCCATGTTGTATTAGTTTGAAGGGTGGGGTCCTTATCCCATGAGTCCCAAAACCTTAAGGCATTGCCCAGATGAAGGAGAGCAGTTCTATTCTTCTTCAGCAGGAATTTCCCTGGGAAATTTTTTTCCCTGGGAAATTTTTGACCATCAAGCTGGTCAAAATAGTAGCAAAAATAAAATAAGGCCTTTCTCTGGCAGCATGTAGGCTGTTGGGTTTCTTATGATGGCAAAACAGATGGCAAGGCTGTGAGCCCTCTATATGTGGAGCTGAAGAGTTATTGCATCCAGGAAAAGACAGATGTAAGTTGGTTATAATATAAAATATAAAATTCAGTTTCACATAGGCTCTTAATCTCTTGAAAATAGTATCCACCTAAAGAGCTGTCCACCCACCCACCAAAACAAAACAAAACAAAAACTAATGCCAATATGTACCATATCATTTTCTGGGTGAACCTTCCTCAGGAATGTCAAAGATGATGACCCCAATACTGTGACCAGCATGCTTTCATAATGCCAATACTGAATTTTTGGAAAATGTGTACAAAAAAAATAAGTACCTTGAAATAGCAGGCTATTCTCAGACTGACCTTCTCAAACTAAAGATAAGTACAGAGCAAAGAAGACAAGAGAGAGAAAGAGGCAAAGAAAGAAAGGGGAGAAGGATAGGCAGAGAAAAAATTGACATAAATTGACATGTCACTACGTGTGACCAGGAAACTGTTATCAATTAAAAATGAAAAAGGGATGATGAGACTAATTTCTCTTTTATCTATCTTGTCCTGTTTCTTATACCCTCTCAGAGAGGGAGAGAGGGAAAAAGAAAGAGAGGGACAGAGACAGAGACAGAGACAGAGAGACAGAGACAGAGAGAGACAGAGAGAGACAGAGACAGAGAGGGAGACAGAGACAGAGAGAGAGACAGACAGAGAGACAGAGAGACAGACAGAGAGAGAGACAGAGAGAGAAAGACAGAGAGACAGAGAGAGACAGAGAGAGAGACAGAGACAGAGAGACAGAGAGAGACAGAGACAGAGAGAGACAGAGAGACAGAGACAGAGAGACAGAGACAGAGAGAGAGATAGAGAGAGACAGAGAGAGAGAGACAGAGAGAGACAGAGAGAGAGAGAGAGAGAGAGAGAGAGAGAGAGAGAGAGAGAGAGAGAGAGAGAGAGAGAAAGTTCTTCATTCACAGGTGGGGAAGGATATTATGCCCCATTACTCCCTTCCTGTATAATTCTTAGTGCACTAGTATATGAGTGTGGTCCCAGTAGCTGTAATTTTCCAGCAACTCTCCTGCTTCCACTTAATCCCTATTTGGCTTCCCAACAGCAGTATACTTCCATAACACTGGTAATAATACAGTATATTCTCTGCCCACAGCTTTGCATGTAGCAAGGACTGAAGGAATTATTCTTAGTCCAAGCAGAAACCCAAATTAAGATCACATGTGAGAAAAACTGGTTTAAAAGTTTGTTCCACTCCACAGAGACTATGCACTACTAGTGCTTTGCTGAGATGAAAAGGAGAGAGAAGAAATTGCACTTTGTTCCTGATTTTGTTAGCGTTCTATGTTGCTGTGCTGAGCTGACTGTATGATATACTAGAATATATGTGGGCTCTTTTGTTAGAAGACTGGGTTCAACTCCCAGACTTTTCTGCTTCCCAGTTCTATGACCTCCAGAAGGTCACTCAGACTCTCTGGTTTTTAGCTTGTTCATCTGTAAAAAGAGAGGATTAGACAAGGTAACCAATAATGTCACTGCCAGATAAATCATCATTATCATCATCATCATCACCATCACAATCATCATCATCACCATCATCATCATCATCACCATCACCATCATCATCATCACCATCATCATCATCACCATCATCACCATCACCATCATCATCATCATCATCATCACCATCATCATCATCATCATCACCATCATCACCATCACCATCATCATCATCACCATCATCAACATCACCATCATCTATCTATAATTTATTGTTTCTACTATAGGTCAAGCACTGTGCTGAGCCCTTTACATCTGATTCTTACAATAACCCTGGAGGTAGATGCTATTATTATCCTCATTTCACAGTTGAGAGTTAAGTGACTTGCCCAAGTCATAAAGTAAGTAAATGTCTGAGACTGAAAAGAACTTAGGTCTTCCTAACTTTAAACCCAGCTCTCTGTCCACTGTGCCACCCAGCTCTGAATCCATGAGTCAAATAGTACAAAGGTTGTATAAGATTGGATGATGGCATATTAAACATAACTGTATTTCATTTATTTAAGATCATAGGTTTTAAGCTGAAAGAGACCTTAGACGTCATCAGGCTAGGTCATGGTGACAGGTAGTTTACAGAATAACAGCCAGAATATAAGCAAATCTGCAATATTTGTATTTTTATTAATGTATTAAAGGATTATTGTATTAAATACTTGTAGATTTATCAATAAGTCCTACACTAGATCTCCAGAGCCCTCCTTTTCCATCTGATTCAATGCATAGACTTTAGAATTAACCTCAAATGTCCTCAGCTAATCCTTTCCCTACTCCTGAATTATTGAGTGCTTACACAAATCCTGTGCCAACATCAGGATTCCAAGTTAATGAGCAGCAGAAGGCTAGCTAATGGTCTATTGCAGGCCCCACCATTGTCCTGCCCGTATTTCTAACTCTGTAGATGATCATGTTGCTATCCTTCCCAAAAGAAGAGAAACATTAATGAAATAAAGAGAATCATAGACTATAAGAACTGGAAAAGACTTTAGATATGATCTAGTCCAACCCTTTCATTTTATAGAAGAATTATCAGGAACAGAAATGTTTGACTCATTTGGATTAATACACAGACATATATGTATACATATACATATACATCTATATTTATGCATATATAACTATATGCCTCTACATGCATATATGTATGTGGAAATATGTATATATATGCATGCATATATGAGATCTTATTCTAGTATGCCTTCTTTAATATTTTTAATTTTTTAAAAATGACGTAAAATGAAAGGTAGAACCATAATTTACTTTGATCTTTTCCTTTCCCCATCTTCAAGGGTATGAAGTTTGGTCATGTGGAAGACAGGCTCTACTTGTTTCACTTGGGACCCAAAGGCAAAGCTAGAAACCACGTGCTGGAAGTTGTCAAAGGCAAATATAGAATCAATAAAAGGAAAAACTGGCTAAAAAGGAGAGCTAGTCAGTTATGATCATAATGATGGCGGTAATGATATTTCACATTTACCCAGCACTTTAGAGTTTGCAAACTGTTTTACTTACATTATCTACCTTCAGAGTTAGTATATTCCCCCTTGCTAGAGGTCATCCAATGAAGGTTGGAAGAACAGAGGTCATAGTAAGGATTCTTTTTAAAATTCAATTTTATTCACATTTTTTCTAGCAACTCAATTTCCAACGTATTCCTTCCCCAGAGGGCAAACCCTTATAACATCCTTTAAAAAGGGGGGGGGGGGAAACAGCCAACATGTTTTTGAATATCACATAATCATTGTGCCTACCTGTGCAAAGAAGCCAAGAGATGCCTTCTTATCTCTTGTGGATAGACTACTGAGCCTTGAAGTCAGGAAGACTGCAAAATTCAAATCCTACCTGGGAAATTTACTAGCTGTATGATAGTGGGCTAGTCACTGAACCTCACTCAGTCACATGTTCCTCAGCTGTAAAATGAAAAGGTCACTCTCATTGGTTCCTGAAGTTCTAAATCTATTGTTAGTTTAATGATAATAATAGACGATTAGTAATGATGGTCTATTATTATAGTTACTATATAGTAAATATTACTATATTTGATGATAATAATAGACCATTAGTAAGTTAAAAATCATTGGCTTCCAGTTTTAAATTTCTGATCCTATGTTCCCATGAATTCTAGTCATTATGCCTCTGCAACGTTCAGTTTCTATTGTTTTGTTGCTATTGTTCTTTGTATTTATAGTTTAGTGTGTTTGCATATAATTTTCCTAAATCTTCATACTCCATGTTGCATTAGTTCATATATCTTCCCACGTTTCTCTTTATTTTTTGTGTTTATAATTTATACTTTCTTATGGGAGAGCAATATTCTATTGCATTCATGTATACAACTTGTTTCAGCATTTCCCTAGCAATTGGGCTTCTATTTTGTTTCTAATCCATTGCCAATGCTAAAGTTCCTGTTGTTTAGTCATGTCCAACACTTCTTGATCCCATTTGGGATTTTCTTGGCAGAGATGCTGGAGTGATTTGAGATTTCCTTCTTCCCCTCATTTTACAGATGAGAAAACTGAGGCAAACACGGTTATGTGACTTGCCCAGTTTCCCACAGCTAGTAAGTAAGTGTCTAAACTGATATTCAACTAACGATAAGTTATCCTGAATCCAGGCCCAATACTGTATCCACTATGCCACCTAACTGCTACAAAAAAGTTCTGTTATAAATACTTTGGTGTATATGAAGTCTTTCTTTTTATCACTTACATCTTGAGTACCCATCTGCATCAAAGGGTACAGACATTTTAATGTTTTCATTCACATATTTCCAAATTGTTTTTAGAGTGGTTGTGTGAATTTATAGCTTCACCAATAATGCATAAGTGTGCTCAATTTTCTGGATGTGCAGTGAAAACTCAGTTGTTTTGATTTTCATTTCTCTTATTATTTGCTATTTGAAGTATTATTTCACATGCTCATTCACACTTTATACTATCTTTAATTTTTTTTGGAACATTTTGTTCACATATATATATATGTTTTCTTGATTACATCATTCATTTCCACAAGGTTTTGAGTTACAAATTTTCTCCCCTTGTTTCCCCTACCCCCAAGCCCAAAACAGTGATCCCACCAAAATGCCCCTCCCACAATCTGTTCTTTTTTATGTCCTCCTCCAACGCCCCTCTAAATTTCTAGTAGGGCAGGAAGAGTCTCCCTACCCCAGTCCCTGTATGTCTTATTTCCCAGTTGCATTTGATTGTATAGCTTTAAATTCTAGATTCTTGCGATTCCTCCCTCGTCACCCACTCCCACTGGAAAGAGTAGCAGTTCAATACAGGCTGTACATGTGTAATTACGCAGGACATCCCCATGGTGGGCATATTGTGAGAGGCTGATTGTATGTCCCTCCTTCATATCCTGCACACCCCCCCCTTGTTTTGTTCTCTACCCTGTCCCTTTACTGAGGTGTGTGCTTCCCGCAACCCTCCCCCCCACCCT
>CM053596.1:250584766-250602250 GCA_028646575.1 Pseudocheirus occidentalis | reverse complement strand
AGCAGAGCAGGGGAGGGGCTTTACAGTGGGATTGCTGTTTTAGGGGTGGGGCAGGGGCAAGATGGGGAGAAAATTTGTAATTCAAAAATGTAATGAAAATGAATAATGTAAACAAGAAAACAAATTAAAATAAAGTTTAAAAAAAAAAGAATACAGAGAACAGTAGAATAGGTTGGTAAGGAAAAAGAAAAGGGATCAAGGCCTTTTATTGAAAATTCTCCTATCTTCCAGAGGCCAATATGTGTTAGTATATGTTTAAGAATCAGTTGTCTAGTATAGGCATACTTTTAAAGTTAATCTGTATTATTACATTTCTCCTTCACTTTCTTAAGTCTAATCAATAAAGTTATAAATCAAGCCCTGATTTGTAGCTTTTGCCAGTTTCAATGGTGGAGGTGGTCACACTGGATCAGCCAATTGGAGGTGGCTTCAAGCAGACTCCTATATGATTTTCTTATGAGATCACTAAAAAGCACTCAAAGGAAATGTATTACAACAAAAATCTCCTTCAGATTCAACTTGGAAGAGCCTGGTTTGAGTCCTAACTCTAACACTCATTAGCTGTGCAATTTTTGGGAAGTCTTTCAACTTCTCTTTATCTCAGTTTCTTTATCCGTAAAACAGAAATAATTATCTTTAAACTACCTCTCCATTAGACCCATCAAATAGGATGTTTATGCATATAAACATATGCCCATAAACAAAATAAATGTCAGCTATTAATATTAGTGAAGGTAATGATGCTTATTTTAAGCTTCAATTCCAAACAATTACGCGATCTAAATTCTTTTGATTGCTCATGAATCACTTTGCTGAACTTTCTCATGAAAAGAAATAGAGAAAACCCTTCTCCAGTTTTGGACTTAGCTGAATCAGCCATCCAGAATAATCTACACATTTAAAAAAAAATTAGATAAATGAGATAACTTATCTGTATGCTGGTTTTTGAAGGACATATACCCCATCTATAAAGACTTGTTTCCTTTTTTAGCCTTCTTTCCCAGGACATCTTTCTAATTGTTTTCGTAATAACTTCATCCGCTCCTTCTAGACAGCATTTCTTAGCAGGTGGCTGCTCTTTTGTGATCCCTGATGTGATGAAAGCCAGTTCCTGATAACTATTTTGCACCTGCCATGTCTCTATTTCTCTCTCTGCCTTCCTATCCCCTCTTCCCCCCTCACAGGGGTATCTGAAATTGGCTAAATATAGGAGCAGAGATTAGTGGTAACCACATTTTACATTCTAGCTCCTCAGTACTTCCTCATAAATTTATTATCTAAGCTCCTCATTTCTCCTTTTGTCCAATACTCTTCTTCTTTCTGATGTGTCTTTGTTTCCTAGCTGGGAAAAGGGGGGAGTGGTTAAGGTCCAATTCAGAAAGAAGTATAGTGGGTATGAGGGTTAAGTGTCCAGATTACAATGAAATATTGGGATTGACAGTGACTTCTGTTCATCCCTGTTATCCTTATCCCATTATCTTGGATAATCGAGCATATACAATATCTCAGAAGCAAATAACCATCTTCAGACTTGATTCATGAGTCATATTGCTGTGTGTGTGTATGTGTGTGTTGTGTGTGTGTCTTTGCTCTCTAAAATGGGTGGGGAGGGGAGGCGAGAAGATAAGAAAACTTTTAATTGGTGCATTCAGCCAAGCAGTTCAGGAACAGAACATTAATTTTTATTTTAATAATGTAATTTTAATTGAATACTTTGCTAGTGCTGAACTAAATTGGGTCTGTTATTTAAAATTACATTAAGAAATATCAACCCCCACCTACTACCAACACCACTCAGACTCCTAAATGAAATGTTGTCAGTTTGGGAACAGGAAGAATTTAAATGACTGTTCCTTGAGAGATTCTAGCAGAGAAAAAGGATAACTATTTAAAAAAATGTGTATACTTGCTATTTGTGAGTGACTGGAAATACTCTGAAATGTGTTCTTTTTCATATATCCTGATTCTTTTGAGTCTTGTCTCCTTGTAGAATAAAAAAGGCATCAATTAGTGGATTCACATACCCCCTGATCATAGAATCATAGATTTAGAAGTGTCAAGAATGTGGGAGGTCATTTATTCTAATCCCTTCCTTTTTGAGATGAAAGAATTGTGGTTTAGAGAGATGAAGTTTGCCCCAGGTGACACAGATCATGATAGAACTGCCATACTATGTCAGGACTTCTGATTCCAATGTCAATGAGCATTTGTTAAGCTCTATGTTCCCAGCACTGAGCCAAATGCCGAAGCCAGTCTTCTTTCCATGATTCCTTGATGTCTTTCTATGATCCCCAGTAGCAAGAAAAAGACCATTGAAGCAATGTATATAACATGTAATCGCTTTGTAACCTCAATATACTATACCACATATAAGCTATGACCACTATGCAGTATGGGGCCCAGATATGTGGTAGATACAACCAGTATATTTGTTACAATTTGTCTATTTCATGGAATTTTTGCTTTGCCATGATGTTTTCTGAAATATCTGACTTTACAATTTTTCCTGTAGCTGTTCCCCAAAGAAGCTGGGCCTTTCCACCCACTATGCTTCTGTACGTTTCTATGCCTTTCTAAGGGAAAGGTCCTTTCTAAGGACCTTTCTATGCCTTTCCATCGGCCCTGTACATATCTACCAGCTAGAATGCCAGCAAATTAGGACAAGAGATTGTATTGCTTTTCTATTAAAATCTTCAGTTTTTACCAAAATACTTGAAAAATAATAATCATTTAATAAATGCTTATTCATTCATTCATTTGGCCATATCTTCATCATCTAAGGCAGGTCCAATCTTTTATATATGAAAGTGCTTACACTATGGAATCTGAGAATGGTTCACAGCTTATGGTAGAAGCTAGACTTTATACCTTCTGGGAAATCATATGTTTTCTACTGATAGAAGAACTCAGGACTCAAAGGACACAAATTTTTCTTGGGTCAGTATTTTGAAAAGGGTCATTTCCTGTTCCTTCTCATGAGAATAGTAGATAGAACTTTTTCATTGGCTTCTTAAAGGTCCATGAAGTCTTTTCTTATGACCTTAGAATGAATGTTCCATAAGAGCAACATGCACAACTTCCAGTGGGGGTTCAAAGATAAGAGAAATTAGAGCTAGTTGGTGAATTAGTAGAATTTTCTGAAGATGATATTTTTTTGACCTCCACTTTAATTTAAATCTACAAATGTATATTAAGCACCTAATATGGGCCAGGTCCTGGGGTGACAGGTTAAAAAAAAATAGAAACAATATTTTCCCTCAAGGAGTTTACAGTGTACTGGGGATTATAATATATGCATAGTTAAGTCAATATGAAGTATAGACAAAGTAGAGCAGATGAACTCCAAAAGGAACAAGCACTAATTTTAAGAGAACTAATGACAGTAGGAATGTGGAAAGACCAAAGAGGGAAGTGTTCCCTGGGTTATGGCTTGAAGAAAACTAGAGATTACTTGAGGTAGAAGAGGGAGTGAGTGCATTCCCAACAAAAGGGAGAAAGAAGATATTCTGTGCAAAAGCACAGAGGTATTTCTCTTATACAGAGAAAAGGAAAACAAGCCATTCTGTTTAGAATCAAGATGGTGTAAAGAGGAATTTAGAAAGTTAGGTACTATTTTGACAGAAGAAAAAGTTGGTTTGTCTAGGGAACTGCAAATAGTCTGTGTTCTTTGGTACGTGGGGCATGTGTTAGAATATGGGTAAACTGGGCCAGAGCATGAAGGGCCTTGTAGTTTAGATTCCAGATTATGGGACTGAAAGCTAGAAAACACCTTAAATATCAAGAACCCCCTCACTTTTGAGGTGAGGGATCTGAGAAAGAGAGGGATTATGCCCAAGGTGAGTAATACAGGTAAAAAGCAGTAGAGTTGGGATCCACTTCCTAACTTCAAACCCAGTGACTTGCTATACATCATTTGACAGACAACAAGAAACCAAAGGGGCTAAAATGGGAGCTTATGGGACAAGATTTTTTATCTCATATTATGTAGGTGTAATATCCTACAATCATTGACTCTGTTTTCAGTCATTATGATGACATCATAGATATAAAGATCTAACTCCTTTATTTTATAGATGAGGAACTGGTCTCCATAGAAGTGTTTTGCCTAAAGTCATACAGGCAGCAAATAGAAGACTTAAGAAGCAGTTCCTCTGACTCTTGATCTAATGTTCTTTCTACTGCAACACATTGCCTTAGTTCTGAAGAAGAAAACTCATTTGACTGAGCTTAGTCAACCACTTTCAAAGACACGACAGTGAAACCACAATGGTTACCTAAGGAGATTCCTAGGAAGCAACAGCAGGCAATGTGGAGGGACAATTTTAGGAGTAGGGACTCTATCAATCCTCAAATCCTATTAAATCTGAGAGCTAGACCCAATTTTGAGTTCTGGGCCAAAGGAAGCTAATAATGGTATACTGGGAGAGGACCATAGGAAAGGAGAACCTGAAATACAGGCAGTTTAAATAGCATTAATAGAGACCAGCACACAATATATTTAAATGCTAAATGCTACTACTGACATTTTTGTCCATATTGAATGGGAACATGACAGAACTATGAAGAAAGAATCCCTTAAAGTAAAGATTGACATTGAATCGAATCATTAATTACAGGTGTCAAGATCTAAGATTTATGTTCTGAAACACCACCACCTGGTGTTTTCTAAGAGTTAAGAGAAAGTTAAAGAGAAAGGAAGACAGTTGGTCTGTGCTTTCACTAGCATCAATAAACATGTTGGGTTCTATAGTGGTAGTTAAAGAGTAGATGTATTACAGAAGCTGATCCCAACTTGACTTTGTCTGTGGCCATTGTATAATGTGTGTTTACTGTAATTTTGACTTCAGGGTGATCCACCTTCTAAAACTAAAAATAGATTAGATATCCTGCCCATTTTGATTAGACGTGTATAAAACATCCCACTGATCATGTGATTTTTGCATGCATACACACACACATATATGTGAAATGTAAATATAACAGTAAGATGAAGTTGAAAAAAATAAATAAAGCCCTTTAGAAGAAGAGGTGAAAGAACTGATTATACCTTGAGTTGTGGAATGGTCTGTTAAACATGTCTCTTTTAAAGAGATGTACTCTGAATGAAACAGCATAGGGTTTTGTCAGAATAGGGAGTATAAGGTCAAGGTAGTAATTAGTAGTAAACTCTTTCCTACCACCTCCTTCCTTCCACTCCCTCACCCCCACAAACTTCCACTCCCAGCATTCTGATCTCATTGGTCCAAACAGTTAAATGAGTACTTAGCTCTGGAGTTGAGTTCATAGAAGTTAAATGTTTTGCCTAAGGCCACAGAGGTAAATTGACATTCAGGCTCTCTGGACTTTCATTTTTATATCTAAAAAAATGAAAGGGTTGATTTAGATGGCTTCTGAGGTATCTTACATTTCCCAATAAATATACTGGGAAAATGTAATTTAATTAAAAGAAATGTTTTGAGAAATGTGAATTTAATCAAATGTGCATTGTATTTGACCTGGTTTACATCAATAGTTCTTACTTGATCTTCCTAACAATCCTTTGAGATATGGTGTGCCTATTTGTTTTAACAGACTATGAAACTGAGGTTCAAAACATAAAGATTTATGCAAGGTTACACAAGGTAGCAGTACACTCAAATCATCTACCTCTTAAGTCTTGTGCTTTTTCTGTTATAGTCTAGCTCTGTGTAAGTAAATCTTGTTATAGAAGTTCATTCTTTTTTAGAGTCAATAGCAATTTTAGTAGGGATCTAAGGAAAGTAAAGAGAGTTTACCTAAATTCACATTGCTGGTTAACGTCAGAGCATGGCCTAGAACCCAGGATTCCTGACCTCCAGTCCAATGCTCTTTCCACTAGGTCGTGCTGGCTTCCCTAAAATTCTCCTTTTTTCCCTTTGTAAAAAATTCTATCTGCTATTAGTAAAGCCATTTTGATACTGTCAATCCACAGTGATGGGATTCTGGCTAGCACTCCCCTAAGGACACTAGAATGATGACTCATCAGAGAGAACTTTGGAAGTGGTGGGGACCTGGCAACCTGAGTCAGGAAAACCTCGCTCATTCATTGGGCTTAGCATACCTGTCATCATTTGCAGAAGCAAATGAACTGAGAGCTGAGTCTTCCCACAGAGGATGAAGTGGGTCACTAAAAAGAAGAGCAGTAAGCCCTGAAACTGTGAGGGAAAAGCTGATACCTGGAAGAGAAAAAACAATGATGCAGGCTCTGCCTCCCAGGGTGAGATCACACAACTGTCACTCAGCCCAGGATCAGGACCTGGCTTAGAACAATAGGTAGAGAGGTTCAGAGACCCTGGTAAAGCCAACCTCCACAGAGAACCAATGAATATGCTTCAGCAAAGGAATACAACAGAAAGAAATGTGTCAGCAATAAATAACCTTGGGCCCGCCATTGCTCAGAGTCATAGAGACCTGCAGGACACAGGTAAAGGTTATATCTGCATTGATATTCTAAAGTCAGGATACTCATCCTGAGGTCCATAAATCATGTCTTTTTTTTTAAATAACCATTTCAATATAATTGATTTTCTCTACAATCTTATGCATTATATTTTATGCATATAAAAACATTCTAAGAAGGGGTCCATAGGCTTCACTAGATGACTAGAAAGTACTAAAACACCCATACAAATATAATGGTTAAAGACCTCTGGTCTAAAGCATAGGGGAAGAAATTGGGGGGGGGGGGTAAGGTAAGAAAGCGTTTTCTTCATTCAGCGCATTCAGCGGACCAGGACAAGGGGAAGGTCAAGAGGATTGTAGGATAGATGTTCAGGACAACCCAATTGCCAAAGAGGATGATATGAGTGTCTTTTCCAGGAAATAGGATTAGTAAATATTCTTCAAAGTGATGACCACCCAAATCTGAATCTCTTTATTTATTCCACTGAATTTTTCTTAGGCAAATTATGTTAAGGAAATAGAAAGGATTCCAAGTTTCTAGCCAAGTTGATCCTAGAGAAGAGGTGAGGATTTGAGATCTATATTTTAAAGGTCGCTTTACTTAGTTTGTATCAGAGGTAGGGGAAGCATTTATATCGGTTTTCTCTTCATTTCCTAGAAAGAATCTGGTAACAGAAAATGTCCAGTTTTATTTATGCTTAAACAAGAGGAAATCATCATTTTATTATTATTGCTTTTCCTTGACCTTGGTCTGGCTAGGTAGTAGGTTTAGGGTACCCCTAGAAGTCATTTGTGACAGGGGTCACAAGCATGCAATATGAGAGTTTATAAAGATTAGACACAATGGGGCTTGAATAAGTTGGAGATCCAGAAGAGAAAAACAATCAGGCACAGAAGCTAAGGAGGATGAGGAGGAGGAGAATGAGTTTTCACTCAAATTATTTCTTCATGTTCCACAAGGTAATTATAAGGTCACAAAGGAAGAAGAAGCATTGGAGGAGTTTCTTTAAAAGTCAGATTTAGTGCTAGAAGAGACTTGAGTGACCATCAACACCAATTCCCTCATATTTCAGGTGAGAAAATCATGGCAAAGAGAAGTTAAGACAACTGTCAAAAGTCACTCAGACAGTAGCAGAGTCCACATCTTCCTCACTCTGTGTATACTCCAATGCTATGGTCTGAACAATTAAGCTGTCTTCCAAGTCCATAGTTATCTAATAAAAACTGAACAGAATCAAGAAGGTAAAGTGGGTGGAGAGAGGGGGGGAAGGAGGGAGAGGCAGAGAGGGAGGGAGGGGGAGAAAGAGAGAGAGACAGAGAGAGACAGAGAGTGACAGAGAGAGAGAGAGACAGAGAGAGAGACAGAGAGAGAGATGGGACTTTCAGATAATTGTTCCTTTCATGGAAAATGCATTATTCTGAGTTCCTTGTAATTCAAGCTTATAAATTGTTAGCAAGGAATGAGTTACAAATGACTGTGAATTGTGTTGTGGTATTGAAAAGATTAGGCAAAGAGTTGTAAGGTAAAAAGGGAGCACTCACATTGTTATGTAGTCCACAAAGTCAGTGATGAGTAGAGAAAACCACAGACCCAGAACGGCACGTTTACTGAAGAGCTAATATATGTCAAACAATCATGAACTGATTCAGAACATATTTAATGAGGTCTAACACTTCTGTAACAAACACAGACCTATAGAGTTTCAATCATCACTTATTTAAATTGATATTCAAACAACCACTATCATAATATGTACTCCATACTACGCATTAAATAATCACAGTCGGTTAGGAAAAACAAATGCCTTCCAATGTTTCATCATCACTGATTTGTTAGGGACAATGTCAGTTTTTCACTTCCAAAACACTGGCAATTTGCAAATGATAGGGGTTTTGGAGGAAAATATTTTTAAAGGATGAATATAGCTATCTTTTCTCTTCAACTTAACAATAACTGTAAATTATTTTTATAAACAGCAAAAAACACACAAACAAAATTATTTTCAGTAGCATCTCATTGAAATTAATCTTCATGACCCTCAATAGCACTCCTCAAAATTTTTATTTTAAAAATCCCTATTTAAAATGCCCTGTGCATGGATATGCTTCATTCTGCCACTTGGGTCCTCAGCGAAAATGATTTTTCTTCTTCTTCCAGCACAATACCTTTAGAAATTCTACTTCCAGCAACTAAAAGTTGTAGCCAGGTAATACCCCTTGTCCTTCTTCCCATTTCCACAGCTCCAATTCTCTTTCAGAGCTTTATTATTTCATGCCTAGACTATGGTAATAACCAAGTGCCTTTATAATACCAGTTTCTACATCCATCAAACCATCCTTCATAATAGTACTAGAATAATCTTTCAAAAGTGCAGTTGTCTTCCATGACATTCCTATGCCCAGAAACCTTCAAGGACTCCCTATTGCTAAACTCTTTAGCCAGATGTTCAAGAGATACCCATTAATTAAATAATGGGAGAATAAACTGTATCATATGAATATAAGGAAACCGTATTTTGCCTAAAAAAATAAAGGAATAGTTCCAAAAAAACCTGGGAAGACACATATGAACTGATGATGGATAAAGTAAATAGAATAAGGAAACAGTTTTTACAATTACTAGGAATATTGTAAAGACAAATAATGTTGAAGAAAATTCTGATCAATGCAATAGTTAAAACTATGGTCAAGGGATCAATAAATGGAGGACTAACCACTTTTTCTATTCCTCAAAGACTTCCCACACGAGCAATTATGTTCCAGAAATAGAATGTTCATAGCTGTCTTAACAGACCAAGACAACAAAAAGCTTAATGAAGTATCCCACTTATGATTTAATATCACCGTAACACACTCAGCAGTCCAAAGAGGACCCTTATTCTGTTATACAATCAGATACACAGGTGTTTGTGCTCTTGGAACTATTCAGTTAATTCCTTGTGGATCCTGGAGTCTTTGAGCACATACTTTGATCCAGCCTTCACCCTATTATTGTGCAATTAGCAGTGAGACAAATCAGCCGACCCACTTGTAGATTACAAAAATTTTAAGGGAATAATCAGCTGGGAATGGCCATGTTCACTGAGGAAACTGAAGAACTGAGGAAAATGGGTCAGGGTGCCAGAAAGTGAAGCTCCACAAGGTTTGAAGGGAAAGGATCTGGCACGCAATTGGTCTTGTTCTTTCTTCATACAACTCCACAAGTCATTTGGGGAAGGAACTAAATCTTGATGAATCCCTCTCTGAGGGATGAGATTGAAACAGCTTCGATATTAACCCCAGGCATGAACTTTCTTCAAAGGGGAGGGAGTCAGAAAGAGAGTAATAAGTGAATATAAGGTCAAAATAAGGATTAAAAAATCACCAAAAATCTCAAGTGGAATAAAGCTAATTTAAAAACCAATAGGAGAGGGAGGTAATTAAACAGGGAAGATATTAAAAAAGAAGGGGAAATGGCTACCAAGACATATAAATATTGATAAACCTCTTAAAACATGTATTTAAAGGCAAAATCAATTGAAATAATACTTGATGAAACAGATAACCCTGTGGATTTTCAGAAATTGTGGAATCAGCAAGATGTTCTATATGGTTCAACAGGAAAATCAGAAATCTTGAAAGAAGTTAAAAGGGAAAAAATGACAAAATACATGGCCTGTTCCATATAAATCATTAGCAGAATACAAAAGCAAAACTTGAATCCATAGTGGTGAATGTCTTTAAAGTAACAAAAGAGAGAATGATATATTGGGATTTCAAATATAGTGAAATGAAGGACAATCTCACAGAAGAAAGGCAAATCACAATAGCCTTAAAAGAATGCATGATCTTTATAAAGAATAAAAAAAATTGCTCTAAAATACAAGATATAAAGAGATAACTTAAGGATAGTAAGTCCTGAGAAAAATTACAAGCCAAAAAATTGAATATCACAATGCAAGAAACAATGCAGGAAATCTGCCTAGAATTTCTGAATCTAGAAAACAGAAATTGAAAGAATTCAGAGAACACTGTCAGAGTAAAGACTTTATGCTTCAAACTCAAAGAAAAAAGTCATCAAACTTAACAATTTAAATGGGAAAAATTGCTAATGATCAGAGAAGGATGTTCAAATGCAAAGGAAATTGATTTCTAACAATACAAGACAATATTACACTCTGTTAGAAACAAATAGAAACAGCAGAAGTTAATGAAATAATGCATTTTGAATAATTAAGCATCTCAAGATATAAATCCTGAAAAATGGCATACCTTGCAAACCTAAGTCTAATCACCAAGGTAAAGATAGATTTTGAATAAAAGAAAATAATTTAAAAACATTCCTATAGAAATGAAAATGGTTTGGGCAGATGCAAGCAATTATTAATGAAGTCCAAAGCCTGTCTTTCAGGTCCTTCTACATTTAAACTCCAAATAATCTTTCCAGAGTGATCCTATACTATTCCTCTTTGAAACATCTATGCTAAAGAAAAAAAAACTGTACTATTCACCATTCCCCAGGCTTACCCTTCTCTTTCTACTCCCATGTCTTTTTTGGTATCATTCTTTAAATCTCTTTGCCATATTTCCATCTGTTAAACACACATCATCCTTCAAGGTACAACTCACATTACCTCCTTGATAAGGACTTTTCTGATCTCTGGTAATGAATACCTCAGCCTAATTCTCATTGTACCATCTTTTTATTCATGAACTTACTCCAATTTATATTACATTCTCGTATGCCCTTGTCATTTTTCTTACAAGAGTATAGGCTCTTTGAATAGACATACACTATCTTTTACTTATTTCCCCTCCTTCACAAAAATCTAACATGGGGTCTTTCATATAATAGTACTCAATGCGTATTTATGGAATATGTGGTAACTCCAATTGAGTTGAATTGAATTATATGAAAGAAAAGCACAAGGATATTAGTGAGCTGAAAATTTTGACACTAACAAGACTTTAATCTTTGTTTGGTTAACTATTTTAACAATCCTACTCACCCACCCCCGAAAAGAAGTTACTGCTCTAATAGGTTATGTTTACTGATTGCTGTCTACCAAAAGGTAGATTATTATGAGAAAGATTATTAAATTACTCTACAAATTCTTTTAGAAAGTAGAGGCAAGTATTAATATGATAAAATCTATGATCCCTAAACTATTAGTAGCATGTTAGCCTATAGAAGCTATATTCTATCTCAGAGTTACAAAAAAATGATCTTTGTATCAACACCATCATACTGAAATGGAAATTTGTCAATTCTGGATAAGTTACCAGTTTTGAACTCTTTTTTAGCACTGGTCTATGTCATGTAATAACTGTGGCTATTAATATTTTTGTCTGTAGGAATATGAGGAATACTCCCAAAAACTAATATTTCTATTATTATCAAATAATATCTCATATTTTCTTCTCCCTTCCTTCCTTCCTTCCTTCCGATTTTTGATTTTCTGATTTTGATCACAAATATTCCACCTTTGATCATCATGGTTGATTGATGAGAAGGAAGCTAATGTCATTAGCCCCTTGACAGGTTAGAAAGTAAGCCTTGAAACATCCCTTGAATCTATTGAAATGTACAGATGTACAGATTTTCTCTCTCCCTCTGTCTCTCATCCTCTCCTCTCCTCCCTCTCTCTCTCTCTCTCTCTCTCTCTCTCTATATATATATATATATATATGTGTGTGTGTGTGTATAACACACCCACATATATACGCATATATAAATCTATAATGTCCTTGACTTTCATGCATTGTATTTTATTATGCTTTCTTGATTCTTAGATAGGAAGCTAGCAGCAACAGAACCTTCAGGTTTGTGCAGAAGATGATATCATGATTCAATAAACAGTTTTCTCCCTTTGAAGTTAGCGTATACCTTCAAGATCATGTGTCACTTGAGGTGTCCAATTAGGGATCAGCTATGAAGCCATGAATTCATTTTTCAAGAGTTACGTGTCTGAGTGAACTTAATTAATTACTCATCAAGCTGAAAATGAGGGAAAGGGAGGCTGCCTTTTCTCAGTTCTTTTGCTATGCTAAAAATTAAAGAATGTGTGATATTGTCAGTAGAATTGATTATCTGCTTATTTTATGACTGAGTCGGGAAGTTTACTTTTTATACTGCCAGGCATATTACCTAATCACCCTGCTCTGAAACTGGTAGAGCCTAAAGTTTTAGGAAAAGTAGAGTCCTTGGTAAAACACACCAAAAATTGGACAAATTTAGATGAAAGAAAGAATACCATAACCTTTCAGTTGAGAGTGGGAAGAGAGGAAGCAAGTTAACTCCCAGGTAGAGAAGCACTCCCTGTCAAGCATCAGAACTGCATTTATTAGACACAGTTGATCTTATGTTGATTATATATGTGGTCCTCAATTACACATAATATGTTCAATTGCTATGATTCTGTATTTAATCAACTTTTGTGGTATATAGTCAACTTATTCTGTCCTAAAGTAGAAATTTTATTGAAATTTTCACATTACTATTATTTTTATCTGCACTGATCTCTGGGTTTTGATTTTTATTAAGTAATTTAAATAAAACTTTTCCCCTTTGGAAAGAGAACTGTCAGACTAACATAGTCACCATTTCCAATAATGGCAATAACTATGTTTGTTAAGGCAGCTCATCTTAGAAAAGTGCCTATGGGTGATCCAATACTAAGGATGAGGTAGAGAAATGGAGTGAGATGAAGAGGATGGATTTGTATTAAGGGAGTTTTGCAGGTCCTAATAAGGATGAAATAATGAATGAATGAATGCACAAATGAATGAATGAACATTTATTGCTCCACTACAAAAATTATGACCCCTTGATGGAAGGGATATGTCATCTTTTTGTCTTTGTCTAGCCTTATTGCTTTATTTATGTGGGGAATTCCCAGTGTAGAAATTTCCATTACCCACACACAAGAGCAAATAGTTGATTACTGATTGTCTTGGGAGACAAAAAAGTTATTTGTCCATAGTCACACAGCCAGTACATGGCAGACACAGGAGTCTTTCTGACTTTATGACAATCCATGTATGAAGTACACTAGGCTGATTCATTCCTTTGCATTTTCTCATATAACAGCATATGTTCAACATATATTGTGAGTTGATACTGTATCATCTTAAGAACATAAATTAGATCTCAAATATTTATACGAGAAGGTACGCTTTTCTTAGAAATTGAAGAAAGAAAATTACAACATTGTTAAATCAAACAATTGGGAAATATCCTGAAGGAATCATTGCATTCCATTTTTTCCCCTCCACTGTGAATGTCATACCTCTTTAGCTTTATACATATGGATAGTCATTGATCCTAGAATTTTTGGTTATGGTTGTAGTAAATTTGGAAATGTCAGTGAGTGAATTTCTTGGACTGAGAATGCATAAATCCCAGTTAAAATGTACTATGAAGTACAAAGCAGTCACCCCTAAGACTAAACCTATTATACACAATTAGTACCTATGATGAACAGTTAATAAGAAGTAAAAAAGGTAAAGGTGGATGTGGCCACACACCTGTCAGTACCTATCACTCCAATACAATCCATTAGGTATTTAATACCTATGTGCAAGGAAGGCACTGTACTAGGTTCCTTGCATTCAAAAGGAAAAATAACAATGAATAATAGTAGTCAACATTTATGTAACTCTTTGAGGTTGGGAAAGATCTTTACCAATATTATTTTATTTACATTCACAAAATCAATAGAAGGTAGATATCATTATTAACACAGTTTTCAGATGAGGAAACTGTAGAAGACAGAAATTAAGTGACTTATGGAGGTTACAGAGAGTCACTGAAAGAATCATGGTCCTCTATGTGATGTCACATATTTATTACACATGATAGGACAAACATAATTTGGGGCACCATTTTTAGGTCCCCATATCCTGAGAATTCTTTTAAATGAATCCAAACTTCAGTGTCACTAAAAACCCTCACACATTAAATGGAGAAAAATAGAAAAGGAACAGAATGTGACTGCAATTATCTAATAATAGATTATAGTATGTCCTTGACATATATTCAATATGGATCCCAAATGCTACATTGAATGAGGGAACTAAAATAGTTGTGGTTTGGAACGGTCCTTGAAGGCTGGGCAGGAAAAATACCTCCAAGATTTAGAATAAGTCTTCATTAGGAGCTGAAGGAAGGATCTTCTTGATCTCTGCTCAACAGTAAATGAGAGAAGAGCTAAATAGTGCAGCCAGTAGTACTGAGGGTTTACTGCATTTCAAGTATTAACACAACCTTTAGATCAGTGGTTCTCAACCTTCCTAATGCCAGGACCCTTTAATACTCATATGTGGGCATATCTGCATGTGGGCGGACCTGCCTGGAGATGGATAGAGGGGTGGTGTCTTGGTTCCTAAGAGCATCAGAAATAGGTGCTTTTCAATGGTCTTTTAGGTGACCACGTTCAACCCCCAAAGGGGTTGTGACCCACAGGTTGAGAACTGCTACTTTAGATGGATTCAATGGATCCATTAGCAAATGTGAATTGTTTACTATGTAATAGACACTCTGCTAGGTGCTGGCTATATAAGAAAAAAAACACCATAAATAGTCTCTGCCCTCAAGAAACTTATGTTTAACATGAGAAGCAAAATGTATACATGTAAATGGATACAACTATATTAAAGTAATCACAAGCTAATTTTGATAGGGAAGGAAAAACAGGAATGGGAAGGTAGAGTCAATTTGGATAAGGTGAGGAGGTTTTAAGTCTCAGATGGCAGTTCTGGTTCTTGCCACAGATGATGTAATAATTATTTTAAAGAACTATACTTTTATAAACTCAAGATTGGAGTCCTACACACATTTCATCTCAAAAGAATTTAATCTATGTGGTATGAGACATGTCACTGGTCAATACTGACTGCCCCATCTATTTCTGGCTGGAATTTCAAATATTTAATCTACTGCACCCATGTAGTTTGAGACCTGGGTACCTAAGTGAATCTCTTTGTCTTTGTTAACTCTTCCAAAGATAAATCAAACTGGAGCTAATTGTTTCTATAGTCAGACTTAGAAAACGAAGAAGCAGGCAATCTTCCACCGAACTTACTTATCCTCCCTGCCTGCTACAATAAAGAGATAGTGGGTTGATGTTCCTGACATGAAACAAGATATATTTGTTTAACTTGGTTTGTTCTAATGTGTAATTGAGGCTGTTTGGTTTTTTCATTTTTGTCTATGTTGTACATTTCTTTAATGAGCATGCAGTCACCTAGAAACATTGATAAGAATTTAAAACAAAACCAAACAAACCACAAACAATAAATAAAATGTGAGAAAGACTTGCTGTATCTGAAATAAATGTGGGTAGATATTTTGATGTCACAATTCTTCATTCTTTAGACTTAGGCCTCATCCACTTCCCTCTGCTTTGTTATTTTTATTGGGTTTTTCATTCTTTCCTCTTGCAAAAGACAAATGACATTACGAGGGTGATGTTTTGACTTGCTAGGAAATTGGATTTAAGTAAGGCAGAGCTGTGTGAAGTTGTCAGCCTCACTCTCTCCTCCAGAGTCATCAGTCCAGTGGCAACACAAAAATCAACATGACCCTTAATGGCCCAGGATGCAGTAGATGTCCTTCACCTTTTGAAATTAAGGTGGTTCACAGGTCTCAGTTTCTCTGACACAATACCTATATGATAACTAAGGACTAGGTAAGAATTCAGACAAAAGAAGGCCTAATTTATCATCATAGAAACAGCACTCTCAGAGTGGAAGACCCTCACACTTTCTGCCTTCCAGTCCATGGTTGGTTGACAGTTTCCATTCCTAAATGTTGCCTCTTCTCCTTTTCTAGCCTCTCCTTCTTTTTCTCCCTTCTTGCCTGCAAAATAAGAGTCCTGTTTTCAAGTTGTCCCCTAACTACTGCCTCTAGAATAAGCATATAACCTCTCTCCTTCTCAGAATCTTTAAGCTAGTCACTACAAGGAAACAGATAATTTTTAAGGGAAAATTTCCTAAATTAAAAGCTAACCACGATGTTCCATTTAAATATAGAAAGATCTAGGTTTTATTTTTTTATAGCTCCCTCCAGAACCCTCTTCTACCTGAAAGTAGTCGGCTTCAATCTTGTTTGGGTTAGATGACAGTTCCAGTTCATAGGATACTATCCTGGCACAGAAATAGATGGAAAAAGCTATTATCTTTCTTATTCTTTCTGTAATTTGCTTCCCAATAATATCTACGAGTGTATGATTCTGGAGTTTTGCCCTCTCCCTTTTTTCCTGTACTTATTCCCCTCCCACATCCACTAAAATTGTGCCATCGAGCCCATGGGCCTTTTGCCATTTTATAATGATCTTCCATTTCTTTTTCTACCACTCATTGAAGACCTCAACAGATAAACAAAAATCTGCATTGACCTTGTACTCATTTCTCTCCTCTTCCCAAGAGGTTTCCATAGCTCTGATTCTTTAAAGTTCCCTATTTCTCACATCCCACTCCTCTTGGTCCTTCCTGGTTTACTTTAAATAAATTATATACCCATTTAGTAAGCATTGTGTCTCCAATTTTGGTGCTAGCATCCAGGCAGCTTCCTCCTAGTAGCTATACATCTTGATGACAGGAAAATCATTTGTTGGGAGGTTTTTTTTTTAATCTTTCTTCTCCATCAACATTCTCTCTAAAGACCAAAGATTCAACTTGTCTTGCTAACTCAAAATCCCCAACATATACTAAATCTCTTATTAAGTTTTTATTTCATATAATAAATGTACCTCTCACTCTTATTTGTAGGACTGAGAAGGCAAACAGGTCTTGAACTCTATGAAGGAGCATAGCTTTGTAAAACCATAAAGTGCTTTATAAATATGAATGATCATTTTGTTGTATTGTGAGGCAACATTTTATAACGGTTAGAAAACAAAGCTAGGAGTCAGGGAGAGCTGGGTTCAAGTATTACATGTTGTCATTTATGACCTTGATACATTTACTGAGTTTCTGAATGCCTACAGAAAACTTTTTAAATTGTTAAATTTTAATTCAGTAGGTACTGATCTTCTGGAATCGAACTCCTAAAACTCAATTTAAAAAACCTCTCTCTCTCTCTCT
>CM053596.1:250565113-250575757 GCA_028646575.1 Pseudocheirus occidentalis | reverse complement strand
CCTTAATAGATGATTGTTGGAATGGATTGGATCAGATTAGCAGTCAAGTCTCTCCATAAGGCTCTCTTTGCCAAAGTGATAATTAATCTGATAGATTAATTCATGACAATGTGCTGATAGGGCAAGATTTAAGACCCTCCTACCCTCAGGGAAAAAATACAGAGCAAAACTACACTGCCTTCAAAATCTAATCCAGAAAAATGACTCTGATGATGGGAATTACAGGCCAGGTGGGAGGAGAAGGAGCAATTTAAATCAGTAGAGAAGATATTTTTAGGCTAACAGGGCCTTTCAGTGCCCTTCAAATTGAAGGATGACCTACCTCTAGGACCCATCCACTTGTGATGTCTGCCTGCAGCTCTCTCCAGTCAGTGTTCCTTAGAGAGAGCATATTGCTGACACTTTATATGACTTGCACCCTTGATATATTTAACTAGGCATTACATTTAGATTTCACAGGATAGTCATTGCTTGCTAAGTAAATACTGATATGTAAGGAAATATTTAGTGAGGTTTAGCAATTATATAGCAGATGCTCATCTTATTATGTCGTTCTTAATCTTCCACAAATGTTTTCTTACTCTACTGGCATTTAATTAACATATAATAACTTCTATTAAGGATAAACAAAGTACATACTTGAGAAGATGCAGAGATTGAGGCATTGTTTGATCCTGATTAGTGAAAATGATAGGAGAGTCTACTTGAGCATTCTGTCAATTTTTACCCTATCATTGTTAGCTTTCTCAAGTGAAATGAATTCATCCATTCACAGCCATTTATCAAATGTTTACCATGTGCCAACCATTGTTCTTATGACCGGGGATACAAAAACAAAAATGCGACAGCCTCTGCCCTTAAAAAGCCTACATTCTGTAGGAAAGACCATGTATATATACATAGAGATGTATATATGATGTATGCTACTATATATAAATACATACATATTAGCATACATAGTATGTATATAATAAAAATGCAAGTTAAGGTACTAGCAGCTAGGGGAATCAGGAAGGCCTCCTGTAAGAGGCCATATCTCAACTGGCGCCTTGAGAAAAACTGGAAACTCTCAGATATCGAGGTGAAGAGGAATGCACAAAAATGACAGCCTTTGCAAAGTTATAAGGAAGGGTGATTAACGTCAGCTTGTGAAGACTGACAAGGTCAGGATGGCTGGACCAAAGAATGCTGAGGCTATGCGAGTGCGGTGCATAAAAAACTTGAAAGCTAGATTGGAGCTATTTAAAATGCCATATGGGGTAGAAAAGATGAGTTTGCTTTACAAAGATACAATAGAAGCTCAATGGACCCCTTGATATTGTCAGCTCTATCTCACAATATGAGTGGATTAAGCCCAATCAAAGCCTGTTTGTACTCCAGGACAGAAATCTTTTCATATCTAGTGTCTATCTTTAAATAAGGGGAGTGACATCCGTACCCTCCCAGCACTCACAGTCTATATTCCTCACATTATCTTTGATCATAGGCATCTGAAGTTACTACCAATACCCAATTCAAGAACCTATGATGTACAGAGTACTATGGCAGACACTTGGGACATAGAGACAAGCAGCGTCTACTCTCAGCGAGCTTAAATTCACCTGGCTGCATGTGAGAGATGAATAAATCAGTATATACTAACTGATTTCAGAAAAAAAGAATTATCTTCTAGGACAGAGATCCTTAACCCTTCTTCCTTATTTTTGTATAATGGACTCGTTTGGCAGCCTCATGACGACTGGGAAACCATTTCCAGAATAATGTTTTAAAATGCATAAAATACATAAAATTAAAAAAGAATCCAATTACATTGAAATATAGTTATTTTTTTTCAAGTTCTTGGACCCAACTTAAGAAACATTGTTCTAGGGTGATCAAAAAAGAAAAGAGTAACACATGAGCTGAGACTTGAATGAAGTTAGGTGGAGGAAGGAGGGGGTGCATTCCAAGTTTGGGAGATAGACATGCAGAGAGGCAGAACTGGAGATGGAATGCCAACTTTGGAGAACTCATAGTAGGGCAATCTGCCTACAGCATAGAATGTGTGAAGGGGAATAAAATGAATTCACCTGGAAGGAAAATGTGACCTCGGGTGCTCCCAGTCAGAAAGTGATGAGGTTACCTGATTCCATCCTCATTCCATCTCTCCTTTCTAGATGTCGTGAATCTATTCTTACTGATATGAAAAGCCTAGCACTTAGTACCAGACACAGAGCATAGTAGGTTTTTGATAAATGTTTGAGGACTGAAGACTGTAACAAACCTAGCAGCAGCAGCAGCAGCAGCAGGAATCACAGAAAATAGTATTCAGGTAAGAGAGTTCAGTAAAGAAAAGAGCTGGATTATTTTAGTCGATAATAATAATGCTGGTGATATTTACGTAGTGCTTATTATAGGCCAGATCTGTGCTAAATGCTTCACAATTATTTTCTCTTTTGATCCTCACAATACCCTAGTCACAGAGGTGTGGAACCTGCGGCCTCGAGGCCACATGTGGCTGGCTTTCTGAGTTCTTGGGTGTGGCCTTTTGACTTCCAATTGAAAGACAGAACCATGTGGCGCCAAGGTCACAGGTTCAACACCCCTGCCTAGGACGTAGACCCTATTATTATGATCTCCATTTTACAGATAAGGAAACTGAGGCAATTAGAAGTTAAGTTACTTGCCCAGAGTCACACAGCTAGTAAATGTCTAAGGACAGATTTGAACTCAGATCTTGATTTTAAACTCCAGGACTCTATCCATTCACTATATCACCTAGCTGCCACCTAGATGCCGCATCTATGGCCCTAGACTGTGTGCTGGCACAGGAGAGAAGATGAGAGAAAGAAGATCTCTTTGGGTGCACATAAAGGGGAAGCAGTCCAAGTATACATAAGTTTCATGAATTGTTCACAAGAACAACGTTCATGCCTATTTGTGTAATTTTAATGAATCTGTGCCTTCAAGATGTATATGGGAGGTTAGCAAATCAAAGTAGAATTAATAAGTCTCCAGGACTTTCCTAAAAAAAGAAAACAGGAAAGATTCAAACTTTGTGAACTGAAGGAAGTTATGGTGGAAAGAAATCTGAGTAAGGAGGACAATTCCAGTGTTAAAACAAGGAACTTCAAATACTTCAAAGCAAAAGGCAAGCACGACTGATTATATTGCCCAGATGATTTTCCATATTGCAAGCTTTATAGTAAATGCTGACACTATTTACTCAACCTATACCCGATTGATCTTGACAAGTTCTCGGGTATATATGAAGGAAGTTGGTTTATTAAAAGGAACCAGATTCAAGAGGAGACACTGGGAAGAAACAGGGAGAGCATCATGTTCCTGAGTACAAACCATGATCTTTCACTATTGCTAAAAGATGATGAAATCATCGTAGGTGTCATAATGGGAATTCTAAAGAGACATATTAACAATTTAGTGCTTCCAATGCATATGGGGATGCTAATTCCACTTATAAAAGAGATGTGCAGGAATGGTATTATTGCGATTAAGAATTTGTAGCTAAAGAAATGCAGAAGTGTGAAATTTATAATATTGAAGACATGTTTAGCATAAAATGCAAATATAACTGCAGAGTTGGTTGGGCATTCCAGGCCACAGCTGGATTTCATTTGAACCTATTACCTTACAAAGCTAAACAGAAGAATAGATCTTTCATGCTTCTTGGGGTGCTTAAACATTTTCCCATATCTTGAGGCAGCGTTGGTCCCTGGAGGGTGCCCGAGTCTTCTAAAGCCTCTCTGACAAAGGCAGTGAGTGATTCTAAAGTAGCATTTTTGATCATCTTGCTTGGGTTATGAGGCTGCTTCAACTGGCTAACAGGCGTGTTCGCCTCACAAATAACCCCAAAGTGTGTTCATTTTCTGCCAGCTATCTAGGAAGAATGTGTGTGGTTTTTCACAGCAAAATAGCCTTTTAAAATTTCAATAAATTATTGGTATGTTCCTTTTTCTGATATTTTCAAGGAGAGAAGTAGCAAGGGGAGGGAGGCAGAGATTAGATGGATTTGGAGAAAGGATAAACAAACCAGCAAAAAAAGATAAGCAAAGGGGAAAGTTTAAAGGAAAGCAACCAGAGGATAGAAGTGATTCAGGGTCCATAGGACTTGTTGGAAAGTGTTCTAGGGGGTGCAGTTGAGTAGCTTGCCTAAAAATAGGCTTAAATCAATTATACATAGTTAAATCCAACGTGGGGAAAAAAAACCCTCTGTTTCTTAGCACTGTGATGGCCTCTGTCTTTTTCTCTCATTCGCTTCCATGGAAAACATGACAGTCATTATTGGCTTCAAGGAGATATCCTGAACTTGGTCCTAGCTGGTCAGTACTAGATGATACTAATATAATGAAACCTTATTAATTTAAACTTATTAGGAAGAAGGCCAATATGAATTACAGAAATATCTCAATTATAGAAATGTCAGTGTGGGGCCACGACAAAGTACTAGATTTTAATGTCAATGGATCTAAGGTCAAATAATGACCCTGTCGTTTACTCTGAATGTGACCTTAGGAAACAAGTCACTGAACTTCTGTGAACTTTAGCTTCCTGATACATAGAAGGAGGGTTTTTTCAGTTGTATCCCAATCCTTATGACCCCATTTGGGGTTTTCTTGGCAAAGATCCTATAGTAGTTTGCCATTTCCTTCTCCAGCTCATTTTACAGATAAGGAAACTGAGGCAAACAGGGTTGAGCTACTTGCCCTGGGTCACATAGCTACTAAGTGTCCGAGGATGGCAGTGTTCTAACCACCTTGGTGCCCCTCTTAATGAATGCTTATTAACTGACTGGCTTAAAGTATATAAAAAAAATGTTATTACTTTTAAGCAAACTCAATAATGCAAATTAGTTAAAGTGATGTTATGGATCTTTTTCCTTCTTGACTACACACATACACACATACACACACACACACATGCACACTCCTATCCCCAAAGTCTTAGTGCAGTTTTTTAGACCTGTTAGGACGTCTTGCACATCAGTCCTCTGTATTGGTTCGATTCATTGTTAAGCATTGTTTTTGTGTGCAAATATGCGGATATTACAGAAATACATACCTATGATACGTGAATATGCATCTTGAATCTTTATAGGGTGATATTCACACATATCTATATGTGTCTATATCCATATCTATTAATCTACTTGATATCTGTTTCATTTTTGTTCCTTCTGAACTGGTTTCAAGACCTGAAGTCAAGTCCTACATCTGATCTTGATCATGGGCAAATTCCGTTTCCCAAGCCTCAGTTTCCCCATCAGTTAAATAGAGATGATAACATTCCCCCTACCTAACAGGATTGTCCTGGAGATCATCAAGTTTGAAGGAAGTAACCTGAGGATAGAAGTGATTGATGACTGATGTATATAAAACACATTGGAATGAAAGGGTGTTAGTCCCAAACATTTATATGTTACTGTATTTAGATACTACTTCATTTATAAATGTCTATTTTACTTCAAGATGTGTCAAGTTCTTTGCCTACAGTTGTCTTATTGGACCTTGACAATGGTCCCTGTGAGGGCAGTACCACAGGTCTTATTATCTCCAATGTGATGGCAATAAAAAGAAAAAAACAAAAATATTTAGTGTTTAGATTTGACCATTGTGACATAGCCAATGTGTCACAGGTAGGATTTGAGTTGAAGACTCCCTTGTAGGCAGCTGGGTGGTATAGTGAATAGAGCACTAAACCTGGAGTCAGGAGACCATGGTTCAAATCTGACCTCAGACCCTTATTAGCTAAGTCACCCTGGGCAAGTAATTTTATCTTGTTTGCCTCAGTTTCTTCATCCATAAAGTGAACTGGAGTAGGAAATGGCAAGTCACTACTGTATCTTTCCCAAGAAAATCCCCAAAGGGACAAAGAAAAGTTGAACATGACTGAAATGACTCAACATCTTCCTCCTGTGCTCCATTCCTTCTCCTATGATCTAAATCTGGGTTACAGTAATGTTGACATTCCAGTAAGTGAGCTGGACTTTTCTCATCAATAAAATGGTGATAAGAACACCTCCCTACTTTATAAGGCTGTTTTAAGAGTATAATGGGATGATAAATGAGAAAGCACTTTGCGACTGTGAAGTGCTATACACATGGAAGTTATGGCCATATATTATTACTTAGAATAATCATTTGCATTGTAAATTATTATTTTTCACAGAGAGTGCAAAGGTAAACTTCAGTCCTTACTGAATTAGCACAAATTCCAAATTAGTGGAGTTCAAATTAATGAGATTTTATTTTAGTAAAAAGCCAAAATGTATTTGCATTTATGAAGGTGTCCTTCAGCATAAGCCTCTTTGTAGCAGTATGCCAGATGTGCTCTGGATAGTTTGAGCTTATTAGTATAGAACTTTCTCCCGATTATTCCTGCACCTGTCCATATAGAAGTCCTCTGTAGCCCTACTTTACTGATTAAAATTAAATAAAAAACATTTTATACATACATATATACATACATACATATACTATGTATTATCTATCATCATAGATAAATAGATAGAGAAAAGTCATAAGCATCAATAACCTTTATGGCTCTAGTCCCCTGCATAGGAGGCCTTGGTCATTGGTATATGAGGCAGCTAAAGCCTACTATACCTTCTCTACTGTTCAGTGAAAAGAGTATATTTGGTGTCATCACCCCTGGATTTAAATTCTGAGAATGCGCTTACTTGAGCAAGCCATGGGTTAGTATGCTTAGCATGATGTAGTGGAAAGGGTAGATTTGAAGACCAAATACTTGAGTTCCAAGCCTGACTGTAATTTGTTCCTAGTTTTCTTGCCTTGGAAAAGTCACTTCACTTGGCCAGAATTTATTTTCCTTATCTGTAAAATTAATTGCTAAACCAGATGACTTTTTCTTCTAATTATAAATATCCGATCAATGATACCTAAAGGAGATGGTTTCCTTGAAACCCTCTGTGTAATCCTGTTTCTCTCCAGCCAGAACCCTTGATCCATCCCCATCCAATCAAATCCTCAAGTAGTTGAGAGCTTCTCCTATTACTACACTTACTATAAGAACCACAATCTACAGACCTCTACCTAAACCAGCACCTTTCATCTTCATTCTGGCAACCCTCCTAAAAATGCTGAGTCCACTGGGATTAGAGGAGCGGACAGCGCACAGTGTGTATGGCTTCTTGTTACTGGGAATACAGATGTGCCAGTAAATCCTTGGAATCCCCATTTAGGATTTGGGGTTGATTTTTCCTATAGAAAACTGTTTCAAAAGGATCCTTAGATTATGAAGTAAGACTAGTGACTTTGGCTGTATTATGTGTCAAATAGTCTTTTCTGGATTGGCATGGGAAATTAAATACTACTTAGAATATTGTTTCTATGGGGAAAAAATGATAACTCAAAAACCATAAGTATGCAAACAGATAAATGAATAAACAAAAAGGAAGAACAAAAAGAGAAAGAAGAGGGAAGGAAAGAAGGAAAGAAGGACAGATAGACTTTAGGGACAAAACTCTTGGTAAACCGGGTACTGCTTATATGGAGGGATTTCAGCTGAACTCGTCACCATTTCCTCTGCTCTAGGAAAACAAAAGGTTTTGCCTCTTTGTACACAATATGTAGGAGCATATCACCTTTTGTACTGGTTAAATTAGGTCTGTGGCATGTAGTGCAGTAGTTATAGGAATATCCTTGGGGACAAGACCAGTGTCAGTAAGATAAGCAACTGCTCAAAGTCTGTGTTCTCTGGGGATTTGGGTAGGGATCTCTAAACTCATTTCTCTTTTTGTGAAAATCCTCAGCTAACAAATCCCTATCATTTTGTTCAGCACCAACAGTGATGGAGGTAACTCAATTTGATGCCTTAACACAGGAAGTATAGAAGAGGCGAATGTAAATCTCTATTGCATTAATTTAGGGGTTCATCATTTGTAGGCTGACTGTAAGTCTGAAAACGGCATTACTGTGAAGTTCAGCATTATCTTTTACATGTACATTAGAGAAATAGACAGTGGTACAAGAGCAGCTTGTGTAGTAACAGAGATGTCTTGCTTTAAAAAAAAAATCCCAAATATCATCACTTCCTGAATGGTAGCTGAGTATTTCCTGGAGAGTTAAGTTGATGGTAAGGATCAGGGATCAGCTGCTGGGGCTGGCATTTGGAGAAGACAAACCATGCATTCACACCACAGACCACTCAATACCAGCATTGTCTCCTATCCATCTTTCAGAAGCCCAGAGAGAGTGGGGAGAAGAGAAAGGAAGAAGGGAAAATAAACCTTTTTTTTATCTTGGGAAAGAAAGTGTAAGAAAGAAAGAGCAAGATGTGAATTTGAAAAGACAGTAGCTAAGAATGTTACTCTCTAAATCAACTTTGGCTTTTGATTTGGGCCATTGCTACAAGTTCTTTTCCCAGTCTTGTCCCTTTTTTTTGCAGCCATTCCTGCTTTACTTTTTCCTCTTTAACTTCTTCCTTATCATTATTTTTATTCCTAGACAGTCACTGGGTATTATGTATTTTCCCCTTCCCTATCTGGCACCTCTACTAGCTCCATTCTTCAATGTCTATATGTCTTCCTCTCCTCTAATCTTCCCTCCTTCCCTTTCCTCCCTCTCTTCTTCTTTTCCCCCCTTCTCAGCATCACATCCCTCTGACTTACTCCGTCTTTCTTAACTCTACCTCTAAGCTCCATTCCCTCTTCTTAAGGAAATCAGCCAGGCCTCAGATGGAGCTGTTGTCGTGACAACCTAAAGGAGCATCAGGCTTTCATCAAGGCTCGCTGCTGCTGAAGGGGGCAGTTGTGCAAAGCAAGGGGCCAGCCAGAGGGAGGAGGGGAATGAGGTGGAGGGGTTGTTGAAAAGCAGCACATTGGATGGGGGAGGGGGGAGAGAGGGAGAGGAGTGGAGAGAAAAAGGGAGAGAGAAAGACAGGGAGAGAGAGAGAGAGAGAGAGAGAGAGAGAGAGAGAGAGAGAGAGAGAGGGAGCTGCTGCTGCTGCTACTGCTACTGCTGATTTTTTTACACTCACAGTGTAGAGCTTGGTGCTTGCTGGCCTCCCTCCGCCTAAGAAAAGTGGGTTATGAAAGGAGCTCCTCTCAGAGACTGTATAGCCCTTCACTGGAATAGGAGCATTCAGCAACAGAAAGAAAAAAGGAAAAGCCAAACAGCTACAAGAAATCAGTATCTTCTCTTTTTAAGGCTTCCCATCACCTTTGCAAGTGGTTTATTTTTGCAAAAAGCTTTTTTAAAAAAAGAAATTGTATTTTTGTTCATTTGACTCGTTTTTTGCCTGTTTGTTCTGGTTTTATGAGGGGCTCGTTAAGACTTAGGGGGGAAAGAAGAGAGGTACAAGAGAGAGGAGGAGAGAGAAGAAAAGTGCAAAGGATTAGAAGCTGGAGAAGCCCCGGCTGCTTTCACTCCTTGCCAGCTGTTGGTGAACGCTGTGTGTTTGTAAATTGCTCTTCCCGTCCGACCTGCACGCCCCGAGAGTACCCATCTCCCTATATATACCCTGAAAGTCAGCGTGGCCACCATGGTGGGAAGAGTTCATCCCGATCGGAAACAGTTACCGCTGGTCCTACTGAGATTGCTCTGCCTTCTCCCCACAGGACTGCCTGTCCGCGGCGTGGATTTTACCCGAGGCACTGACAACATCACCGTGAGGCAGGGTGACACGGCCATCCTCAGGTAGGGCATTCTGGCAACTTTTCCCAGTTTTCCGTCTCTATGCATATGCTACCAAGATAAGTGTGTCTCTGCATGTACGTGTTCCCTTTGAACTATTGCTACTGATGCCATAAGAACCGGGGCTCTGTGTGTATATGATGCTGTGATATTGAGCCATAAACTGAAAGGGGCTTCTGATCCCATTTAAAGCTTCAACACTGGTGGTTAAATGCTCTGTTGGCCTCATCTACTTCTCTTACCAAGAAATGCTAACTTTATGGTATGGGGGGGGAGGGGAGGGACAGATTTTTTTTTTTTTAATTTTCCAGTGCCTCGGTTTCTGAAGTCTTGGTGAAGGTCTCTTAGTTTAAACACTGGTGTGTGGTAAGCCCGGCTATGGCTATGAGATGTACTTCTAATGGTTCACTATGTTGGTCTCTCCGATGGTTGAAAAGAAAGGGTTGTGAATACAGATCTGAGTGTTTTGCTTTCTCACTAGTTCAAGTTGTCAGGAAGCTATTTGTCCCTATGATGTATACATGAGATTTCCTTATGGGCACTGAGGCACCCAATAAAGTGTAAGAACTCTATTTATCCCTTAGTCTCTCCTGTCCCCTCAAATTTTGGTAAATATCAGCCTGATAAGTAAGGTGAAATAAAATAACTTTCCAAATACCTAGTTACTGTAAGGGGGTTCAGAATCCTTGACCTAAAAATCTTATTTTTATGGACCTCTACCATACTCTTAAAGAATAATTGGTGGATTGATATTTGGAGGAGAAAATCATAAGTCCTTGGTGAGTTTGACCCCTCTGAGGGGACAGAGAGAGCTGGCTCTCCAGGTGGCATTGTGTGCCAATTCACTTTTTAGTTAATCTCTTAGTTCCCTTCTCAATCTCCACTTCCTCTTTGCCCAACCCCCCACAGACACCACCCATACACATATATCCCTTTCCTTTGCTATGATTCTCCCAGAATTTCTGTCAGATGCTGGCAATTGAACCTTTCCTAT
>CM053596.1:250537532-250564613 GCA_028646575.1 Pseudocheirus occidentalis | reverse complement strand
TTTTTTTGCAAATATACATTCCTCGATGTCACCCAATTCATATAAGTCCAATATCATTATAATACGTTACTTGGTTCCAAAATTATACTAAATAGTACGAGGGTCTGTAAATGCACGTTTTCGCTGCAAGGTAGCGTCGAGTAGCTGGGAGCCAATGTCCAGAATGGTTCGGAGTGCGAAGGGTTTAAAAGGCCCAGGAGAAGATTTCCAGCAAATTGAGTGAATACTTTATGGAAAATGTATGGGACGGAAGGACAAAAATTAATAGGATGAAAAGGCATAAACAGAATGCAGTTTGTACCAGTGATGGAGATAATCACATCAATACGATTATGTATCTATTGGATACACACTGTGCTGGATGTAGATCCACAGATCTATAATATATATGGTTTGTTGAGAATGGGATAAGAAGGAGGAGATTTTTGCATGGATTATGAAGTGAAATCTTACGGACCCTTATAAAATCTTTAGATATTAATCATATTTGTTCTTATTAAGTGCTATTTTCACTTCAGTTCATGTCTTTCAATATCCTATGAACAAGTTGTTATCTCATTTAAAACCATGATCATGATATTTTAGTGTTTTCAAAGGTCAAGTGACAAGGCAAGAGAAGAAGAAGGAGAGGGAGAGGGAGGGAGGGAAGGAAGGAGGGAGGGGAAGAGAGGGGGGGTTAAAAAGTGTTTTAAAGGAAGTCAGGGGATATATCATAACCTGCAGCAAAAAGAGGTTTTATTTTCATAAAGAAAGAGGCTTCATTAGTGGAGAATGGAAAAAAAAACCTTCAAACCTCTGGATTCAAATTCTGGTGGGATGATAAGATAAGAAATGAATCCAAGTAGCAGAGGATAGTGACAAATCCTGGACTTATAGGATATTGGAACTGGAAGAAACTTCAAGGATTATCTAATCCAAGGACATCATATTAATGTTGAGGAAACAAGCCAAACAAAGATGAATAGCTTGCCCAAGACCACACAGTAAGTCAGTGACAAAGCCGAGAACAGGTTTTGTCCAGTCTCCTAGGTCACTATCAGGTTGTTCCATTGTATACCTCCATTTCCCACAGATACCACACTCAGTCAGTAAAATGGCCCATATCAAGGTCTCCTCTATTCTTTTTTATTCCTATTTATAGAGTTCTTATCATTAAAAAGTCAGTTTGTAGTACAAATAGGGACAGACTTGCAGACAGACATGGCCTGGGTTCTAATGCTGCTTCTATCTCTAACTAGTTGTGTGATGATGTGGAAAAAGTGTTTATCTCACAAACCCTTGGTTTCCTCATCTGTAAAATGACAATCCTCTATGAGTTTAGCATTCAGCACCTTCTCTTCCTACTATTAATGTGAATCAATTCTCACTCTAACCTCTCTCTCTGTCTCTCTCTGTCTCTCTGTCTCTCTCTGTCCCTCTCTCTCTGTATATATATATATATATATGTATGTATGTATATGTGTACACACATATGTGTGTATGTATGTGTATGTATGTGAGTATATATATAAATATATATATATATATATATATATATATATATATAGTGTTTGCTTCTTACTCTATCAATGAAGCTTCTTTCCTGATATTTAAAAAAAATTCATATGCTGTCTGTTATGTGGTTTCACATACCTACCTCACAGGGTTGTTCTCAGAATCAAATAGCTAATGCATGAAAAGCCCTTGGCTTAACCTCAAAGGGCTATATAAATATCAGCAGAAACTGAAATAATTGTTTCTGGTGCAAAAGCATTTGGGGATGGGATACAGGTAGGTTGTAGAGTCAACGGAGCAGGGGACAATATGACCAGTAGGTGTCACAATGGGAAAGGGCTGGAGAGTCCCTAGAGAGTTCACCTGTAGCTGCTCAGTTTTTCATTTGAAGAAACAGTCCTTAGGGTGGGTGTGCTATAGTGATTGGACAAAAGGTGTGGAAGTCTTGGTGACCACATTGGTATGGGGAGGCACCACCATGTCAGCATATTCTATAGTCCAGCCAAATTGACCTTTTGTTTTTTTATAGAAGACATTCAATCTCCTCTCTCTCTCTATCCCCATGTGGCTGTCCCTATTAATTTGAATGCACTCCCATTTCAAATTTAATTCTTAGAATCCCCATTTCCTTCAAAATTTTGATCAAGGGACAAGTTTTACATCAAGCCTTTCCTTATTCCCCAGTTGCTAGTTGGCTACACCCCAAAATTTTACCTTCTGTTCATTTTGGCTATATTTTGTTTGTGTTTTCTTCTCAGAATATAATCCACTTGAGGGCAGGGGCTGCTTCATTTTTTCTCTTTCTGCCTCCAGCACCTAGGAAAGTGCTTAAACTATAGTAGAAACAGTAAATGATTGTTGACTGATTGATTTTCTCAAGTCCTGTTTCTGATGATTACTAGGCAAATTAGTTACCTCCCTGGCATTCTAAGCAACTTTCTCCCCATGAAATAAATGACAAGATATAGAATTTTTTCAGAACCTGACAAAAAGGGAACTTTTCTTCTGTAAAAATTGAGCCCAAATAGTGATAATGAACAATAACTTCCATTCTTACAGGAAAGAGCATTGTGAAATTAATAACCATGTGAAGTAACAGGCACCAAACGGAGAGATCATCTGGTTCAAGCTTCATCTTGAATAGATGAGGAAGTGGGAAGCCTAGGAAAGGATACAGACCCACCATCTTTCAAAGCTAAGATTAGGCTGCAGATCTCCAGATTCCTTGGCCATCACTCATCACTGTTCCACAGCTTCCTCTCTTCTCTCTGATTAATCAGTGATCTAGAGTGCTTTCCTTACCTATTGAGCTTGAGTCAGACTTTAGATAAGTTCCCCTAAATCCCTGACCTCATTTTTGGTTCCAGTTGGTGAATCTCAGTCCTGAAATTCCAAAAAGTGTAATGGACAAGAATCCACAATGGCCCTTCCTCATCCCAAACAATCTACACACCTAGTCTGAATAAGAGATGTTCCCGCTGTCTCCTGCTTGACAATGGATGCAGTCCCCAAATCCCAATTCTCTTTTCCAGGCTCTGATTTATTAGCTTATATTTTGAACTTTCCCACTTCTATTTTCCCAGTCCAAACACAGCTTCTTCAGCTCCAAAGCAGGATTTCTTAGCTACCTGTAGACCTCGTTGGGCCCTCAAGTTAGTCCCTTGACAAGGTCCTTTCATTTCTTATTCTTTAACTGAATCTTCGGTTCCTTTTAGCTGTATTCTTTTGCTCATCTTTCCTCTTGTCTTCAGAAAATAATATGCAAATGACAGGGAGACATGGAAAAAAAATTAATTAAAATGTATGTGTTTCTCTACTAGTGCTTAAGGGTAGAATGGTAAATTGTTTAGAAAGGAGAGTACTTTGAGTAAGGTTAAAGGGCTGAAAACTGATTATATGGTACTAAAGATGAAAGGAGAATGGGATGAGAAGCAGCATATTTAGGTATAAAAGGAGTACTGGTTCTTGGAGGGTCTTGCTAAAGAGGGCATTTTCCATTAGAATTACTGCCAGGAGCTTGGCCTAGTGACAGAGTCCCTGTCTTGAAGTCAGGAAAACTTGAACTCAAGGCCTTCCTTGGATATTACATGACCCTAAGCAAGTCACTTAACCTCTCAAAGGTAACTCTCTTTGATTATCTATTGAAGAGTAATTGCCAATTTGCACTAATGAAGGGTGTTTCTTCACTAAGAACTCAATACCATTAAATCACAGATTTATCCCCCTCCCCCAATATTCATTCACAATGGGAAAGCTTCCTTCCTTCCTTCCCTCCTTTCTTCCTTCCTTCCTTCCTTTCTTCCTTCCTTCCTTCTTTCCTTCCTTCCTTCCTTCCTTCCTTCCCTCCTTTCTTCCTTCCTTCCTTCCTTCCTTCCTTCCTTCCTTCCTTCCTTCCTGCATAATACAAGGAATTGTTCCCACCCACCAGTACATTACATACTTTACTAAACTTCCGTATTTTCCTGGATCTTCTGAGCCCTTGAGGTTCCTTGGTTCTCTCAATTCAGAGATCTGTTGCACTGGAAACTTATGGACTTGTCCCCTTTTCCTTTGCTATTGTCATCAACTGGAGGTGTCCCTTCCTAACAACAGCATCACCCCCTCATCAACATTTTTCAATAGGACAAACAGGTCACTCCCCAAACTCGTAACAAACAACTCTGTCCCCCAAATTAAAAGTATCCAGAATGACATTTTAAACTTCTGCCTCCTGGCTTAGATGGAAAATAAAAGCTCTGCTAGAGTATGAATAGCCAAATGGGGGAGAATAGCCAAAAGAAATTGCTTTCCTCTCTGCCTTCCAATAAGAGTTGTTCTTCTATAGTCTTTGTCACCTAAAAGATGCATCCTGTTTGATTCCTGAACAGGTGACATTTGTACTGGGTTGTGAAGGATAGTAGACTGTTACCAGGTAGACCTTGGAAGAGAACAGTATCAGCAAAGTTACAGAGGTACAAAAATGCTGAACCCATAAAGAAAGCACATACTTATTCTTTACATAATTCAGCCGAAGCATAGCACATATGGAGGTAAGTGATATGATGTAAGATTGGTCAGGTAGGGGGGAGAGTCTTCAATTCCAGATTCAGGATCTTAGAATTGATTGGGTAGTCAACAGGAAGCCATTCAGAGATTGTGACAGAAGAGTAAATGATCAGCTATGTGCACAGGGGTAGAGATAGGTTCCTATTGTGTGATTTCAGTACAGGGGACTCCCTAATGAGGAAACTCCTTTCACCAATACCAATCAATACCTTCTCTTCAACTTAAAATCTAGAGTTGCCTAGAATTCTGGCAAGTTAAGTGACTACCCCAAGGGCACGAAGAGAGAATGTGTCATAAGAAAGAATAAATAGGCATCAGAGTGAAATACAGATTGGAGGGAGGAGAGACTGGAAGGCAGGGAGTCCATTACAATGCTCTTATAATAGCTGACACGAGAGGATGTAGTTGGGAGGTTACTGTGGGCTTAGAAAGGAGACAAGAGAGGTTAAAGGATACTTTCTGTTCTTCAGAGGATTCCCACCCTGATGAGAACCATCAATATGAAAACACTGAAGCCAAATCCACAATTTCTGGGTTTCTCGTAATATTCCTCATCAGATAAGGCCAATTAAGAGTACAATTTTACTTTACAGGTAGCATTGTGATCTTTTGCTCTGTTTTCCATTCTGGATTGATGACATCACTGACCTATATTTTATCCCTTCTAAATGTTGCCCATAATTCTGTCTGCTGAGTCCTAATAGGCCAACAACTCGCCTAAATATTCCAGGAAGATGAAGCTAAATGGGAAGGGCACTTTGTATAACCTAGCTTACTTTAATCTCCTCAAAGTCCAAAGATACTGATGCCCACAGATCTTTTGGAGTCTTCTTAATTATTCTGTAATGTCTTTATATCTGACAATGGTTTCAGTATTGTATTACTTTCTGTATCCTCATATTTATCTAATGAAAAAAAAATCTGTCCTGTCACAATCCTGCACCAATTTAGGATATGACACATTTTCATTCCCAGTTTAGTATCTAAGGAAATAGAAACCCTTTCTAAAGTTTGAGAAATGTGAATCTTATTTTTCCCCATTCAGTGAATTAATGTTCTCAGTTTCTCTCCCTTCACTCCCCTGATTCATCTGCAAACTTGATGATGGACAAGGCTCTATAAATCCTTCAGGTTGGGTCTCAAATTGTTTAGATACAGTTACTCTACTGAGTGTGTATAAGTTCAGTGTAGATAGTGTATATAGGTCAGGTGTGGACCTGTACCACAATAGAAACCAGCAATGGGGATAGGGATGGGGAAATCTCTTACGTCCTAATTTAAATAACCATTGGAGAACTCTTCTGTTTCAAGAAGGTCTAGAAATATATTTCGAAAATGTTTGATAATTTTTGTTCCAGAACAAAGAAATTTGGGTACTTGGAATAGGGTTGGGATGAAGAGTCTGGCTTTAAGTGATTATCTCAACCTCTAAGTTATGTATTCTCCTTCTATCATACCAAGAACTATCTTCCTCCCCTGTCTCCACTTTGCATATTAATGAAATAAATCTCCTAGGTGGTTTATTCCACTCTCTTCCTGTGAATAGAAGAGGCAGAGTCTAATTGGCGACATTTTAGAAACTAAGTTGATTGCCACACAACCCCACTTTTCTTTCACCTTACAGAGCTAACAACAAAGTCCCACTTGGTTTTAGTATGGAGGCAACTGAATTCTAAAAGGCTAACCCAGCAAAGAGCACCATCTCGCATCTGACCACACATAATGATTTGAGGTGGTGGTGGTGGTGGATGATCTTGGAGATTATTTAGCCCAACTCCCTAATCTGAGATTATGACTTGCCCAAGGATGCAAAGGATATGAGTGGCAGAAATTTTACAGCTTTCTGAGATACTATATATTAATGTTTAAAACAAAATTAAATTTTATTGCAACCATTTGTTTATATATCAGAGTAATTTCTAGATATTCCATCCCCTTTAACTACCCAGTCAACCTTCACATGTAACAAAGAAAGAAAAAACAGCTAATAAAACCTGACTGACCTATCAACACTCTAAAAGGTGGTGGACCTCTAATATGCTACCACTCAGAACGCTGAAGAAAGAAATGTTTTCTCTTATGTTCATTGTCCAAGATTGGTAACTATAATGGCATACTATTTAGTGTTGAGTCAATGGTTTGTTTTTATGGGTTTCTTTCTTTTTTTTTTGCTTGCCTTGTTGAAATGATTGTGTTTATTATTCTCTTAGTCTTGCTTACTTTAGTAAACATCACTACATACTGTAAACTGCAGTGGTTCTCAATCTTCCTAATGCCACAACCCTTTAATACTTGTATGTGGGCATTTTTGCATGTGGCTGGACCAGTCTGGAGACAGATAGAGGAGTGGTGTCTCAGTTCCTAAGACCAATGGAAATATGTGTTTTCCGATGGTCTTAGGTGACCCCCATCACCCCTGTGAAAGGGTTGTTTGATCCCCAAAGGGGTCACGATCCACAGGTTGAGAATTGCTTCTAAAGCATGTATCATGTAATATTGTGTATTATACTTACACATTTTTCCTTATTAGTGCTACTAGATTAAAAGCTCCAGTAGAGTAAGGATTGGACTTTACCTAAACTATGTACTTTCCAAGTAACTAGCATACTGTCCCTGGGGCCCCTCCTTCTGTCTTACTGAAGAGGGTCAAAGGTAGGGAGTCAAAGACTTTTCCATATTCTCCTTTTATTGAGGTACCCAGGGCAGCCATCTCATCAATTCCTTCCTGGCTGTACTCCTGATTTCAACATGCCACCAATTATGTATCCTCCCCCTGAAAAGTCTTTACATGAATACACATACACACACACATAGATACATACATAGATACATATATAGACATATACATGCACATATACAAACACACACATATATGCATGTAAGTATTGTCTTCCCCCATAAGACTGTAAATTTCTTGAGTATAGACATTGTGTTTTACTTCTCCTTGTAGCTCCACGTCTTAGCACAATTGCTAGTATATAGCAAGCACTTAAAAATATTTATTGACTAACTAGCCTGCATACTATTGGATGGATTGGACGGATGGATGGATAGAGAGATGGATGAATGATTTACTAGCAAATGCTATGGACTTAGATAGTCTTTGGATATGGGCCCAGCAATGGATTGTGTATCTGTGATACAAGGTCTATTCTAGCCAAATGCAGGCAGGGTCATCACCAGGACAGTGACCACAAGAATGTTTTTGTTTTGTATTTTTTTGGCATTTTTTTTGTTTTGTTTTTTGCAACAGCAATTCATAAGCCATAGAATGGTTGTGCTCTCCATCACTGGATGGAGTATCCATGCAGATGACGTCTAGTATCTTTCTAAATACTCCAACAGAAACATTTCTTCCTGACTTTCCATTTCAGTTTTACTCGGCCTTTCATCTCTAATCAGTCACCAAATCCTGCCATTTCTTCATACTTAGTATCTTTTTTGATTTGCCCCTTCTTCCTCTTCACCTCCTGCCTAGGATTACTGTGACACACTTCTAGCTCATCCAGTCCATCCCACACACAGCTGCTAGAATAATCTTCCTTAAATACTATTTTTATCCCATGACTCCTATGTACAAGAACGTACAATGGCTCCCTCTTGTGCATTAAGTCAAAGCTAAAGGCCTCAGTGGAATATTCTAGGTGTTCCAGGATCTGACCCCTCCCTACTCCAGTCTCACCTTTAGCTCTTCCTCAGTACAGACTCTGCTTTTGTCCAACTGGGCTGATTATTTCTTCCGTAATACAGCTTGTGCACCCTCTGTCTCTGTCTCTTTCCATGTAAAATGTAAAACACCCCCTTCCTATCTTGATAGTCTACTTTTGTATAAACTCTCTCCAAGTCCAATACTTTGGGTACTTATTTATAATCCACTACTTTGTACTACATCTTTTTAAATTACCCAACACATCCAGTGTAGTGGACTGGGTAATCTGTATAAATCCAGATGGGCAGAGATTCCAGGTGAGTAATTCCCATTATGAGAACTCCCATCACTGAAGCACACCAAAAGTCCTTAAGAGTTTGCTGAGACACATCCGATGTGTCTGTGCATCATTTTTTTGTTGTCTTCCTCATTATATTGTAGATTCACTGAGGATAAGGACTGTCTTTTGTATAATGTCTGGCATATAATAGATATTTTATTAATTTATTAATGCTCTTTGACTTGCCTTACCTTGCACAGGTCCACATTTCTAGTAGGTGTCAGAAGAGAAGTTCAAACAGAGGCCTCACTGACTCAGAGTCTGAGTGGCATACTGGACAGAGCGCTGAGCCTAGATCCAGAAAGACTCATCTTCCTGAGTTTAAATATGGCCTCAGCAAAGCTGTGTGACCCTGAGCAAGTCACTTAACCCTGTTTCCCTCAGTTTCTCCCTCTGTAAAATGAGTCGGAGAAGGAAATGGCAAACCACTCCAGTATCTTTGCTGAGGAAATTCAAAATGGAGCTACCAAGAATTGGACATGACTAAAAATGACTGAACAACAAAATATCCACTAAAAGTGGTTGCCGATGTACCTTTAACAGAACAGACTAGGTTCTTAATAAGTATTCATTGAATTAATGACAGAAAGAATGAATAATGGATGAAGACAGTTGTTCTTGGAGGACAGCATTGAGTCCATTTCCTTCTATCCCTCGGGATGCTGCTGGAAACATTTGGTTCTAATGTGCTAAGATTTGGTATTTCTCCCTTTCTTGTTATTCTCACCAATGTGCTTCTGCTCATGTGGATAGCTCTGTTGGGTTTCTGCCCTGCTGGATCTTTCATAGATATTTTTAAAAGTTACCTGTTTATCCTCTTATCCCTCGAATCAACTTCTCGGGGAGTTGGAGACTGGCTCTGTGCCACAAGGAGCAGAAAGACTTAGACTGAAAAATAGATAAGCAAAAAAAAAAAATTAAAAAAAAAACCTGGAATAGAATCTGTTTCAATCCAGCACATCTATTTTGAAAATACTGCTCAAATCTTATCATAAAGATATCTACCGGAAATTAACTCTTTAACTGTTTAACTTTAAGTGTTCCAATGAGAATTTACTAAATACAATTATATTTTTATTTTAAAAAATATATATTTGTATTTATTTCCTTAAACATTTTGCAATTACATATGATGTTTTAACATCATTTATAAAAATTATCTCCCTCCAACTGCTCCCCTCCCTATTGAAGAAGATACTGTATTAATTATACATGTCATGTCATGCAAAATATGTTTCCACATTAGCCATGTGGCAAAAGAAAACACAAAAATATCAAGAAAAAAAATGTTTAAGTTCATATACATATACACAATTTTTAAAGTTTCCTTAATATTCAAATTGAATTTCCATCTCTCTCTTACCTTCCATTTTTCAACCCTAATCTCCAGTGGAAACACTGTGACCTCCAATCCCTCAACACCTCAGTTGTCTCCCAGGCCTTCCCCTGCACTAGTCACTCTTTCTTCTTTTACCCATTTTTACCCCTTGATGAATCAGTTCAACTCCCAACTGTATTCTTCTCAAGTCTCTGGCCCCCTTTTCATGTTGCGTATTCTGACCTGCCAAGATTTTACCCTTATTCATTGATTGTGCTATGGAATGAAGGCAGGGAAAAAAAATCAACCATTTGGACTGAGTCCAATACAGACCTGTTATACGACCTCAGCTATGCCTCACTGCCACTAGGAAATTCTTTTATACTTCTCTTGTTCTTGTTGAATCGTTTCAGGTGTGTTTGACTCTTCATGAACCTTTTTGGGGTTTTGGCAAAGATACTAAAATGGTTTGCCATTTCCTTCTCCAGCTCATTTTACAGGTGAGAAAACTGAGGCAAACAGGGTTAAGTGACTTGCCCAGGGTCACACGGTGAATGAGTGTTTGAAGCCAGATTTGAGCTCTTGAAGATGAGTCTTCCCGATTCCAAACCCAACTCACTATCCCACTCTCTACAATGACTTTTTCATGTCTTTTAATCTCTTCAAACCCCGCCATGGCTTCCACGCCCACCATTTTCTCAACTATGAACTTTACCTTGTATTTTACAGAGGAAAAAAATGAGGTCTTTTGCCATGAGCTTCCTCTTCTCTCCACCTGTTCCTTGTATCACTCAAATGCTTTCTGCCGTTATCTCCTCCTTCACTCCTGTTTCACATGACAAAGTGACCTTACTCTTTATCGCAGTCAACCACTCTTTATCAAAGTCAACCGCTCTTTCTGCACAAGTGATCCTGTTCCATCCCATTTCCTCCAGCAGATCATCTCCTCTGTCATTCCTATTTAATTACTTTTCTTCAATCTCTCTCTATCTATTGGCTCTTTTCCTATAATCTACAAATATGCTCATATCTCCCTCATCCTCAACCCTTTACCCTAAAAAAACAAACATCACTTGATCCTTTCATTGCTAACTGTTCTCTTATATCTCTTCTGCCCTTTGTGGCCAAACTCTTTGAAAAGGACACATAGAGTAGGTGCCTCCACTTTCCTCAAGTTCATTTCTTAACCTTATACAATCTGACTACCCACCTCACCTTTCCCCTGAGACTGCTCTCTCCAACATTACTAATGATCTCTTAATTGTCCAAATCCAATGACCTTTTTCAGCGCTGATGCTCCTCAACCTTTCTGCAGCCTTTGACACTATTGATCATTCTCTTCTCCTTGATGTTCTCATCTCTGTAGGTTTTCACGGCACCGCTATCTCCTAGTTCTCCTCCTGTCCATCAGATTACCACTTCTCAGTCTCTTATGCTGGAAACTCACTCAGGTCTTCACCTCTAAGTGTAGGTGGTCCACGGAATCTGTCCTGAGCACTCTTCTCTCTTTCCCTTTATGCTACTTGTCTCGTCAGCACACACGGATCAATTCACCATCTCTGGTTGATTATTCTCAAATTTACCTCTCTGCTGATCTCTATTCTCACGTTACCAAGTACCTTGCAGATGGAAGAATGTCCAGTATATATCTAAATCTCAACATATCAGAAACACAACTCATTACTTTTCTCCTAAAGTCTTCTACCCTCCTAACTTCCATCTTATTGTTGAGGACATCATTTTCTTCCCTTCCCTTCAATCTCATGATCTAAGTGTCATGCTCACTCATCACTATTTCTTATCTCCCATATCCAGTCTGCTATTAAGGATTATCTATTTCTCCTTTGCAATATCTCTAAAATATGACACCCTTCTCCCCTCTGATATTACTACCACATGAGTACAAGTCCTCACCACCTTATGCTTTGGAAAAATTGTAGTAGCTTGCTATTGGCTCCCCCTTCCTCAAGTCTCTTTCCACTCCAATCTGTTCTCAATTTTGTCTCCAAAGTGGTTTTCTGTAAAGCACAGAAGAGATGGTATCACCCCACTACTCAGTAAACTCCAGTGACTCCTTATAACCTCTAGGACAAATACAAAATCATCTTTTTGCCATGTCCTATCCTCCCCAAACCCCTCACTTTTCCAGTCTTCCCATACCTTACTTCCAACCATGTACTTTTTAATCCAGTGATGGTGGCCATCTTGCTATTCCCAAAACAAGAAACTCCATGTTTCAGCTACAGGTGTTTTCTCTAGATATTCCCCTGTGTCTGAAATACCCTCTCCTTACATTGACCTACTAGTTTTCCTAGCTTTCTTCAAGTCCTAATTAAAATTGCATCTTCTAAAGTATTGCCTCTTAATTCTAATTCCTTCCCTCTTTGAATTACTTTCTGTGTATTCTATATATAGCTTGTTTGTATGTATTTATTTGCTTACTGTCTCCTCCATTAGATTCTTTGAGGCTAAGAAGCATTTTTTGCTTCTTTTTTTCTATTCCTATCACTTAATACCATGCCTGAGTACATGGTGCCCTTAATAAATAAGTATTACTTGATTATTAATTCTTCTTTTATACTAAATTGAACTCTTTCTTATAACAAAGAAAAGCAGTTAAGGAGAACTGACTTACACCACTACTACATCTGGTACTAGATGCAACCATCAATGCCCATGGTCCCCTACTTCTCTACCAAAAGGTAGGAAACTGATTTTATCATTTGTCCTCTGGGACCAAGGGATGTCATTTATTGCTACCTGAGTCTGACTACCTTTAAGTGTTGATTTCCGTTATATTATTGTAACATTCTTTATATTATCTTCACTGAAAAAAAATTCAAACATGTAAGCATTTAGTGAGCACCTATTGTATACCAAACCCTGTATTAGTGCTGAGTATAAAAATGAATTGGTCCTTGCCTTTAAGGATCTTGCATTCTCCAGGAGAAAACAATGAGTACACTGATTAGCAGGTACAAATAAATGCAAAGCAAATGAAAACTTTTTTTTTCCAGAAAGAAATGATCATTTTAAGGGTATAAAACTACCTTTATTTCCTATTGCCATTCTAATAAGTATATAAATATGGGGAAAAATTAATTTATCTTTTTAAATAAACCAAGCAGTCAGTTTTCTGTACAGGTGTGCTATTTCTTCTTCCCTCCCCTTTCCCCTTCCCAAGTCCAACTAAAGAAAAAACACAAATAAGTTCACGGCCTTAGTTTATATTGAGTCTAGAAGTTTTATTAGACAGTGTCTAAGATCCTTTTATCTGCATATCCTATGGTTCTAGGAAACCTACTTTTGGGGTTCAGGGTTGGGAGAGCTGGTTCACCTTTTTGAAAGAATTCAATCAGACCTTCTCTTTAGCCAAAGGGAGCTTTATTAACTCAAAAGCATGCAGGCTTGAGACTTAGCAATGAGCTAAACAGAGGCAATGACATAGGACAAGGAGTAGACTTATATAGCCAGAAAGCTATACAATCTATAGGAATGGTGATATAAGTTTTAGGGTTTCTAAAGGGGTTTGAGATTTAGGGACAAGGTAAATCTTGCAAGATAAGGACACAAGATAAGGGCTTCAAGGGAATCTTTATGACAGGATAGGAAGAGACAAGGAATTTTAGGATAAGGTGAATTTTAAGGTCAAGATAAGTCTTGCAAGATAGGGATACAGGCAGAGAACAAGGAATTTATAATACAGAATGGGAGCAGACAAGAAATTTTAGGATAAAGTGAAGTTTTGTGATATTTCAAGATAAGGGGAGACTTTAGAATGCCAGGGAATGAGCAACTCAACCTTTAGGGCACCTCTGTATTTTAGGGTGCCTCTAGAGGATAAACCAGTGAAAGGACAACTCAAACTTTGGGGCACCTTTGTATCCACATTGCTACTCATATCATTCTTTTAAAAAAATAAGTAAGTTTTTCTTAATATATTCTCTTTCTTATATCATCATATTTATCTAAAGTATTCTTCCTGCTCCTCCTCTCAGAACGTCCCTCATCACAAATATGTTTTTGAGAAAGAAGAAAGTAAATTGGAAAAGTCTGAAAACATGTCCAATGTCTAGCACCTGTAAACCTCTCTCCTCCATAAAGGGGTGTGTGTGGTGTGTCTTCTCTTCTCTCTTCAATCTGTTCCTGATTGATCTTTATAACTTTGTTAGATTTACTTTTAATTTTTTGGTTTGTAGCTGTTCTTTCCATTTAGCCTCGGCTTACTTCAATCTGCATCAGTTCATATGGGTATTTCCATGCTTCCACATACATCCTTTTTTTTGTTTTTTACAGCATGGTACAATCCCATTAAATTCTTTTGCCATAATTTGTTTAGCCATTTCCCAATCAATGTTCCCATTTCCCAATCCAACTTTGTTTCCAATTCTTAGCTGTCACAAAAAATTGTTACCTCCAATACGTCGGTGTGTATGGGGACTTTCTTCTTACAGATGGCTTCCTCAGGTTTTAAGCCTGGTAATGGAATCTCTGTGTGTTCTTAATACATAATTCCTTTTTGGAATTTAAACAAAAATTAGTCAAGCAATCATTAAGTGTTTGGATCAAAATGGATAGGTTCTATCTGTCATGTTGTCCCTGAAGGATTTTTACAGGTCAATCTGCTTTTGTAATGGCCTGGAAGTTTAATTTTTTTTCTCTAGAAACTACAGCTCAAAGAGAAACACTGGCAAGGAACATTTCATTATATAATCTGTAAATGTGAACAATGCTTTACTTAGTTTATGTTTAAATCTTGAAACCAATGGTTTAAATGGTTTTAAACCATTTGTTTAAATGTAAATAGCAACATAACTAAAGGAATTCGGTGCAATAATTTATTTACTGACAAGTTGCTCACTGTTAGATATTGTGCTGGGGGTTGGGAGGGAAGATATTAAGGCAAAAAACATTCTAGGAGTGATAAGAACAAAATCTATTATTCAAGGCAGAATAATTAAGTGTATTGAGAGAGAAATGTAAAGTGGTTTGGGGATTCAGAGGAATAAAGGATTGTATCTGGGTGGAGGAGGTATGTCTTGAAGCAAAAAGGGGTAGAATTGTGACTAGAATAGAAGGGGGAAAACTTTACAAGCCAATGCAAAAAAAGAAATGTACTATTTCTAGCACCAGGACAATTTTATTAAAGCACAAAGTATAAAGGTATGGAACATCTTAAATGTCAAAGTAAGGAGTTTAAACTTTTGTAGGCAATGAGAAGCCTTGGTTGAAGTTTGAGCTTGTGAATGACAGACAGGATTAGGGCTATGCATTTAGGAAGATCAGTTTGCTGAGACTCTTAGGACAGAATGTGAGGGTGGGGAAGGAGGAGAGAGAGAGAGACAGAGAGAGACAAAGACACACACACACACACACACACACACACAGAGAAAGAGAGAGAGAGAAACAGAGACAGAGAGAGAAAAAGAGACAGACTGAAGAGACAGACAGAGAAAGAGAGAGAGAGACAGAGAGAGAGAGAGAGAGAAGGAAAGTGAGTATAGAATGGAAAGACAGAGGGAGCAAGGAAGAGAAAGAGTGTGTAGGAGAAGGAGAAGGAAGAGAGGGGGAGAGGATGGGTGAGAAAGGGAAGAGGGGAGGGAAACAGAGAGGGATATAGGGAGGAGAGATGAGAGAGGACAATAGAAAAAGAGAGAAAAGGACAGAGATAGACGGGTACACTGGATAGACCACCTGGCTTGGGGTCAAATTTGGAGTCAAGACCTGAGTTCAGATTTTACCTTAGATACTTACTAGTTTTATGACCACAGGCAAGTCACTTCATCCTGTTTGCCTCAGTTTTATCTGTAAAATGAACTGGAGAAGGAAATGAGAAAGCACTCCAATATTATTGCCAAGAAAACCCAAATGGAGTCACAAAGAGTTGGATATGATGAAATGACTGAACAACTTAGGACAAATGATTCTGAACTATGGGAGGAGACTTGTGAAGAAGTTACTGTATTAATCTAAGATATAGATAATGATTGCATGAATAACTGTAGAGCAGTAAGAATGATACAAATATGTTCCTCTTCTCTCTGGGAATAGATGCAAGACACATTAGAATGAAATCATCTTGATTGAAATCTTTTGGTCTTTGGCTAATAGTGGAAAGAGTTTTGCTCAAGAGATAAGTGAAAGCATTATCATAAAATGAAAGGGACAGTCACCAAACTTAAGCTAGGTCCTAGATCTCTTTAGGCTTCAGTTTCTTCTTCCTGTAAATAACCTGATTTTGGGGAAATCAGATGATGTGCCCTACTCTCCCTCCCTTTTTCCTGTAAGGGGCTTTTTGTGATGGCCCCCCTTTGCTACATATGGATAATCATAGCTATATGTCTTTGTATTGGGCAAGAGGGGCTTTCCAGGGTCCTGTGTAGACTGTGAGGTCATGTCACCCCACCAATGGGGTAATGATCCAGCATTAAGGGATTTTTGGTGGAAGAGGGTTTTGGGTTTTATCTGGAAATTTTTGAGTTTTTCATAGAATTGTTTGTACAAGGGTATATAACTGCTTGTTTACCTCTTTTTGGGTGCCTCCCTATACCAGGCCTATCTGGGATGCTGATGCCCAGTTCTCATGAGACTTGTTTTTAAAATAAAGAGCTTCTGTTTTTACCTGGAGAAACCTCTGAATTTATTTGGGTAAGAGTCTTTTGGGTCTTTATCGCACTCAGGGTTAACCTGCATGGGTTTGTTGGCCAATTTTGGCTGGTTTTTTTTTTTACACTTTTCTTTATTATATCCATCAATTTTTTTTCTTTTTATTGTGGACTCTATTGGTGAAATCTTACCATATTACCTCTAACATCCCAGAGAATTACTCTTGTTTCTTATTTCCCTAACTGATTCATACTAGGGCTGAATTTACTGGATCTTTCCTACTGTGTTATCTTTTCTGCTTTCCAAATTTATTTGAAATCATTGCATGCACCACTCATTATTCTCTAGTAGTATCAGCCTATGAACTCATCTGTGGCTATGGAACAAACTATGGCATGAAGAAAGATGGAACTAGCCCTAGCACCTCCAGGCTTTTGCTATAGATTTTAACTTATCAGAGGGTATGTTCCTTCTACCTACAGAAAAAGGATGTTTACTTCCCTAACCATAGCCACCCTGCTCACTATCCCACTCTTTCCCCACTCTTCTTGGTCATACCTAAACATTTACCTGGACCAAGAACATATTCTTTTTTTTTTTTTTTTGTAGAGGGGAAGGCAGGGCAATTGGGGTTAAGTGACTTGCCCAAGGTCACATGGCTAGTAAGTGCTAAGTGTCTGAGACCAAATTTGAACTAAGGTCCTCCTGACTCCAGGGCCAGTGCTCCATTCACTGCAACACCTAGCTGCCTCACCAAGCACATATTCTAACTGGAATCAAGGATCAGGCCTTTTTTTTCCCCCCATGGTAGTGGTGGTAGTGGTAGATGCAATCAGCCTCAGTGGGAGGCACTTACTGGCCCTATCTGCTCACGGTATGCTGTAGGAACCATAATGAACTCATCACTATTCTCTCTCAGTCACTAGTTTCATCTCTATGTGTTTTCATTATGACCTCTGGACTTTTCTTGTGGTAGATTAGAAAGACACTGATTCTAATATCAGAAAATCTGAGTTCTAATATCGCCACTATTATTTTACTCTTCTGTAAAATAAAGAGGTCCTAACTCTTAGGTTCATTTGAGCTCCAAATTTGTGACCCAATGATTCTATGTCTCTGTACCAAAACCTAGCCTTCTTCTGTTGATAGGAGTGGACATACTTTAGACTCCTCCCTTCTCTCCCTCCCTAACCCTCCATACCCCCAACTGATGTAGCTGGAATTCCTGGTTGTGCTTCTATGTTTGAAACCAGCCTTGCTGGTTCTTTCCACAGCACTAAGTCACTATTTAGTCAGCATTTGGGGCATTCAATTCAGTGTTCCTTCTTGAATGCACACAAGGAATTCCAAATCAGGAACCTGACACAGGTCTTAACCTGTGAAACCGGTACTTCCAGGACTTAGAAACTTTCTTCACTCTCTAATCCTTCTTCACATTTTCACTATCAGAAATGGATACAGATATTGAAACTCCAGAGCAGATTAAACAAGAACTGACTCCAGCTTCTACCCAAAGGGTAAACTCTGAACCATGTTTCTTTTGAATTTATCACTAGCAATCAAATGATATAGCTTCAAATATAGCATCCTCTTTGAATTACCAATCAGGAAAACTTGAAAGAGTGTTCCGCCACTCACATGACTTCATTATGTGAAGCGCTGCTATAGGTGCATGCTGATATTAGACATATATAACTCTGGCATTTGAATACTTCTGGCATTGCATCCTTCTGAGAAGCTCTTGTTATAATTTTAATGTGACTCATGCCCCCAAAGAAGAGGAATCCTGGTAATGTCAGTAGCTGGTTTCTTTTGCTCTCCAAAAATGCTACTTCATAAGTGTAATTTTGCTACTGTTATGAATCATAACTCCCTTGCAAGCACTCAGATTGAGAAAATATTAAAGATAGAAAAGGTTCTATTTACACAGCAAAAAGGTAGAAATGGTTTATATCTGACCTGACAGGCAAGCAAGAAAACTCTCTCCCCTTCTTGGAAGGAGTCAAGAGTCAAGGAATCTTTTCTGCTCTGGTGGTGCTGTCTTCCAGAGTTTAGTTTCTGTGACTCATTGTGTCAGGGAAGGGAAAGACCTTAAGGTTTGGTTTGCTATCTTGTGTCTCTGCTTCTTGGGTTGATGATTACTTCTGGGAAGACTATGAAACAGAAGACCATTAAGATGTTTCTCTAGTGATTCAAGTTTTAGAAGGCGCTTCCCTTATAACTGCCATGGAAAGGGAGCTGACACAGATGACATTTTAAAGATGAGAAGACTGAGACCCAGAGATGTTTAGAGATTTGTCCAGGATTGTAGAGAGCTAGTGGGTGACAGTTTAGAGTCATACCTGCCTCTTCTGACCCTGAGTCTAGTATGTTTTCAACTATTCATGTTGTCTTCTCTGTCCCTTGTAATCTCCCATTCACGCTTGGGTTGGTCTTTATGTAGTTGGCATTTATATGTTGACAGGATGATGGGCTGATTAATTACCCACTCCCCTCACGTTCCCATTTCATAGCTATGTCTTTTTCCTCCTTTTTTTAAAAAAAATTAGGTTTGTTTTTTTAAAGGGCAATGAGACATAGAGCCATTTGATTCAAAAGATCCTTTTAAGGTTGAGAAGTTGAGTTTGGGACTTTGAAGGGACCTGGGGTCAAGAGCAAATGGTCTCCTCTTAGCTGCATTAATTGGTATTGCCTCAGTATTTCCAGGGTCTGAATCCCTGTCTTTAGGAAAGAATGGCAATTAAAAGTCTGGGCACTGTCGTGGTGCAAGTGCCAATGCCATGCAAATGTGAAGCAAACAAATCTGGAGGCAGAGGCAAGCAGGAGGGGTTGGGGGGGGAGGGGGTGGAATGGAGCAAATGAGACAGCAAACCTACCCATCCGAAGACTGCTCCCTTCCCTGCTTTAGCTTCCCAGCTGCAGAGGGTTGGCTTAGTGTACATGCTGCTTGTTAATCTTTTTTTTTGCATCCCTGGGCGAGCGTGTGTGTGTGTGTGTGTGTGTGTGTGTGTGTGTGTGTGTGTGTGTGTGTGTGTGTGTGAGTGTGTGTGTGAGTGTGAGTGTGAGTGTGTGGGGCTGTGTCAGAGCTCCATATTATGCAAATTGGACTTCAGCAATTAACGCAATGATGTTTCCGTTGAAGAGCTTGACTAGGTACCAGTAGCTTGGATTGCATTTAGTCAACAGGAGTTTAAAGGCATATTTACCTACAAATAGATGAAGAGAAAGAAACAGATGAACTCCATAGCACCAAGCACCACCTGAGACATCCTGCTGATCCCTCTTCTCCTTGCCTCTGCTTCATAATAGGAGGACAAAGGGTCACTCGGCAGGCTCGGTGGATGGTAATTTTAGAACAAATAAAAGGAAGCACTTCACAGGGCTGGAGCTTCAACCTGTTGAATTCACAGCTGCAGAAGGCCACCAAGTCAAACGTTCTGGCAGGATTTTAAAAGGGGCTGCTTGATTTTATGACCAAGAACATCTGCAGCCACAGGGGCTACATAAGAGTGATCTTGTTTCCAGCATGAGGGCATGAGTTGATTGCCTCTGTAGTGAGGGAGGAAGAAACACAGGAATGAGGGTGCCTTCCCCCTTATAAAAAAAATAATAATCCTACAATGAGAATGGCTTACCTTCATCAGACGTTTTCAGTATGATTAGAGACTAAATCTGATAGGTTTGTGATTTAATCTGGTCTTCTTGAGCTTAGAGGGTCAAGGTTCAGATTTATGTGGCTAAAAATCTTTCTTTCACACATGGCACATACTTGAAAAAAAAAATGATGTTAAACCACCCTTATTATTTCTTAAGGTTTCTTTTTCCTAGAAGTGCTACAGACATTTCTTGGAAGAACCCGATTTCAACAGGGGAAAAAAAAAAGGAAACATCTTCCTATCTACCCATGGGTTACTTTCACAGGTTGATGGCAAGTGTGAAATGCCCAAACAGACACCACTCATTCAACAAAGTTTCTCCTGGTTCTATCACTTCAATCAAACAATGAATCAATAAAAACAAAAATTAAACACATGTTGTGTGCTAAACACTGAAGGAAGTGCTGGGGAAACAAAGTCAAAAGTTGGTCCCTGACCTCAAGGATATTACAGTCTAATGGAGGAGACAGCATGCAAACAAATATATACAAAGCAAGCTATGAGTGGCATAATTAGAGAGGAAAGACTCTAGAATTAAAAGGGGTTAATAAAGGCATCCTGTAAAAGGTGATATTTTAGTTAACATTTAAGAAAGTCTGGGAGGGAAGTCAATAAGTAAGAGATCAGGAAGGAAAGCATTCCAGAAATGGGGGACAGTTAGAAAAAATGCCTGGAACCACGAGATGGACTGTTTTGTTTGTGGAACCATTCTGAGACTAGTGTCACAAGACCGAAAAGTACAAGGGTACCTATTAAGTAGGAGGGTGATTCATTAGGAAGGGCTTTGAATGCCAATTAGCAGAGACTAACTGACTTGCCCAAAATATCTGAGACTGGATTTGAACTTGTGTCTTCCTGACTCTAGGCCTGAGCTCCTATGTTCCTATATCCCTGTCTGGGGGAAGTGAAAACTTCTCAGCAGTTTTGGATTGTTAACTTCCCTCTTCTTCTTCCATGGCTTCTGTCAATCAGCAGCAAGCCCTTTCAGAATTCTTTCCACCCCTACCTTCAGTCCTTTGTCTGCTTTCTGCTCTTTGGGCCCCTTTTCCCAGCCAATGGGAGTCAGCGACAGCCCAAGCTGGCTCCCCAGCCAATGGGAGTGAGAGACAATGGGGGAAATATGACCCTGCTGTGTTAGCGTTTAAAAATTTTGTTCACATCACCTTGGGGGGGTCTGTCCCTCATGATCAATCATGGGGAAGACCGCCCTCTTCTCCTAGGGAAGAGAATAAAATCCTGTACTTATCCTAAGAGATCTCTGGGTTTGTTTTTTCATTAAATTTTGGATAAGTTTTTTTTTTTTTTTTATCATCCCAAACATCCCTAAGATTATTTTGACAGTGGTGTGAAGAATGAATTAGCAGAATAAAATGTCTTCACTAGAAAACCAGTTAGGACAATGGTTCTTAACCTTCCTAATTCCATGATCCTTTAATACAGTTCCTCATGTTGTGGTGACCCCCAACCATAAAATTATTTTCATTGCTACTTCATAAGTGTAATTTTGCTACTGTTATGAATCATAATGTTATGAATCTGATATGCAGGATGTATTTTCACTGTTACAAATCGAACATAACCCACAGATTGAGAACCGCTAAATTAGGAGATCCCCATCACATTAATGTTGTAGAAGAATAATATTTAGGAAAATTTTATGAACTTTTTTTGATGGAAAAATTCAAAAGTTCTCCAAATTTTTCAAAAAGATTCTCTATCCAGTTTACATCTTTTCATACTGAACTATACAATTTCTTCCTATCTCCAATCCCCATTTTTTAAAATAGATAATCTCCTCTTTAGATGTAATTCAATAAACATTCATTAAGTGCCTAATATATGGCAGACTTAGCATTGGGGAAACAAATACGAAAACGATATCTCTCCCTGCCCTCAAGGAGCTTCTAGTCTTTTGAGAAGGTCAATTGACAAACACGAAGTTGGAAAGAGAGGGGAGAAGAAGTTAAAACCAAGCAGAACTGTAGGTGCAGGAGGATGGAGTGAGATGGTAGGCTTTTAGAGGAGTTTAGTATTCTATTCCCTGGCTCTCCAAACACATGGTAGAGAAGGCTGAGGGTGATGAGAAAGTATCTGGAGTATATAAGGCTAAATTAACAGTAAAGTGGTGAGACTAGTAGTGATCATCCTGGGAGAGGCATCTACTTCTACAAAGTTGAAACCATGAAAACCTGCAGAAGGAGAGTGAAGTGAACTAAATTCCATTTTCTGCCCTAGCAACTAAACAGGGTATTTGTAATGATGAACAGAATGATAGAGTCCATGACAGAGTACTAGAAATCTAAGTTTGGGTGGTAGCAGAGTGAATGGTAGAGGGGCAGATGGGAGGATAATACTGTGAAAGGAGAATCCCAGGACAGAATGGATGTAGGGGCTGAGAGTGAGGGCAGAATCAAAGATGAATTTCAATCTGGAGGTTATTGTGATTGAGAGGATGATGATGCTATCAATAGAAATAGAGAAGCTGGGAGGAGGAGCAACTTTGGGGATGATGCTGAGAATTTTACTTTTAGACTTGTTGAGTGTGAGGTGCTGGCTGAACATCTAAGTGATATTATATATAGTATGCATTTGGGAATGTAGGACCAGTGCTCAGAGGAGAAAAATAGGGCAAGCATCCAGCAGTCTAGAGGGTGAGGGAGTGGGAAAAGGGAGTTTGGAATCAATGCCATACCAGCTATGAGCTCTGCTGCTAGCAAAAGCAAGCCTACTACCCCCTCCTATGAACTGACACAAAGAGATAGTCAATGATGGATCCTTTTGACTTTCTTCCAGCCAGAAGAACGGTCCCTAATCAGCACTCCCTCTCCTCAGGCCTGTGTGCTCTGACACAGACAGTGCCAATTCAATCACTGTTTGGGGCCAGGATTTCAGTAGAACTGCAGTTATGAGTTAACCCCACACAGTTGCACAATACCAGCTGGGACTGTAGCAAGCAACAAAGTTGTCATACAGATCTGGGCCAAGCAAGGCTACCTTTGTCCCTGACTATGGACCCTTTGGTAAGAGGAAAATAAATTTTTTGAGACATTGTGGTGTGGGTGTTGAAACCCTAGGAAACTCTCTTGATTAATGCTTTTTAAACTTCTTGATGATGCCTTTTATTTGTTTTTATACTCTGAACTGCTTTTAAACCATCTAAGGGAATATCTTTTACTAGAAGAATTGGACTATGATGTTAGGGAAAAAAAAAAGTTGTTTGAACCAGTAGTATGTTAGAGTCAGCTAAAACTGGTTCTTGAGAGCCAATTGTTAAATTTTCCATGTGAGCACTGACACCTTGGAAATTAGCTTTGTTGTTGCTATTCAGTTATTTCTGGCTCTGTGACCCCATTTGGAGTTTTCTTGGAAAAGACCCTGGAGTGGTTTGCCATTTCCTGCTCCAGTTCATTTTACAGATGAGGAACCAAGAGAAATAGAGTTAAGTGACTTCCCCAGGGTCACACTGAGACCAGATTTGAACTCAGGAAGATGGATCTCCTGATTCTAGGGCCAGCACTCTATCCTATGTGCTACATAGGGCACCCTACCAACTAAAACTGGCAAACTGTACGCTACAGCTCATTATTTTGTTAATTGTGTCTAGACTTTAAAGTAATAAAGAAAAATGTTAATAATGCAGATTAAATCCAAAAGTGTACTGTGCACATTTTTTCCCAAAGAGCTAGTTATTAAACATTTACCAGCATATCACTATTTTGAACCTTCATATTCTGATTAATTCCTGGTACCAGATAGTAGACAGTGTCCTTGTCACTCTTAGTCCTGCCTACAAGCAGGGTTGAAATAATGCAGTTATGTAATTCATAAACTAAGGATTTCAGATTTAGGTTTGGGGATGATAAACAAGAGAGCCTTTGTGAATGCTTATTGTCAATAACTCTCATGATAATGACTGATATTGTTTTGTGACATTTCTTTCATCATTTTATTTCAACAATTCAGTTTAACACCCGTTTCCAAAAGACTTATTTATGGAAAATACATTAATCTACAAAGAAAAAAAATGGACCATTCTCTCCTTTCCAAGAAACTTACTTTCTACAGAGGAACCCTGTATTGTTTGTCCTGGAATCTGATTTACATGGCAATACTTTCATGTTCACATTAGTTCATCAACAAGCACTTCCTGGCACTGTCCTATGTGCTGAAGAGTGTGCCTGCATTCTCAAGGAGTTACATTCTAACACTTAGTAGGTACTTAATAAATTTTTCTTGATTTATTATCAGTTACTCTTCAAGGTTTATGTTTGCATCATGTTTCCCCAATTGAATCCTAAATTCATTTGGGGCAGGAAACACGGCTTATAGTTCTTTGTTTACTTGATAGCAGCTAATGCCATATCTCTCCCATAATAGATGCTCTGGAGTGATTAGGTGGCCCAGTGGGTAGAAAACCAGGTCTGGAGTCAGGAAGACTCACGTTACTGAGATCAAATTTGAACTCAAATACTTTCTAGATGTGTGACCTGGGCAAGATATTTAACCCTGTTTGGCTCAGTTTCCTCGTCTGTAAAAATGAGCTGGAGAATGAAATGGCAAACCATTGCAGTATCCTTGCCAAGAAAATGGGATCATAAAGAATCAGAAACAACTGAATGAATGAACACCAAAAAGCTATTTGTTGATATGGACTGGAGATGGGGAGAAAAAGGGAATAGTGGGGCAGGATGAGTGTGTATATGTGTGTGTATTTCTTCAATGTTATTGTGCCTTGAAGAACTTTGTAACTTTAGAAAGATTTTAGAAAGTGACTTGGAAGTAGGGGTGGGGAAAAGTAAAAAAGACTGTGCATTTTAAAGAAGAAAATATAAAATGTAAAAGACAGAGTGAGGTGATTGAGATTGTAGGTGCTTGAATAATTAGCTCTCTAGAAAAGTTATTAAAAACAGGAACAGATGAAAATGTTTGGGGGCACATAGCCATGGAAGGCTGGACACAGGCTCTGTGCCCAGTACAGATGATAGGCAGGCTGAGGCAGTTTATGTGGGGACAGTCCAGGGGATGCTGCTAAATTGGATCTGCAAAGAAAGCCATTGCCATGTGAAGCTGAAGGATTTAGCAGAAGCCCAGATTAGAGAAGACCCTGTACCTCTGGTGAACAAAGGGACTGGAAAAAAAAAAAAGAATGATACTAACTTGGCCTTGGGTTTGGCTTGGAAAGTAACTGTGGATTAGCAAAGAATGATTCTCAAAGGATTGCCTGGCAGGTGAAACAGGGTGGGTTCAGAGGGGTGTGTGTAAGGTTTTAAGCCAGCTCAAAGAAACTCAATGCTAGCAAAATGAATAGATGTAATTCACATACTATGCTGCTTCTGTATGTAATTTTAACTGGAAATTCTCCCTCTTTGATAGTCTGGTGCATCAGCTCTCCTGAGTTGGAGCAGATTTTTCTCCAATGCCATTGCTCAAAATTTATCCTGTATGACTCTTATTCAAGTCTTTTCTAACATCTTCCACAGAGGGTCCATCCAGTGGGCTGGGACTATGTACTGTCTGTGTTCCAGATTCACCCAAACCACAGCCAAAAATAATAATTGGTGGTATATTTTAAGAGGGTGGACTACATGTGCTGTGCAACAGTTGATCGAGGAGAGGAGTATTGCCAGAGGGCATGGATGTCCAATGCGGACTATATGAAACCTAGAAAGTACAAGCAGAGGCCATACATGACAGAGGTGTGTGGTCTTGGGAGAAAAGATCCTACAGATGAATTTCAGGGCAGAAAAGTGAAAAGTTATCTAAAGCAAGTATCAAACTATACCTGGTAAGGAAGCCTTCCTTGTGAAAATTGGCCCAAAGGTCCCATTCCTTCTCTGTTACAGCTAAAATCCAATTATGTTATCTAACAGGGCAGGGAGGTTATTTAGTCCTCCTTTTATCTGGGATTGGATTTCAGATCAGCTACTTTACACTATGGAAAGCACAGAGAGCCTAGCCTGCTGGGAGTGATATACAGGTTGTAAGTTTCACTGCTAAGGGGGATGAGAGTAGTGATAAGTTTTTAGTTCTTTTTTTTCCGGGGGGCGGGGGGGGGTGTGGAATGACAGAGGAGGCGAAGTCCAGGTCAGAGCCTCTAGTGGGAACCCTGGGCACAACAATGGAAGGGAAAGAGAACTATAAGGTGGGGAGAATGAACCTAAAATGATGATGTGCCTGGGAAAGGAAGGAAGGAAGGAAGGAAGGAAGGAAAATCACTAATAGAAAGGAATGAGTTTCTGAAAACAGGATACAGAAATGATGATGGGAAGGATGCCACGAGGCAAGGTTGCAGAAGGCATACTTCACCCACTTCATAATTTTGGCTAAGATGGGTTTTGGCTAGGAAGTTTGGCTACTCGTGAGATAGCAGATTTCTGGAAGGGAACAAATATGCCCACAGAATTGTTTTCCTACTCTTTCCTTCTTCCATATACTTTCCAATAGAAAACTGTGAAGTGCTCTGCTGGCAACAATGGGCTAAAGTAGAAAGGGGGGAAAAACAAGCTGAACCAGATGGCCTGGGGGGATGTACAAGGGAAATATAAATGCCTGAGAATTTCACCAGTAGGGCTACTCAGGAAGTATGTGTACCACTGCTGAGGTATAGGCGCTGGGACCCTCCTTGAGCTCTCCTTGAATCTTTGAAGTACAGGCTCTGGGAAACTCCTTAAAGTCTGAGTAAATCTTCCCACTTGATAAGGCATTTGCTGACGCCATAAGCATTTAATTGTGGCTCTGCCCAAACCTCTGTTGCTAGCCTGGCCCTCCATTGTCCATCTGCTTCCCACCCAGGAGCCTATCAAAATATCAATCCACTCTTGCATTGACTTCATTGACTCCTCCTGAAGACCCTCCCCAAACTCCTCTTCTAGACCACCCCTAGATTCCTCTGTATATAAGAAACCCATCTTCCTTCCTTGTGTGTGTGTATGTGAGTGAGAGTGAGAGTGAGAGAGAAGAGAAAGAGAGAAAG
>CM053596.1:250478989-250537032 GCA_028646575.1 Pseudocheirus occidentalis | reverse complement strand
TATATATATATATATATATATACACATATATATACACACAGTTTTATATCCCTTTGGCTTTAGTTCTAAATCATTCTCCAGAATGGTTGGACTAATTCACAACTTCACCAACAATGTATTAATGTCTCTACTTTCCCACATGCCCTCCAGCATTTTTCAGTTTCCTTTTCTGTCATGGTAGCCTATCTCAGAGTTATTTTAATTTGCATTTCTCTAATCAATAGTGACTTAGAATATTTTTTTCATATTACTAAACATATTTTTTAAAAAATAAGCACTATCATATACTCCCACTTACTGCACATACGAATTCTTCAGGCTTGTTTTCTTCCGATTTGCCTGTTTCTCCCCAAAGGACAGTATAGATCCAAATCCTTAGTTCTTTGAGTGAATCCAGTTAATCTGAATCCAGAGCTTTTATAGTACAGAGTTAACAAAGTACAACAGAAAACTTGAATTCAAATCTTGTCTCTGACACTTATTATCAGTGTAATGTTGAGGAAATGATTTAACCTCCTTTGGTCATGTTAGTCATCTACAAAATGAGGGGCTTACTTCTGAGGTCCCTTCCAGCGACGGATCTGCTTCTGCGATTTTCTGATCACTTTCCAATTGAGCTTTAGCAAGACACTAGCCTCCCTCAGCCCCAGTTTCCTTAGGTGAGTCTATTATGTGCTTGAAATATAAAAACATCTGAAAGAATGATAAGTCTTCTTTCTTTCTTGCTGAAAGTGGGTTCCAGCTCCAGAAAAACTCATTAAATCACACATGAAGAAATGGGGTAGAGGGGTAGAATGTAAGTATGTTTAGGTTTAAATTCACTTCTGCTCCACCTATAAGCAAAGAATTTTTTGTTTAATATTCTTAAGAATTATACAAACTGTTCCTTATAATCAGACTTGTGAGCTCTAACTGGTTTGTAAGAGTTGATTGTTAAATTTTCATTGGGAGCATTTTAATACCACTTGGAAATTTGCAAACACCACAAATCAAGGCTTGATATATTGTTTTGTTGGCTGTTAATCTAGAGAACCGGGCCTGGAGTTAAGAAGACCTGAGTTCAAATCTGTTCTCAAATAACTTGCTAGCTGTGTGACCCTGGGCAAGTCACTTAACTCTGTTTGCATCAGTTTTCTTATCTGCAAAACGAATTGGACAAGGAAACAAGAAACCACTTCAGTATCTTCACCAAGAAAACCCCAAATGGGGTCAGGAAGATTGGACATGATAGAAAAATGACTCAACAACAGTTGTAGGCTTAAGAAAGTGAGAGATAAAATATTAATAATGCCATTAAACTTAAAAGTATATCCAAGCTACACTTTTGAGAGCTAGTTATAAAACATTTATGTGAACACAGCTCTGCTTAAAATTATGTTATTCTTTGTCAATTTTTTTGTATGTGTTGCATCAATCAGTTCTCATGGAAACCTTTAAATCTGTTAGCGCAAGTATCATTAGTCATAGCTTATAGAGGAGGCTCAGAGAAATTAGTGACTTATCTAAGGTAATGCATAGCAGGGGGAAGATATCTTAGCATTTTAATGTAAAAATCATTTATGTAGAGGCAATATGGTATAATGTAGAGATTGCTGGAGTGAGAATCAGAAGACCTGAGTTCGAATATTTCTGCTGACAAATGCTGATGAGTGATTCCACTTGTGAGATCTACAGTTAACTTCCTAAGACCACAAGTGAGAAAAAATTAGAATATGAGCTCCACGAGATTCAGGGCCTGGTTCCTGTCTTTCTTTGTATCAGTCATGCTTATTACATTGCCTGGCACATAGTAGGTGCTTAATAAATTCCTGTTCACTGACTGACTGTACCTTCTTAGGGTGGAGGGGGCTTCTAAATTGGTGAAACCAAGGGCTCTAAACTATTGATAGAGTTGTGTTGTTTTATGCATACATACAAACATACTTATATATATATATATATATATATATATGTATACATAATGTATATATAAATATATGTATGTGTGTATTTATGTATATATGTATAAATATGTATGTTTTCTATATTATATGTGTATGTGTATATATACATATATATATATATATGCCTTGAAATGCTTCTAATTTTAAAATACACTTAACTTTTCATTATAGGAAAACATATTGGAATACTTTGTAGTATGCTTCAAAATGTTATAGTTACTTTCATTTTAAAAAGTCTTACTATTAATTCAAATTGGACCTTTCGCCCATCACAATATTAAATTACCCTGGGAGTTCATAGTGCATTATTATTATTGTGGTTGAAAGGGATTTGAGAAAGAAAAAAGAAAAAGGAAAAAAGGTGGGAAACCCTGATCCAGACTTCCAAGTACCCACAGTTGTAAAATTTTCCCATAATCTGTTTTGGTTTTGTTTTTAAACCTGACCTGTATTGATTTTTTTAATGTGACTCCTATTTCTGAAATACTCCTTTTTTCCCTTTATTTCCACCACTATCCGTTCCTTCATCTCTTCTTCAGAGCCAGGCCTGTTCATTAGGCAGAAGTTTCTAACAAACCTGAATCAGGTTATCTTTTGGATAAAGACAAAATTCTAATTTGCTTCTGGATCAATAGCTTAAATCCAGTCTAAGACTCTAATATAATGAGTTAATGAGTCTAGGTCATTTATACCAACATTTTTGTTTGTTTGTTTTTTCTCAAATCCTTTTCAACAATAATAGCAACAAAACCATATTGTGAATCCTCAGGGTAATTGAATATATACAACTCTCTTAAAGTCTTATTACAGTTTTAAGCTATTAAAGCTGACTGTCTTACAAACTTCACTGGAATTATTTACTGCTTAAGGCACCATTAATGCATTTTTAGCACAAATCAGCCCTCTAACATTCTACTGTAACTATAGGCACAGAAATTAATAAAAAAAACATTTAATAATAATAGGTAGAATTTTTTATTGTTTTAGTTTTTCTGAACTTTATTTTCTCTTGCTTTTTTAATGCTTGTTACAATGGATAGCTTGGAGTAAGGGGAAGGAAGGGAGGAAAAGAATATATTTGAAATATGGATGGCATAAAAACATAAAAATGTCTTTGTATTTTTAAAAATAAATAAAAAAGAAGCATATTCAACTGGACATGTGAGAAATAGTTTATGGTGCTAAGTCAAGTGAGACATTTTCCCATTCAGCAGCGGTTATTGCTTCTCTTTAGAGTCATTAGGAAAGCTGTAGGGAACTTTCCAGGTCTTTTCTAGAACCAGAACTACCTGCCCTACAGTGTAGTTAGTTGGAAAACAACTGACTAGTTAAATCACTGAAGGGACAGAGTCTTCTTTTCTAGGAAAAAGCAAACTCTCCACCAAATGTAGTCTCGCTGACAGCTATTATTAGACCACTGAAAGCTTCTGGATATGAAGCTCCTCTGGTTTCACTATATTAGGACTAAGTCATTAGCTAAATTGCCTGGGTTTGGCAGGAGAATTCCCATCACAGCCATCCAGATGCCTGGAGTATGTCTGTAGATGACAGAAGAGATCTTCAGGTTCTGAGGGAACTCAGGCAATGACCTTCAGGAGCCCACACAGACACTTATGAGAGGCAAGAGAGAATTAATTGGCTGCTCAGAGAAGCCATTGAGCAAAGGCACCAATAAACATTTTAGGGACCTTCTTTAAAGAACTAATGTTACTGTTCTTTGTTCTGTGAAATGAGAAAGCCAGTGAAAGGGAATGGAGCTGAGAGGGCCATGGCAGGAAGCTTTGTTTCTGGACCCAGCTGCTATCCAATTGCTCATGACCTTAGACAAGTCACTTTCCCTCTCAGGTCCTCAGTTTCCTGAGGTGTAAAATGACAGATTTGGATTGGATGAGTTAAGGACATATGGTGGTGCTTTTTCAAGAAAGGGAGAGGGCAGTTGTTTATAAAGTATATGTACAAAGTCCATGTTTTTAGAGCTCAAGGAGCAGGGGCCAGGAATCCAAAATAGGTGCCTGGGAAATGATGAGAGTAGAAATTTAAATAACACTAAGTTTTGGAAAGTGATTTATATTCGTTATTTCATTTCATTCTCACAACAAACCTATGGGTTAGGTACTTTTGTTATCTCCTTCCTTCCTTCCTTCCTTCCTTCCTTCCTTCCTTCCTTCCTTCCTTCTTGCCTTCCTTCCTTCCTTCCTTCCTTTCTTCTTTCTTTCACAGAGTACTAAATTAGGGCTTTAAAAGAATAAGGGGATTGCATAAAGGCACACATATTTTAAGTATCTGAAGCTAGATTCTAATTCAGGTTTTTTCTGACTTCAAGATCAATGCTCTAGATATTTTCCTATATTTATTGTCTCTGAAAGGGTCAGTCAGAAAGACCTGAATTAAAATCTCTCAGATATTTATTAGCTAACCAAAATGGGACAAGTCACTACATCTCTCAGAGGGGTTTGGAGGAGATGTCATTGAGACCCTCCTACTCTGAATCTGTGATCCAATCGAAGGGACTGGACAATATGATGTCAGAATTCAGAGAAAGAGTATAGGTCAGTGATTTCCAATGTTCCTTTTTGTTCCTCACATCCCTTTCAACAACAACAATGTGTTGTAAAGTCCCAGGGAAAATAATATACAAGATGCCCCAAAAGTCATAGTACAGTTTTAAGCCTTTAGAGCTTACTGCCTTCCAATATTCTTTAGAAATGATTACTTCTTAAAAGACCAAGAAAGAATTTTTAGCACAAATCCCTTGCATTAGCGTCACAAACTCCTACGGGATCCAAGAACCACTAACCTAGGCAATAGATAACAGATCAACCAGTAGCAAGAACAGAGCTTGATAACAGGTAAATAGTCTTTTTGGGCAGGTGGATATATTCCTTCCACCACCATCCCCACTACCATCCCCACCACTACCATCACTCCATTATTAAAAATAATCTCAGCATGTGGGAGGGACAGGCTAAAGCAATTTAGTTCTTACTGGAGTCAGAATTGAGTAGGTAGAGAGGAAGTCAGTTGGTGGGTAGCTTTTGTAACAATTGCACCATCAGTCACTTTTATTAAAGGACAGGAGTTTGATTGCAGCTTGACAAAGGACACCATCAAGGATACTAAAAAGCACAATGCATTGTCTTAACCTTATATTCAGGATGTTTCAAAAGTCTTAGTGTAATTTTAAGCTACTGAAGTACGAAATCGCACTAAGACTTTTGGTACAAACTGGTAAATTTTTCAGTGTATTGATGTGACCAGATGTCAGATATAGTCTCTACATTTGAAAAAGGGTATAATGGTTTCAAAGGTCAACTAAGATGATCTAGTAGTAAAATTGAGATAAGGAGTAAGTGCTCCAGGGAAGATGAAAACGGATGAAAAAGCCAAGCAGTGTCTGAGAAGGGGTTTTCACATCCATCTATCATATTGATATTCATCTATCAAAGCATGGATAAGGTAAGCATGTATTTATTTGCTAAGACCAGGGATGCTCCCTTTGAAATTTGAATGAGTTATAGATGGGACAAATAATAAAGTATACTATAGATGGGACAAATAATAAAGTATACTATTTCACAGATGGATAATATATTTGCTCTCCTAGTCTTCTGGAAAGGAATATCAATGTCAAATTAGGGTTGTTTTTTTTTATAAATTTATTAATCTAATTATGAATGGCAGAACCATAAGAGAGTGTGTGTGCGTGTGTGCATGTGTGTGTGTATTTGTATGTTCATGCCCATGTGTAAAGAGAAATTAGGATTCATCTAGCCTTTATGTTTGACATCAGGGAGAATTACACTCACTCAAAGCACACTTCTTGGGGCCACTGTTGGCGGCAAAATAACGAGGCGGAATGACAGTGAGTTGGATACCAGAATTTCATTCAGGATAATATTGATCTTAGAATATAGGACTTTACCACTTTGGTTTACCAGCTGCATGATTTTCTGTTTCTGATTTCATTAGAAATATAGTAAAATCCCACTAAAGCTAATCCCAGGATAGGGATCATTTGACTTTGGTTCAGGCTAAATCTGATCTTTGCATTGTAGATGAAAAAAAAATAAAAACGAGGATTTTTCATGTGAATCAATACTAGGCACAAGGTTACAGGGTTAATATTTAACCTACTTAAAAAACAAACTTTGCAAATACTTTAAAAACCATTTTAGTGTCATCAGTTTGCATACAGACCATCTATCAATAAGTTATTCTTAATAGTTATTCTTACTCTGCTCAAGACTAAACTACATGAGGGAAAGAGTGGTTCTTTTTCACATCTGCAATGTGAAATGAAATGTGTTTCGAAGATGAAGAGTTCTAAATAAAAGCTTGTTTGATTGACTGATTATTCTTGAAGCTTTCTTGAGATTAAGTTCTAGGATTACCTCTTATGATAAATATTTCCCAGTGCTTAATTTAGTTTTCTGTTTTCCAGTTATCTTATTTATACCCACCTGTTCCTTAGAGTTATAGTGTTCACACACACACACACACACACAATAACTTCCTTGAAGGCAGCCATTGGCTTTAGATCCCCAGACTCCGGTTTGGTGCCCTTCACGTAGTGGACACGTGGTAAACATTTGGATACGTTCCTTAAGACAAAGCTAATTGCATCTCTATCTGTCCCTGTTTTCTTAGTTGTAGTTTTCGGTTCTTTGTGGGACATCATTTCTTTCCAAATCCTGGTGTGTCATCATAGTATAGTGGTAAGAACACTGGATTTGGAGCGGTCTCCACTAGTGTTCTACCATTTCCTACTTGCATGCAATTTGGCCAAGTCTTTTTCATCTGGAGAATGGACTTGAACTAAATCAGTCAACTTGAAGTCTCCTCTAGCTCAAAATGAATGATCTTAGGACCTTATAATTCACTATTTTTCATGAATTCAGAATTAAGCATCCTCCTTCTTCCTTGCAATCCAGTTATCAAATTAGTAAGTGCTTGTTGAACCTACATAATTTCCTTCATATTTTCACAATTGCTCTACAAATTTCTGTCTCTTATCACATTAAAACTACCGCCCTTCATCTTTCTGGCATTTACTATTTTTAATATAGATTTTATTTATGGTTCCATTTTCACACCTTTTTGTCCTATTATGACACTTAGGGTTTTTAACTTAACGCTAATTTAGTTCTTTTCTTCATATTCAGTATTCTACAAAGTTCCGTCTTCTCAGTCTTTCATCTGTTCTCTCTTAGAAGCAATGTCTTTGGGTTAAATTCTCTTGCCTGCTTTTCTCAACTGTCCAGTGGAATAGATGTTTGGTTACCCATTACACCCTGAACCATTAAACCAATAATATTGAAATTAGCAAGTATCAGGGTTAGATCAAACAAATGAGAGAATGTTTGGAAAGAACCTAGCATGGTGCTTATTACATAGTAGGCACTTAATAAAAGCTTGTTCCTTTCTGCTTTCCTCCTTTCCCAAGTAGTGATTTATGTGCCTGATAGGAGGGACACTTTATGAATTGGAGGTCATTATATTCCTATTATGACAAAATTCTAGTTTAATAGTTTCAGTATACTCTATGTCTTTACATATCAGTTGATAATTTTGACTGCTTGTATTCCTGCTTGAAAATTCAAGACTATCAGGCTACGTTGGTAAATGTTTAACAACAAGCTCCCTGGGGAAAAAAAAATGTACTTACAACACACAAGTTTAATCTGTCTAGAGACAAGTCAACAAAATAACAAAGCAACCCCTTATTTGTAACATTTGCTGATTTCCAAGGTGTAAATGCTCACACTGAATATTTATCAAGCAGCTGGTTGGAGCTGGCTCCAGCACACCCAAGGATAAAAGTATATATTTCGATCACATTTAAAGAATTCACACATTTTTATTTACTCTTGGGCACTGATAGCCTTAATGAAGGTACATCACCTTATTTAGAAAAATAATTGCCAGTAGATCACCTTTTTATTCACTTTCAGTCACAATGTTCCACAAGTTTCCCATTAAGTTGATAAAGTCAATGGGTCCTAATTAAAGAATTCTGAAATTCTCTTCCCATCCTAGAGACTGAATAGTTTGAGAAATGTTTTATACAGAACCTAAATCAGTATTCTGAGGTTTTAATAATGCTTGGTTTGGGGAGAGAGAGAGGGTGTCTACCTCTCTGCTACCAAAGTCAGTAAAAGTCTAAAAAAATATTCCAGTCATTCAGGGAACTAAGTTTGACTAATACTAATATTCAAGAGCTCCCTCAAAAGAAGTGCATCACCACCACAACAAAGTCACATTTCCCCAAGATCTTGCCACATAACAGTACATATTCAGATGAATGCAACATTGAATGCTGTCTGTAATAGCAACAGCTGGCGGCTCTCAGATAACACTGCAGTGCCTGGCCCCCAGAGATCAGAAAATAGGCAGCGACTAAGTAGAATTTTTATAGACCTGAAGTTTGCTGAATACTCATTGAAAAAGAGCAAAAATGTACATTAGACCTTTCTGACAAATGCCCAAAGGTTCCATTTCTCAAACGGTTTTGCAGCACAACAAAAACAAGTTAGAGAAAGGGATTATCTTCATCCTTGAATTTTTAGCATGGTCAAAGGGACTGGAAAAATGTTCTAGCGAGAAAACTAAGTTTAATAGTTGGGAACAAATGCTTTTTTCATCCCAGGCCAGGTTCCTTGGATTTGTTTTAAAGCAAAAAAGGCTGTAGGTTCTTCTCCTTCAGCAGGATCCCACCTTCTACAGTTATCCCTCCTTCTTTCTTTCAACACAGTCCCTATATTCCACCCCAGGTCCCAACCTACATATAACCTCCTCTTTAGCAAAGAAGTGCAGTCCTAGAGATTGTTTCTCACAAATCTGCCCACAAACCACTCTCTCTGGAAAAGTAAATTGGGAACAGAGCTGCTAACTTCACTCTTAATTGGTGACTGGTAGAAGGCCGAACTGAGTTCAAACCACAGCTCATTAAAGGCTGAATAGAAGATCTCAGGCGATCAGTTGCTCTTGTTACTATGCCCCAGAATAACAGTAGGCCTACTATTGTAGCTAGTCTTGACACGGCCTGTGCCATATTCTTTATTGACTCCTCTGCAGTTGCAGACAGCAAAGAGTAGATACTGTGTGACCAAAATCAGATCTTTGTGCAAATTTGCAGGCATCTTTTGAGTCATACTGAGGGTTGTTGTCTAGTACCAGTTCATCATTTATCTTGTGTTTGCTATAAATGCCTTTGTATTTAGCAATCAAAATTTAAATATCTCTTTCTAATAAGTTTAGTTTTTCCCAATTTCAAAGGGTGATAATTTCAGTGAGAGGCAGGCAGGAAGACTAGGGTTCCAGTTATTTCTCTCACAGTTCCGGTTCTATGGCCCCAGGCCCCAGGCAACTGTCTAAAATTATAAGTTTCAGATCATTCGGAGAGGAAGTTTCTGACTGGGAACTGTCTATACCAATGACATCACAGCTCTGGTCTAAATAAAATGTATTTATATGTAGATTTTTTTGACATTGTCATTTTCCATGAGAAGAAGGTATTCTACACTTATATCCATTGTCAGAATCTTATAGGTACCGTAAAGGTCTTCACGTTATTTGTGTCCCACACAGATTTTAGAACAATGTCTTGCATAAATCTTAATTGTGTCAGTGACGTAGAATTTAAAGCATCAGAGTTCAGAGGCAACTTAGAAACCACCTCCCATTTTGACTTATATTTGTCTCAAAGAGAGATGTACAACTCTCATTAGATACCATGACTATAGTATAGGGAGAGAATAGTTTTTCTTTTTATTATTGTTTGGTTTTGTTTTCTCTTTAATTTATGATTTTTTTGTGACTTGTAAAAATGTATTTCATGGCTTTGCAAACACATATAACATGGGCCATTGAAAACGAGAGGACAAACCAAAGGAATTGCTTGTCTTTGCTCAAAATACTGATAAAAACAATTTACTAGTAGCTGGACTTGCTATAGGGGAAGAGTATTTGAATGGTCGAGGGAAAAGGACACAGAGAAGAAAATTGTAGGATGAACGCTGGAAGGACAATGATCTGGTGAGTTGTAGATGACAAGGAATAGGAAGACTAGAGCTTCCTTTAAAGGAAGTAATAGAGGGGTAGTGAATCTAAAAGTCAAGTTGGAGAACAAGTAGTAAGCCAATTTTTCCTTTTAGTTCTGTGCATCATCTCTTGTTGGTCAGTCATGTCCAACTCTTTGTGGCTCCATTTGGGGTTTTCTTGGCAAAGATTCTGGAATGGTTTGCCACTTCCTTCTCCAGTTAATTTTACAGATAAGGAAACTGAGGCAAAAGGAATTTCAAAAGGAGGTAATAAATGAGTAGTCAACCTTAAAGAGGTTACTAAAAAATACAAAATTTTCAAGAGAAGTCTAATTTTCATTAACTACCAGTCTTACAGAAATGGGAAAGGACGAGATCTAAGACCATAGTTTTAGAGTCAGAAGAAACTTTGGAGGCCAAGTAGTCTAGTCTTTTCTTTTTAAAAATCAGGAAACTGGAATACTGAGAGATAATGTACCTAAGCTCATGCAAGTAATGACAGAAAAGATTTGAACTCAAATCCTATGATTCTAGAGCAAGCCATCTTTCTATTTCACCGTAATAGAGGAAGTTTATTAACTTAATGGAAAGAGAGCCCAGAGTGGCTGGGCACCAGTTGGATTTAACCAGCTAGATCAATAGCAAATTTCCTTCAATAATTCTCTATCTTCCCTACAGCTAGTTAGCCCCTGCCACCAGCTCAAGTCACTAAGTCTATTTTATTATTTTAAGGTTCTTAAGGTGATATGAAAGATTCACATTTTGCCTGCCCTTTTGTGAAGGGCCCCTGGTTCAGGGGAATGATGACTGAGAATCTCTGGATGGGCTGGGAGTCTTGGACTAATAAAGAAAGCAACTTTGTTGGGTGGTCATTCTGTCCCATATGTAAGGAATCATCTGCCTCTCACCTAACCAACATGGTGGCATGTGAAATGCAACTCTGATATCCCAGTATTAGTTCTGGACCTAGTTGGTGTTGGAATAGAGCATGACTGAACCTTAATACCATTGGTCAGCCTAGTAGACTTAGGGTCTAAATATCATCTTTCTGCTTCCTAGAGGAAACAGCTAGCTGATGGTACAGTCGATGCAGTTTGGAGTCAGGAAGTTTGTTGTTGTTCAGCTTTCAGTCATGTCCAACTCTGTGAACCCATTTTTTGGAGTTTTCATGGCAAAGATACTGAATTAGTCTGTCATTTCCTTCTCTAGCTTATTTTACAAATGAGGAAACTGAGGCAAATTAAGTTAAGTGGCTTGCTCAGGGTCACACAACTAGTAAGTATCTGAGGCCAGACTTGAACTCAGGAAGTTGAGTCTCCCTGGCTTCATGTCCAGTGTTCTCTCCACTGAGCCACCTACCTAGAATTAGAAAGACCAGAATCTAAATCCAGCCTCTGGCATATTAGCTGTATGACACTGACCTAGTCACTTAACGTCCATTTTCTCAGTTGTAAAATGGAGGTAATAATAGTACCCACCTCTCAAGGTTGCGGAGACCAAATGAGAAAGTATTTGTAAAAAGCATTTGACACAGTGCCTGGCACAGTAGGTACTACATAGATGCTTATTCACTCTTCCTTCTTCCTTCTGCATCTCTATTCCCTCCACTTTGACCTTCTCCTTATGCTCCTCTTTGACCTTGAAAATTTGAGAAATAAAAAGGATTATTAGCACTCATTACATTGCCATTTGAATTCAGATCTCTCTGACTCCAGGTCCAGTGTTTTATCTACTGTGCTACATGCTTGTCTGCACATAGATGACAAATAAAGTTTGTTCTGAGAAGATCAGAAGGTCAAGGGAACTAGGTAGTAGTCAAGGGGTGGACAGACTATTTAGCTGAGTAGTCTGTCTTAAGGGGCTTATAATTTTTTGAGGGAGACAAAACTACATATATGAAAGAATATTACATAAAATAATGTAGTATTCCATTAAATGATGAATTATTTTGCCCAGACTCAGAAGTGTTCAAAAACTAAGAACATCTTAATTAAGAACTGCGGCCGTCAATCACATATTTCTCCATCTTTTTTACTGCTGTTGTTCTCCTTTGCTCCACTATGGAAGAGAGCCATGAATTTGGGAAGAGACTAAAGGCATAGAAAAGAAGTAGCAGATTCAGGAAAGGAGGTCAGAGAAGACTGGGTAGAGAAAGGTTGAGAGAATGGAGAAGAGGAAGAATAGATGAAGGGAGGAGGAAGACAACAGTTTTAAGAAGTATTATACTATTCTATATGCATCTAATGAATGAAAGAAAAAAAATTATTAAGCACTTACTATGTACAAGATTCAGTACTGTAGAGATACAGATATGAAAGCAAGGGAGTTTTTGTCGGCAAGCAATTTACATTCTAACAGGCAGAGATAAGAGGTACAGGGGGACTGTGGCTAGGGAAGGGTATTTTGGTTTGGAAGGTCAGAGGACTAATGAGAAGAGCCAAAAGAGAGCTGATCGACATATCCTGTGCTGTAGTGTTGCAGTCTTGATCTGCACATGATCCAGGAAGGGCACACTGGCATGTGTATGGTGATAAGGCAGATAGCAGGAAATTGGCCAGAATGCAATGCAAATCATGACTGGGGCCAACTATGGAGTCAATCATGTGATAAAAGCACTCAGTAAGTGAACCTTATAAAAAACAACATAGGAATTTTCACTTAAAATAGAGATGATGAGAAAGAGGATAAGAGGTGTAGCAGAAAGGTGACAAAAGATGGGGGAGGTGAGGAGAGACTAGCAAGGTGAGCTTCATTGTGTTTTCCCATTATCCAAGGCCTGCCTGTGACAGAGTTTCCATCCACTGGAATGATAAAGCCTTATAGCATCATCATTTGCCATGGGCAGGATGGAATCTCATGGAAGGTAAATCTCTAGACATGCTCTGACATTTTCAACTTCTGAGTATTTAGACCTAATCCAACTTGGTTCTATTGAAGTTGGGGATGGCGCTGCTCTGAGAATTACTTAAATCTTAAAAGTTTTCTCAGTTGTAGCAGATTCATCTTTACTCAGTCACATGCAGCAGCGAGGGAGGCTTGCCTCCCAGCTACAGTCATTTCTAGGGGGATTGCTTAGGTCTGTCAGCTCCTTCCCTAGCCTGGACTACCTGCCAGATCCCAAGTGATTTCTCTATACGGCCACAGACTTACAGAAGAACCCGGAAATCATCTGCCCTGCTTTCGTGCCGTAGTTCAGCATTTGAGAAAAAGCAACATAGAAATATTATTCTTGCTTTTATTAGCATCATAATCATCATCACTGTACTACCCTAATGTAGTAACCCTTTAACTTTACACAGTTTCTCACCTGATCCATACAATACCACCATAAGGTAGGAAGGGGAAGGTTAGCAGTACTCCGATCATTTAGAACTTTTACCTTATTATGCTACCCAGAAATGGTTGCCCTTGCCCCATACTGTTCAGCACTTATTCTATTTTACTTTATAACTTTTTAAAATTTTATTTTTAATTTATGGAATAAAACAAACATTTCTATAACAGCACAACAAAAAAAGATAATTGTATATTTGGTATTATAAATTTTTTTTTCCCAAGACTTTTTTCTCCTACACTGTATTTACAGGCTTTGGAAGGTAGAGACTACCAGCACCAATCATAATGACTTGTACACAGTAATTGAGGTGCTTAATTATATAATTTAGAGCTGAAATGGACCTTATGTATCCCCTAGTGCAGCCCTTTACTTAATAGGTGAGGAACACGATAGAGAAGCTAAATGACTTCCCCAGTTACCAGAGTTTGTTAGGAGAGGTTTAGAAATCAACCCAGGTTGTCTGATTCTAAATCCGTGATCCTTTGTATCTCTAGAGTTTCCCACAATGTCTGGCAAGTAAGTGATTAATAAATGCTTTTTTTTGTCGATTGATTTCCATTATACCATGTAACAAATGTCTGTGGAATTGAATTGAACTAAATTCAAAATACAACTTTACAATTTTCAAATACCCTTTCTGGATTTCCTTCTCACTCTTCCTTTTGCTCCCTTGGCATTTCTTTCTTCTCACCATGCTCAAAGCCAAGACAGGAATAGGATGTGATCACAGTTTTGGAAAGGGGGTGGGGGGGGCAGGAGTAAGCCTTAGGCAGAATTGTGATAGAGATGGATGACTTCTGGTGACGTCCTGCTCCCTAGGGTACTTCAGGCTCCATGCTACTACCCAGACCCACCCTACCCTCAACTGCTGACCATCCATGGCATTACCCAGCCTGAGTCATTGCCACACATATGTGTGGTGTATCTTTTTTGTCCCTTGACTCTCATTGAAATTTACCTGCTTTTTGATTCATTCTTAGGGCTCTATTCTCAACAAAATGACGACTCACTAAACTAATTTGTAATAATGGATATTCCTTCCAGGTAACACATGTTCATTTTAATTGGCATTTTCTAGAAGTCGTGCTTTAACTCAGCAGAGTGACTAGATTAAACTCTTAAGGATTTTAGGAGCTGTGGCAGGTGCTTAGGGGAAGACACTTTATGGCATGCGGTGGCGTGTCTCCTCAAGTTATTTTCTCTCATCCCTCTTCTACAGTGCTAAACTTTCAGAAAGGGAAGTCTATCCCTTGCTCTCAGAGTCCAACCACAGGCTTACCTGAGCAGTATCCTGCAGTGTCTCCCCATCCATCTACTGAACCTTCTCTCCCTGAATCATAGGATCATAGACTAAGAACTGAGAAGGAACATAGAGCCCCTTTTATCTAACTTTCATGAGTAAACGTAACCCTGGAGAGGTTGGGACTTTCTTATTATACCTGAGGTATAAGTTCGCAAGTCAGATACTTGACCTCCTATCTAAAACTCATCTCACTACACTCTGAGATCATTGAAGACCTCTTCATCACCCATTACAAAGGCCACCTTTTTCAGCCACTCTAGTCTGAGCTTTCTGCATAGCTGCTAATCACCTTCTCCTTCTTGATAATGTATCTGTCCCTAGTTTCCAGAATTCCAACTCTCTTGGTTATCCTTCCTCTGATCTCCTGCTCTGTCTTCTTCTTGCTTACTCTGTTTTCTTTTATCCTTAAGTGTCAACACGCTAAAGGAAAAAATAGATAGATGATAAATAGATGATAGAGTAGACAGAAAGACAGAGATAGATGGAAAGGAAGGAAGGAGGGAATGAGGGAGAGAGGGAAAGAAGAAAGGACAGAATGAAGGAAGGAAATAAGGAGGGATGGAAGGAATGAAAGAATGAAATAAGGAGGGATGGAAGAAAGGAAGGAATGAAGGAATGAAGGAAATAAAGAGGTAGGGAAGGAAGGAAACAAGGAGGGATGGAAGGAAGGAAAGAAGGAAGGAAGGAAGGAAGGAAGGAAGGAAGGAAGGAAGGAAGGAAGGAAGGAAGGAAGGAAGGAAGGAAGGACTCCAGTTCCAGAGGCAGGAGAGGCCTGGGTTTGAATCCTAGTTTTATACCCATGAGTAAATTCCTAAAATTCTCTGTGCTTCAGTTTCTTCATCTGCAAAATTAGGATAATAATGCTTTTACTAGGAAAAAAAAGCCCTTTGTAAACCTTAAAGCTCCATACAAATATAAAGTTTTCTTAATTATTCCTCAGACTCTCACTTTGAACCTCTTTCATTCTCCAATTAGATGCAATTTAATAAGTATTTATTAAGCACCTACTGTGTGAGAGACACTTTTTTGGGGGCACTCTCATCTGCTTCCATGACTTCTGTTACCTCCTCTGTAAAGTTGGTTAATGTCTGATTCCCATTTCTCCCCTGAGTTCCAGTCCTATATATCTGGCTGCCTGCTGGACATCTCCCCTACAGTTCTTGCTGACAGTTCAAAGTGATCATATTCACAACTCATCTCCTGACTTGACCAGTTACCTCTTCCTGTCTTCCCTATTTCTCCTAATTGCACCACCAATCCCTCAGTTATTGAAGCTCAAAACCTGCCAGTACCCTTTGATTCCTTCCTCACTTCTCTCCCTGATAATATATATCCAGTCAATTGCCAAATTCTGTCAACTGTATCTCCATGAAATCTTTTCTACCTTTCCTCACTTCTCTAAATCACACTGGTACCACCCTATACCCTCTTTTTCTCTCTTTCCTAGGCTATTTTAAATGTCTCATAACTGGTCTCCCTGCCTCTAACCTCTCTTCCCTGCCTAATCCATCTTTCACACACCTGTCAAAATAATCTTCATAATGCCCAAGTATCAACTTGCCATTTTTCTAGCTCAGAAACCTTTAGAGGGTATCCACTGAATCTGAACTCATTAGCCTAACTTTAAAGGTCCTCTGCAAACTGGTTCCAACTTTCTCTTCGATCTGTATTTCATACTATTCCTCTTCAGTCACCTCATTTTCTGGCCAGACTGGACACTGGCTATTATCACACTCTCTCATGCTGCCACTTTGCAGAGATGAGAGCTGTCTTCCATGTCTAAAACACACTTCATTCATATTTCTTCTCCACCTTTAGATATCCTTCTCTTCCTTGAAGGTCCAGTTCAAGTGCCACCCATTCCTACAAAGTCTTCCATCATGCTTCCCTTCTCTCCTCCAGATGAAAGGGGTCTCCCTTTAAATTTCTTTGTCTAGATTTCTATTTTTCCCTTATTACAGTCTTATCTCCCCATCATGCTGATTGGAGGATGTGTCTTACTTCCTCTATTAGGTTGTAAGTTCTTTGGGGGTAGAAACTTTTCTTCTTACCACCTTGTATCACCCTACTTCCTAGCTGAGTACTTTGCATATACTAGATCTGTGATTTCATTGAAATAATGAACTCCTGGATACAGAACCCCTCTCTAATAATTCAGGTCATCATCACCCCCACCCCGGAATTTAAGAGACTTAGAGAGTTACCTGGAACACTGCGAAGTTGAATAACTTGGCTGGGGTCACACTGCTAGTATGTATCACAACAGGACCTTGTTTACAGCAGGCACTAAAAAACAGTTTAATTGAATTGAATTATGAAGTCCCTCAAATCACTTGAAGTATTTAATTGCCTTCTGACTAAAGATTGGGATGGATTTTAGTAGGGGAGAGGAATATAAAGGGGAGGCAGAATCTTTTTAATTGTTTTTCCCTGCCTTGATCTCATTCTAAATCCTTATTTATTTCCATTGGAGTTTCTCTGCAGGATAGCATGTTCCTTTGTTTTTATTCATGAATTTAAGTCATGTCCAACACTTTGTGACCTCATTTGGGGTTTTCTTGTTAGAGATACTGGAATAGTTTGCCATTTCCTTCTCCAGGTAATTTTTCAGAGGAAGAAACTGAGGCAAACAGGGTTAGGTGACTTGCCCAGGGTCATACAGCTAAGTAACTGTCTGAGGCTTAGCACTCTATGCATTGGGCCATCTAGCTGTCCTACCATGTTCTATGCAGCCTACAAATGCTGGAAGGAAAAGTGCTCCCTAGAAAGCTCCTGAATGACCGGCTTCATATCAAAGAAAATAGGTTTGAACTCTTTGGAAAGAGAGGTTTAAAAAAAAATGCCAGTTTCACACATAAGCAAATGTTCCATGACAAATGTTTCTGTCTCTTTTCTTTGAGTTTAACTCTATTCCTCCCTATAATTTCATACCACAGGCCAGTTTAATTTTAGTCCAGCCCCTGGAGACCAGAGAGACTCAGCTGAGCCTACATTGTGCTATGGTACCCATGGGACTGGTTGGAGAGGTTGGGTCCATTATTACCCAAGATATCTGAACAATTCAACCTCTCTCAGCCCTTCTTAAACTGTGGGTCATGACCTCGACAAAAATTTGGCAATAGTAAAAGGTTTCTAATGTTCAACAACTAAAAATTAATTAAAATTCAAACTCGGTAATGAAACTCAATTATTTCTGCACAGTAAAGCTTCACTTCAGCCTTGGTTCTGAACACAAAGCATGAACACTTTGTACAGTGCATGCCCTCAGGCCACACAAAGCCAGCAAACACTGCCAAATGGTGAAAAAAGGTCTTGAGTGGGAAGTAGTGTAAGATGCCCTGCTTTGCTAGATAGTAATCCCAAGTCAAATTGCATTCTTGTGGAACTACCTAGGGTTATAAAAGATTTCCTGGACCTTTCCTTCAGCTAGCTTTTATTTTTTGCCAACATTAGAGTGATAGAAGAAATTATGACTTTGGAATTAGAGAACCTGAGTTCAGATCTCAGCTCTGCTTTGCATTATTAACCTTTGTGATCTTAGGGAAGTCATTAGCTCTCTCAGTGCTTTCATCTCCATGTATTTTTTTTTAAATAAGAAGTCATAATCAATAACCTTTAAGGTCTCTGCTGGCTTTAAATTGATTACCCTATGAAAGCAGCAAACTGGTTGGATTCCCCAGGAGTATCAGAGACCCTACCAATTAATACTTTCTTTGTACTAAAATTTTAAACGTCACAGAAAGAAAGTATCTGGGGAATTCAGAGAGCCAATTACCAAGTGGCTTATAGGGTGATACACATGTTTCTATTTTTTTTTTCCCCCGAGAACAAACAATCATGAAACTATGACCCATAGTGCAGTCAGTCACTTCTTTCTAGTGGATAGCATAACTGGATTTCACTTGGACTACATAATACACATTGCCCCAGTGTCTGAGAATCCTCCCCTTGGGCATTACTGGAGATTCTGTGCCACTCTTTAATAACTCACCACCTAATGGCTATGCTCCTTTTGGTTTCTATGCAAAATAATAATAAATGATAAAACTCAAATATATAATATTTTACAAAGTACAGTTTCCACCTCTGTATGAAGTAAGCAGTGCTATTATCTCATTTTAAGAATGAGACTCAGAGAAGTTACCTAATTTGGCAAAAGTCACACAGCCAATTAGTGTTGGAGCTGGCACTCTAGTCCAGCCCTACTGACTCGTCTACGTGCATATATACATATATGCACACACACACATATATTTTCCACTATGTCACTTGAAACCAGCCCTACTGATTCATCTAAACATGTACATGCATGTATATATTTACATACATGTATACATATATGTATATGTATACACACAGGTATAAATCTTACCCACTATATCATACCGCCTGTCTAGGATGAGTGATCTCTCCTGAAGACTATACACACCTAGCTTGGTAAAGCTCACATGCCCTGTGGGGGCAGAGTCACTACTTTAAGTTCTCCTCAACTCAACAAATTGGGATCTATTTCAGTAAATGGATTCCAAGCACTAGTTTTGGCAGTTAGTAAATATGCAGTCCTTAGCAAGATCTGCCCTCTAGGCAAAAGGCTCAATTTTTGCTTTTCTATGAAACGATTCATACACATAACCTCACAAACACAACCTGTGGTGATCTGTTGCCTTCCTTGAACAAAAATTAATTGTATTTTTGCCACTTTCCCCCAAACCATGCCAGGAAATGACAGTTTTTCTTGTTTCTCCTAAAGTTTCAAAAGGTCTGTAAAAATGAGGTTTTTATCATTTGTCACTTTCCACTAGTTGTCCCTTGATTCTGGACTACTGGATCGTAAAGTTAACCCTTGACTGCTGTTGCTCAATTGCACAGACTCCTTACAGATTTACACAGTAGTAATTAGGAAAAGTTGCTGTCTGTGGCTCTATTTACCATTTTAAAGTAATCATACGCAATGTGCATTTGCATGTCACTTAAAAGTGACCTCCAAATACAGTAAAAATTCTGGGTCCTCTATTCATGCAACACAAATTAATTTTAGAAACACTGTCATCTGGTGGCATGTTTGAGATACAGCAATTGCCTTCCTGTGAAATTTATTCAAAATTCATAGCTAAGAGAAAAATGAGTCAACCTCTGAGAAACCAAGCCTTGCTCCTTAATATAGCCTGTGAAGTGGAGAGAAGGGTTGGAGGGGAGCAGTAAATAATAGCTCCACATACTCTTCCCTGCACAGCGTGTGTGAAGACTCTTGAAACTAGGCCCATTCCTCATTCTTAAATTTCTAAGGCAGTCCTAAGCATCAATCATCCTTCTTATCTGCCCTCTCCCCTCCCTTTGAGGTTCCTCCTCTTCCCCCCTCTTCCCTAACTAGCTATGGGATCTTAGAGGCCTGACAGTGTTTTGGATGGCTGTCTAGCAGCAATCTTTTGGAGAGTTTTCTACATCTTCTTATGACATAAGACAGGCTCCACTGCAGTGTTGTCATAGGATGGAGATGAGGTTGAAGATGGAGATAAATTAGATTTGTGTGTTGTAGAGTTTATAAGGCGCTTTCATCTATCTCCTTCACTCCCGCGTAACTGTACAATTTAGAAAAATGGCATAGTGGGAGGATAACCCAGTTGGAATCAGGAGACTTGTGTTCAAATTCTGGCTTTGTTGTTTGACCTTGGGCGAAGTATGTCACCTCCTTTTGCCTTTAAACCAGATTATTTTTTAGGTCCTTTCTATTTCTAAAATCCTGCTCCAGATTTCCTATGACATTGGCCATGATGGTGCCATTGATGGGTGATAGAAAGAATTTGGATGTTGAGAATCTTAATCTTATTTCAAAAGCCAGCCCTGACACTCATAAGATCTTTTTTTTTTTTTTTAAGGAGGGAGAGGCAAAGCAATTGGGATTAACAGACTTGGCCAAGGTCACATAGCTAGTGTGTCAAGTGTCTGAGTCTGGATTTGAAGTCAGGTCCTCCTGACTCCAGGGCCTGTGCTCTATTCACTGCACCACCTAGCTGGGCCTCCCATAATTAATGTTAACCTCTCTCTCGTAGCCTCTCTCTCCTCATTCATAAATTGTAAGAGTTGGACTAGGTCATTCCAGGTCAAAATCTATAAACTGAAATGACCAAAGATTGTGGAATTGGGAAGTCAGCTCATATCCAAGCTCTGCCTATTGTTTCCTACATGACCTTAGACAACTCACTTAATCAGACTTCCTGGGTCTCAGTTTCCTTGTCTGTAAAATGAAAAGGTTGAACTAGATTAAATCTAAATTCCTCAAGTGCCAGGCCTGGAGTCAAGAAGACTCATCTTCCTAAATTCAAATCTGGCCTCAGACACTTTCTAGCTGTGAGACCCTGGGCAAGTCACTTAACCCTGTTTGTTAAAAACCTTGTTTTAACAAACTCTGTTTGTCTTAATTTCCTCAATTGTAAAATGAGCTGGAGAAGGAAATGGCAAAGCAGTCTAATGTCTGCCAAAAAACAAACAAAAAACCCCAAATGGGATGACAAAGAGCTGGACATGGTTGAAACAACAGAACAACAACATTTTTCTTCTACTAAAAAAAAAACAACAACAACAAAACCTATGATCATCAGGGAAGTCTCACATAACAGTGTTGTGACATCTGACATTTAGTGTCTAGGGACCAAAGCAGTCCACAGGGGCCGTGGTCTCTTCTCTGTTCTGGAACGAGATATAAGAAGTTGTGTTTGTCGGAGAGCAGAATACGATTTTTTTCTGATTTTTTTCCAGTGCGGCGTGTCTGCAGAAACAGTGTAGATGAATGCAGTAAGCATTACGTATCTAGAAATAGCTCACATACACATGCTCCATTATTGATTAGAGCATAACTTCATGGTGGAAAATAATTGTCCCATGGGTTGATTTAAAAAAAAAAAGTGATCTAAAACTAAATCAATGCATCCCAAAATGAAGTGATATGTGGTTATTAGTTAACCTGAGCCATGTGAAGGCCACAAAATAGAATTCATATTGACAGATTGGTTTTAAGGCCTAAACTATGCTGCTAAGCTTTCTGTATGGCCAGCTTGGTGAAATTAGAAATTAATTTTGTCCCTGTCCCATTTTAATGTTGTTACTATACAACCCAAACCACCAAATTGTATCAGTAAAAGGGGTCATCATTTTGGCCACCTTCAGTAATTTAGTCAAAAAAATCTTCAATTAGCCAGAAAATAGTTAACTCATTTGGTAGTGCATAAAGCTGGAACAAACATTATTAAACACTTCCTTAGCCCCAGGGAGTTAATGTTTATAGATACTTCAGACCACCCACACGCAGTCTTAAACTCAAACCTTAGAAAAACCTTCTTAGAAGTACATTTCTGATCCCAGCATCCTTTGAGCCTTGAGGCACTGGATTTGCCCCTTGCTAGGAAATCATTACTTGGTTCCTATTGCAGCAGCAGCAAAATATAAAAAAAAACAACTCTGTTTCAGGAATGGCTTACTTTTCTTCCAAGATCCATTTGTTACTGGTATGCTGTGTTTGCTTACAGGTCCCTTGACTTCTTGTACAGCTCTTAACCTCTGCCTTAACCACAAATATCCATTTGCTTCTTGGATCCAGACTACCCACTTGACTTGTTTCTACGAATCATCTTCAGCCTTTGCCTGAGCCCTCCTAGTCCTAGCTTAAAATCCACTTCCCTGTTTCCCATTGTCCAGTGGGAAGCACAATATGTCTTTGATTGACAAGTATATGCAGCTTCATAACTTTCATTGTCATTTAAATGGTCTTTCTAGGTCTTCTTTCTCTCCTGTCAAAGGCAGAAATAAATGAGCTTTTGCTTAGCTACCAACCTGGGCTCAAATTCAGCCTATTAAAGGGACAGGGAATTTGGTCTGAATGAGATTCTCGCTTTGGGTGGGAATCTCAGCTTTGTCATTTGCTATGTCTCTCACCTTGGTGTTGTCACTTAATTCTCTGGGCCTCAGTTTCTTTATCTGAAGAAGTGAGGGTCTGAACCCGGTGATGCCTAAGATCTCTTCCAGCTTCAGTCTTCTGCAGTTCTCGAATCCATGTACAGCCCGCCTTATGCAGGTCAAGAATGAATGATCTAAGAAGTATTTGAGGGAATCCAGATTTCATCTTCTAAAACCATTACTCCAGCACATTTCTCTGGCACTGCATTAAATTAAATTAGAATAAGAAACAAGGACCAATCGATTCTTCTGTAAATTAAATACTCTAGTCTGAGTGTTTTAGCATATCCTTTTATGACTCATCGCTGCTTACCAATGGCATCTGCTGAGACATCTAGTCTGTGTCCCATAGATTCAGATGACTGACTATTGCCTGGCTCTCACTATGCTAGCTTGGTCTCTCTCAGCAAAGCTATTATAAATATTATTATTAATATTATTGAAGAGAATTTGATCTTTGTGTTTTTGAGTCTAATTACATTATTTTTCAGGATATTTCTGAAAACAATACTTGAGAATATTTTATTTGTTGTTTTAGTAGGAAAAAAATCATTTTGATTGCAAAATGAGATCTGAAAATTTGTCTCTAAACTCTAATCTCTATACTATCAAAAGCTTCAGTCACAGAGTAACAGAATTTCAGAAATGGTTCAGATCATGGGGAGCATCTAGTACACAGTTTTTTAACATGGGTTCTATAAACTTCCCAAGAGATCCATGGATAGATAGGTTTCAGGTCTGTGAATTTGAATAGGAAAAAAAAACTATATACATATATAAATATATATTTTTTATTTTCACTAACCCCTAACTGAAATTGAACATTTACTTCAATTATGAATTTTTAAAAATGATTCTGAAAAGTTTCATAGGCTTCAAAAGAATCTATGACATAGAAAAGGTTAAGAACCTCATTCTAGTCCAAGAGGCACCTAAACAAGAACCTGATTTATGATGTTGGCAAGAAGTCGTTGTTAACCTTTGCTTGATAACTTAGAAGGAAATCATGACAAACTAACATGAACTGTTCCACTTTTGGACAGCTCCTACTGTTATGTTATGTCAACATCTTTCTCTCTGGAACGACTGCCTATTATTTCCAGTTTTGTGCTTTGGGGTAAAATAGATATTTATTTCCTTTAAGCGTAACTGTACCCACTATATATCATGAAATTTAGAGTTCAAAGAGCCCTTAGAAATCATTCTATACAACCTTATTTCCCAAAGATATTCAAGTTCAATTAATTCCCAATGTAAAAAAGCTAATTATGATCATCACTTGTATGTGTGCAGTACTGTAAGATTTACAAAGGGTGTTCCTGGCAACTCAGTCAGTACTTATATTATTCCTATTTCACAGATGAAGAAATTGAGTCTCTGAAAAATTTAGCATCTTGCCCAAAATTACACAGCTGCTAAGTACCTGAGGCAGGATTTGAACCAAGGCTCTTAACTCCATGTCCAGTAAACTTTCAATTACCCAGCATCTCCTCCTCAATATTATAGAGAAGAATCATAATTTTTTTTAAACAAAATCTTTGCACTTGAAATCCAGAGATCTTTCCATTTATCACAGTACCTTTGTCTGTACCCTGTTTTTTTAAAAAAAATCTATTTATTTGACTAAGGAGCCTACCTTTTCTTTCCAGAATACATTATTTTGTGCCATTCACAGTCTTTAACAATAAGTTATGAAATGGGGCAGCTAGATGGCACAGAGGATAAAATGCTGGGCCTAGAATCAGGTGGACTCATTTTTCTGAATACAAATTTGGCCTCAGACACTTGCTACCTGTATGACCACGAGCTGTCACTTGACCCGTTTTGCCTTGGTTTCCTCAGCTATAAAATGATCTGGAGAAGGAAATGACAAATCACCAGTATCTTAGCCAAGAAAACCTAAAGTGGGGTCACAAAGAGTCAGGTACATCAGAAAAATGACTAGACAATGAAATGACCCTCCCCCCAAAAATTAGTTCATGTTGGTGATTGGTGATCACAATGCAGCCTTTTGGTAATTCTTTGCACTTCACTGACCTTTACCCTCAAGATGATCACTGTATTCACTCTCCTTTAGAAAGAACTTCACTCCATCTTCTGTCCAAAATGTTGTGTCGTTTTGTTTTATTTTAAAACTTACTTCTACATAAAATGCTTCTGCTTTGGCTCCCACTTAACCAGAAACCATTGAGGAATTGGAAGGTTCTAAAAGAAGTTGGTCTAGATTTGGCAATATTGTTTTAAATTTATGGTCCACATTTCACCATTTTGGAGAGGTAAATAGCCTTTATTTTAAGTAAGTAATGAAGAAAAAGAGATGAAGTGGCTTCTTGGCTATTGTCAATTCTCTCTATCTTGTATAGGGCAGAATTTTAATTTTGTGATCCAAGGCAAGTTTCTTAAACTCTCAATGACCATAAGAAACTCTTCAAGACCATAGGGTACAAAACAGTTGCCCATTTGGACTGGTTGAGGGAATTTCCACACCCCAAGCTCCCCAAACCAATTAAATCACAGGCCAGAGCATACCCACGGAGTTCTGCCAATGGTATAATATACTTTTTTTTAAGCAATATGTTTCAATTTAGTAGACATTTATTTGAAATATTAAAATGCGTTAGAATTACCCTTGCTTCATTTTAATTAATAACATTTTCTGAATGTGAATGGCTGAAATAAATCCACTGTGTTGTGATTGATTGAGTGCTTTTGACATCAGGGTTCCAATCACTTTCTTCCCTGCATTTTAAAGATGACTTAAATTCTAGACACATCTATTTAAAATATAGACTTTTACTCCCATGCCTTGGGAGTGGGGGTTGGGGGAGCTGTTTGCTTAACTTGTCTAGCTTTTTCTGCTGGTCTTGCATCTGTTCTGCAGAGAAATGAAACAGAGAAAGGAAAAATAATACACAAGTGCATAAAGCCTGACACACAGAGAACTAAAAAAATAAAGTGGGGAGTGAAAGCATGATGACAGGGAGAGACATTTCAACAAGCCAGGTCATAGATAGGGGAATGAAATCTGAACCTATGATTTCATTAATATATGGAACTTCAAAGTTTAGAAACCAGGGGAGCTACCTGGTACAGTGGATAGAGCACGTGGCTTAGAATCAGGAAGACCTGAGTTCAAATTCAGCCTCATACTTACTAGCTGTATGACCCTAGGCTAGTTACTTAACCCTGTTTGCTTCAGTTTCCTGAGTTGGAGAAGGAAGTAGCAAACCACTGTGGTAGGTATTGTTGCCAAGAAAAACCTAAAGAGGGTCAAAAAGAGTTGGAACACAACTGAAAATAGTTTAAGAACAACAAAGTTTAGAAATTCCTAATCATCAAAACAGGGCAATATATTCTCTTCTATTTAGATTCTTACAGTTGCCTAGACTAATAAGAGGTTAAAGGATTTATCCAGGATCACACAGCTAGTGTGTGCCAGAGATGAGGCAGACTTTCTATTACACCCCTCTACCTCTGGAGTACAGTTAACCAGAATTTAAAGGCGTTGTTCCTTTTGTTTTTTAAAGAAGTTAGAAAGTGAGACATTTAAGAACCTGAGAGTATGAGTAAACTGTATTTAAAAAGTAGAACACCCAATTAGTAATATTCCAAACAGAAAAGGAAATAGGATTGATTGATTTCAGACTTGAATTTATTCACATGGCTCAATTTTAGACATATGATCCCAGATTGCTGAAGATTTGGTCTAGTGATTGCAGGTGTGTGTGTGTGTGTGTGTGTGTGTGTGTGTGTGTGTGTGCGCGCGCGTGTGTGCGTGCACGTGCATTAGCATGTGTGTGTGCAGCTGTCTGTTGTTTAGATACAGCCTATCCATTCTACATAGGCCTGGGCAAGAGGCATGGGTCTGATTGAATAAATACCCCACTGGTTTGTTCTGAACATGCTCAAACCCTACCTAGAAGCAATAGGCACTCATAGGATAGTAAGACTTTTGATAAATCAGATGTGTGTCTGAGAGAAGGGAGATTTTTAAACAATTTATTCCATTTCCATATCTCTAAATGGGGGTCCTCCCACTTTGTAGCACCGCGAATCAATAACCAAATTCCACAGCAAACTTTTCCCAAAGCATTACTCATTAAGCTTTAGTGCTACTTAAGACAAGGACCTTGCTTGTGTGAGGCCATCAAGCATGGATATTGACTCTCTAGGACATTTTTAAGGCTATTTATATCACAATAAAGCTGCTTTATTAGCCTCATCAATCAGAGGAGGGTGAATTTCACCCTGGAATCAGTTCTGCCTGAACCTCTGGTACAAGGAAGAGTGAAAACTTATGGGGTGCATTATCTTCCATCTCATTGGAAACCACTTAATTGAAACAATGGAATCGTGTAGTTTATTGCTTATGATATAATGAAAAAGGCATCACTAATATAATAATGAAACTTTGGTCTTCTCATTGCCCCACCCCCATTGTCTTTGGGCAGTGTTGATGGATACCCAGGATGGTGATTCCTGGCTTCTAAGTCTAGGGCTGACACTGATGCAGTTAAATGTGCTAATGTGCTATGACCATATTTCACAGGAAATCTAGACGGGCTTGCTGCTACTGATAGTAACAGCTAGCATAGTAGTTAGCAAAACGCTTTATATAGTTCATCTCTTTTGACCTCCACAACAATTCTGGAAGGCTGATACTATGATCATGCCAGTTTTTTATGGATGAGGAAACCAAGGCTGAGAGATTAAATGATACCCAGGATGACACAGCTAGTAAGTATTTGAGGCCAGATTGGAATTCAGAACTTCTTGCTTCCAAGTCCAATATTCTATGAATTATACTATCTGGTTGCTAGTCTTCTTGGCCTGGGCTTGTAGTTTAGGATATGATTTCCTGGCATTCTAGCCTTAGCAAAGTCATGCCTCCTTTGGCAGAATCCACACTGTGACTTGATGGTGAGGTGTTTGTAGGGGATTTTGTTTGTTTGTTTGTTTTTATTTGGAGTTTTTTCGCTTCCTCACACACAAAATCACATACACAGAGACCTGGAGGTGTAAGTGACAAAGAGCTTCACCCATTCCAATTCCCATCTTAAAGATGAGAAGACTGAGGCACAAAGAAATTAAGTCACTTGCCCAGTTAATAAATAGGAAAGCCAGAGTTTGAATTCAATTCCTCTGACTCCAGAGCCAATGTTCTTTCCACGTCAGCCCATTGCTTCCATCTGAGAGATGGCCAAGAGAAAAGATAACACATGATGTCCTCTTCCCAGAATTCTGGGGAAGTACTATAGATTTTTTTATAGAGCCATTAATTTCTTACAATGGGAGTTGGTTTCGCTCAAAGGAATATTCAATCAATTTTTTTGCTTCAAAATACTGCTCTCTCCTCTATTCATGAATGTAACACCCTAACATCATTTGATATAAATGTTTAACACTATCTAAGTGCTTCTAAATCTAGCCCCAATCTTCCTTAGCTTCCCCAGCCTTCTTAGTTCTCTCCAAATCCCTATTTACTTTCCTTGCCTAATCTACCCACTCATAAGCATGAGTTGAGATGAAATAAAGATGGAATTGAAAACAATGAATGAGGGCTGGGGAGGGGGCGAAAGGGGAGGCAGAGAGTGAGAGAGACATGAGCAGAGAGAGACAGAGATAGACAAATCCTGACCCTTCAAATTACTATGCTGTGTCTTAACATTATGAAGATTTTTTTACACCTCATCTTATTCCTGCCATTTTAATCTATACAGTTCAGATTCGTGTGTTACTTCTGCTCAGGTTCCCACTTTTTTGTCTTGAACATGGTCTCTGGATTCATGGAGGGTATTCAGAAGGCAGTGAAGGGTTGAGAATGTAGGAATAAATTTGGGTCAAGCAGTACAGGGCAATTTGAGAATACTTATATTTTGCAAATATGTCCTAAGGCTAACGAGAATTGTGCCAACGTGTTGATGGTTAATTGGTGGGGCAATGTGTTTCTTTTAATAAGTTCAAGAGAAAAAGGTGATAAATAACAGTGGATATTTAAGAGATGTGGGAGTGATATGAGAGAAGAGAATGAAAAACAGAGACAGGTACAGAGTGGAAAACAGACAGAGGCAAAGAGATACAGAGAGAAGGAAGAAAGAGAGAAGAGACAGACAAGGAGAGACAGAGAAGAGAAGAGGAGGGAAGAAAGGAGAGACACTTGCCTATGATGTTTTTTTCAAACCTGTGGGTATGACCGTGGGATGATAGACTAAGATCTTGGAAGACACCTCAGAGACCAGCTAGAACACTGTCTTCTTTCTATAGATGAGGAAACAGAGACCCAGAGATTGTAAGTGACTTAACCAAGATCCCAAAGATCTCAAATGATAGGACTGAGAACCAAAGGTCCTTTGAGACAGAGGTCCAACATCCTTGCCATAGCACTTTATCTCATTTTATTTACTAAGCTGTTTGCAAATATTCCTTTTGACCCTCACAACAGACCGCTGAAATAATAGGTCAAAAAATTATGATCACCATTTACAGATAAGAAAAGTAAGGCCCAGGGGCAGCTAGGTGGCACAGTGAATACAGCACTAGACCTAGAGTCAAGAGGACCTGAGTTCAAATTCGACCTCAGACACTTAGCACAAAAACTAGCCGTGTGACCTTGGGCAAATCACTTAACCCCAATTGCCCTGCAAAAAAAAAAAGTGAGGCCAGAAAATTTAAGTCCAAGATCATAAATAAATGATGGACTGAGGACTTTCCTAACTCCATCTTCAAGGCTCTTTCCATTTTTTTATTCTCTCCGAAGTTTGTTAGAGAAAGGGGAACGCTGGGTGTCTATAGTCCATACTCTCCCCATGTCCTTACTGTCCTTGTTTCAGAGACAGAACGATGAACATGTGCAGCTTATTACAAACAATCCATCAGGTAGAGAGCAGAAAAGGTGAAGGCAACACGACCTTTTGCATTAGTTCCAGCCAGATACTTATTACTGAGTGGCTCTGGCTGAATGAGGTTTATCACAGCTATTGACTGCCCTGTAGGGAAGGATATATGCTACTGGGTTAAAGTTGCTTGTCTTCCCAGGCCCTGAGGGGCATTAAGTCAGATATGCTTGACCCAGTCTTGTCCTGGATAGCTCCATCAGTGCCTTGCTACTGAAATACTGAGATTTGGAGTAGAAAGAAGGCCTCTACCTACTTACTTGACATAGTAAAAACAGTAACAAGACTTCAGGAGTGTATTTACATTGTTAAAAAAGAGATAACTACAGCTAGCTAGAAAAGACAGAAGAAAGGTAAATTCATAAAATTTTGAAAGAAGAAAATCATATGGGCTTTCAAAGAACTATTCCCCTTTTTACCATTTTATTTTCTTTATCAATAGGATAGATTGCTCCTAATGGAAAGGACTGTTTTAGTTTTGTCTTTATGAATACAGTATTTGTTTACAATGTGTTGTACACAGTAGGCACTTAATAGATGCTGTTGAATTAAATTGAACTTCTTGTCAAGTCATCGAGAATTTGTTAAAAACTATGTGCCAAGCAAATCCTTTGCTAAACACTGAGGAAGCGCTTTATAATTGAGCGTTTGCAGCTGTATTTTATGATATCTCTCATTTTCCTACTTCCTACAGCCAACAGATCAGTGAGCCATTTTATAGGCAAGACAAGTCAGTACCTGGTGCACATTCAGTCATTTGGCAAACATTTGGTGAGTCTGAACTACATTCAGAGCACCTTTCTGGGCCCTGGGGAAGATAGGAAGATTAATTACAATGCAGTCCCTCCCTCCACGGAGTTTATGCTAAGATGAAAGAATGTAGATCTAAAAACTGTAAAAAATAAAAAGAGATAAGTGAATGTGAGTGGTCCAAGTGAAATTCCACGTAAGGATGAGGTCCAAGAGGAGAAATAGCAATCCTGAGTGCATCAAGTTAATAAATAGTCAATTCTACAGGCCTGCAACAGTGCAAAAGAACAAAGCGATAAGTGAGGTTGGGGAAAATCAGAAGGGTTTAGGGGTAGGGGAAGGATCATGAGAGAAGGGAGATGGATGTTTCTGAGAGGGGTTGTGAGTGGGAAGGGGAATATGGGAGCGGATAAGAAATTCTGGTATTTGATATAAGGAATAAGGGAAGGGGATAATAAGAGACATTAAAATGAGGAGAGGAGGAAAAGATGTTAGTCTCTTGGGGGCAGGAACAGTCATAAGGTGGTTCTGAGAGGATTGTGAGTGATCCTGGGAGAAGGGGAGTGAAGATCTTATAAGGAAGAAGTAGTGGTATACTCAATGGAAAAAAACCATTGGATTTGGTATCAGAGAATCTGGGTTTGAAGTGCACTCTCATAATATACTAATTGTGTGAACTTTAAAAAAAAGTCAGGAACTCTTCCACTTGAGATTTTCCCTGTAACCATGTGATCTAGGGTTTGAAGAGTAGGTAAGCACCTGTAGCCCTGACTGCTAATCCTGTTCTAGGACCCTTGCATGGAATATGTTGAATTTCACATTCATAATACCTACCTTTACCCCTGTTGTCTCTGATCAAGTTACTGACAAATGACTATAGGGACTATGGCTCATTAGCATCCATTAGGGTGACCAACAGGGACAAGCTCCCAGGCACTTAGGGATACCAGGCTGAGCAGCAGAGCACACAGAAAGACAGTAAAGACAAATGGGAAATACAGAGCTTGTAGCCAAGCCAGACAGTCATGTTACATTCTTGAGACAGAATGGCTGAGGTCGCGAAGGGCTAAGATAGATTGCATTCCTTAATTTTCTTTTAATATTTCAACCCACAAACTTCTAGGCAAAGCATATTGTAGTACTAGTGTGCCCTATGCAAGAAGGCTTCTCTGCCTTGTTTTGTGATAGGTGTACAGAATATTTCTATTGAAAGCTGTCACTATTCAGGGTGCTCTGATCGCCTTCCAGAAAGGTGCATGCTTGAATAGAAACCAGTCTAGCGTACCTCTCAGGAATTTCTTTTGTTACCAGCTGACCTCTAGAATAAAACAGGGACATCTCCAAGTCCTTCAGAGAGGACAGGGTGTAGTTCCACAGAGACACGAAGGCATTTCCTTGTTCATAGAGCACAAGGAAGTACATATGATTAGGGGATCAGGCCACTTGTTTCATAGCCACTGAAAGCCTGCTTTATCTCATTAATACACTCTGTGGCAACCTGGTTATTTCAAAAAAGTCTGTGGCTTCTATGAAAAAATAGAAAAAGTGATTTTTCTGCTAAGCTCTTATTAGAGGTTAGTGGAACACTTCTGTGAGACAAAGTAGAATGCAAACCTTTCATGTTAATGAATTGTGGTTCTACGCTCTATGCTTTGGGCAGGAAGACTTTCCTGTAGCTAAAAACTACTATAGCAGGGACCCACTTGCTTCTGGGAAAAGAGTATGTTATTTGTTTTAGGTCAGAAGTTGTCAGTTTATTATCAGAGGATATTCTCTGAACAAATACTTCTTTAGTATGTCTCCCTCTTGCCCCTCTGCAAGGCAGTGTGACCATTACATTTATTATGAGATGGCTTACTTGGAGCCTGACAAGTTAGTGTTGAGAGAATAAACCTCCTAGGCTCTTGTCGTCTTTCAGGCCTAGTCCACTAAGCCATACTTGGCCAACTACCGTATTAGCCTGAGTAAGGGTCACACATCTTCAAAGCTCAGATACATGTGGTTTTCACTCAACCTGAGGATATGTGGGCAATAATCAGTGTTGTTTAGCACACACACACACACACACACAAATACACTCAGTGTTCCAAAAGGTATAGTGCTGTTTTAAGCTTTAAAAATTGATCTTAATTGAAGATTAAAACCATTAAGATTTTGGGGAAACTACACACACATATGTATACACATATACATATATATGTTTTATATGTATGTGTATATATATAGATATATAAACATTCATATCTGTATTCCTATCATCTCTATTCACTCTATCTATATCTAATCTATAATTTATCTCTCTCTATCATCTACCTATTCTTATTGTTAGATGCTTATCATCTCTCTGTCACCTAGACATCTCTACTGTTGTTGTTCAGCCATTCACTCAGGACTGACTCTCCATGACCCAATGGACCCTATTCGTCATTGGCTTTTCTTGGCAAAGATACTGGAGTGCTTCACTATGTCCTTCTCCAGTGGTTTTCTATTCTATCATCCATCTATCTATCTATCTATCTATCTATCTATCTATCTATCTGTCTATCTATCTGTCTGTCTATCCATCTATGTATCATCTGTCTGTCTATCTACCTGTCTATTTATCTATCCACCTATCTAGCCTTTATCTATCTATCTATCTATCTATCTGTCTGTCTGTCTGTCTGTCTATCCATCTACGTATCATCTGTCTATCTACCTACCTATCTGTCTATTTATCTATCCACCTATCTAGCCTTTATCTATCTATCTATCTATCTATCTATCTATCTATCTATCTATCTATCTGTCTGTCTATCAATCCATCTTCAGCAGTTCCCAACTTGTGGGTTATGTTCAATTTGTAACAATGAAAATCCATCCTGCATCTCAGATATTTACATTACAGTTCATAACAGTGACAAAATTACAGTTGTGAAGTAACAATAAAAATAATGTTGTGGTTGGGGGTCACCACAATATAATTTCAGGGTCGTGGCATTAGGAAGGTTGAGAACCACTGCTCTAAAGCTATATAAGTTATGGAACTGTCGATATGCATTAAAGTTATAAGTCTAGTATATGTATGTGTGCCTACATATTATACATATGTATGTATGCGTGTATACAAACATGCACATGCATATATGCATATCGCTGTAACTCCAGTTTTTGTGCTTAATATGATGTTGGGAAGAACAACAAACATCTGTATATGTGTATGCACGTGTCTACATTGATATACTATATAATAGCCTGTCATCTGATATACTCTTTCAAAGAGCTTTACTTTTCAGACTACAGCCTATATCCTAGGAATGGCTTCTATTTACAATTGTAGAGCCCATTCCAAAGACTACAAAGGATATTAGTCATAGATGAATGCTGCTATTTGTCAAATATTAAAGCCTCCCAAATTTGTGTGATGCTAAAGTTTTCAAAGGAGTTGGAGAAATCCAGCCAATTACTTCTACATACTCATGTTGCCAGCCATACATGCAGTCCCTTTGTGCCTTTGTTGTTCTTTTCAATAGATGGAGCATTTATTCCTGACAAGGGCCCAGAAACACTGTCACCTTTGCTGATAGATTTTGAGGTGATTTCAGTGACATATGAATGGCATTGAGTAATAATATTGGTTGTGTGTTGCTGTTGTCTAAATAATAATTTCTTTTTCTTGGCAAAGGTCATTTGAGAGTCAGCATTATAAGGCTTGCTTTTTGACTTGTTGAGTTTCCTTGATCAGGACTGACACAGGGAAATAACAAAAGGCCCAATAGCAAGAAGGAAATTTAGCTCTTAGCTTTAAACTTTCACTCTCCTTGGTGAAAGAGTGGAAGAAATATCTCACTTTATAGGATGTTTGTATAATATTATGGCTATTTATTTGTCTGGGGTATAGCATTCTGGGGGTAATAATCCATAGAATGGGGAGATTAAAATAGGATGGGTTTTTTTTTGAGGGCAGTTTGGGTTCAGTGACTTGCCCAAGGTCACACAGCTAGTTTTTGTGTTAAGTGTCTGAGGCCGAATTTGAACCCAGGTCCTCCTGACTCCAAGGCCAGTGCTGTATTCACTGTGCCACCTAGCCGCCCCTAAAATAGGATGATTTTTAAAGTCTTTTCAAGTCCTTTGTTTATGTATTTCTATAAAGTCTCTTCAAATTCTCTATTTCTTTCTTTCTATTGTTTTATGAGTCTGCCTTTTGAGACACTGAAGCTGTCTCCAAACTTCCCCAAATGTCCTGGAAGAAGGGACAATACAGTCAATCCTTGCATCCTGTGCATCCTATCAGTACAGAATATCCCATGATTAACTGGGCTTTCCCAATAGGTATCTGTGATGCCACAATTTGTAGCAATTAGGTCAGTCAGAGGATTTGATTATTAGGTGTTTACTTTTGTCAGTGAAGACAGCCAGATGGATGAAGGAATTCTGACCATATAATCATGAGGACAACCACCACCATTTTTATCTTCATGCTTTTCTATCTCTAATTTAGCACAGTGCCTGTCAGATAGTAGGTACTAAATAAATGCTTCTTAATGATTGATTGATTGATCATCTTTTGGGGCCTTCTAGTTTAGTTTAGTCATGAAGATGAAGATGAGACTGAAAGCATTGGCTGATGACATAGAACTGCTTAGGTAGTATGTGTACTACCTGAAAACACCTGAATGTAATATAGTATATTATATATAATATACAATATATAGAGATACAGCATATTCTATACTGTACTGTAATACCCTACAATACAAGGGAGAAGACGTGATCTGAAATAGCAAGAAATTGTACTTAATGTCTAATTAAGTTCAGAAACTCTGTTTTTAGGGAGAAAGCACCAATCCCCAAATTTTTTTATTGACAATTGTTAAAGTAAAAACCATAGAGACATAATGTGGGAACTTTGTACTTACTAAAGCATCAGTATGACAAATTAAGAGAAATAATAACCTGTTCTTCAAACTCAGTTTGTGTCTTTGATAGAAATGTGCGCATAATGCACACATTCCCCATTCTATCCCCCATACATATGCACACGTACACATGCACAGCAAAACATTTGCCTACTCAGCTTTTCATCCATTTTAGAAGCAAAGAGTGACTTAATTGTGGCTTTTAGGGGAGGCATGTATAAAAGGAACTGCCTTTCTCAACTTTATTTTAAAATGCTAGTATTTCTGTACCTGTTAAAGTTGCACATCTCCTGCAATTGATTTGAGGCTTTAATAAAAAATGTGTTTCAGATACTTTTAAAATTAAACATCTGTGCCTTTTCCTGATGTGTCTTTGCATTTACTCATTTTTTTTTCTCTCCAACTCACTCTCTGCAAAGGACTTGAAACAGAGATACTGGTCAATAGATAAGGGCCACTCTCCAGGCTGTCACTGCATAAGAAGGAAGAGAACATTGACTGATTCCAATGTTCTACAAAGATTTGGACCTGGCTGGTCTATTTATTTTGATCAATGTGTAATACCACATGATCCATCTAACTGTGGTTTTCCTGTTTGGCAAGGAAATTGATCAAAATGATCAGCTTAGCTGTGCCATATTTTGATTTATTTGTTCCATAGAGATGTCACGTTCAGTGACCCCATCTATCATAGGTGCTTGGCCTGGTGTTCAAAAATAATGTGGATCACCAAATCTTGGAGTTAGAAGGGACCATGACAGTTATGTGATCTGTCCCATGCATGAACAACCAAGCATCTTTTCTATTTAGCTTATAAGTGGCCATGTGATTACAGTCCAAAATAAAATAGGAACACCATCAATTCTAAATCTATGATTTTGTGATCTTTTGACATCCAGATACTGCCTGATAAAGATGTCTCTATTTTAAGAGCCTTTTCCTTGTCTCAAGTTAAAATGTGTTCTCTTTGCCTTCTAGCATTGTCCCTAATTCTTGGCAGTAGGATCAAGTTGACAAAATCTTATCCCTTTTTCATTTGATAGCATTTTAAATATTTTGTAGCCAATTATCTTCCAGTTTCTTCATTGAATTTTGATGTGGCATGACATGGAGTCCATTCTTTATCCAGATTGGCCTCTTCTGGGCAACTAGTTTATCAACTGGTTTCTTAAACCGTAACACATGGAAGGGAACAAAATACTTCAATTGTGGCCTGACCGTTGTAGAAAAAAAAAAGGAGCCATCATGACCCTAGTCCTGAACACTGCCTCTGTTAATGTAGCTTTAAATTAACTCAGGTTTTTGGCTGTCATATCATTCTTTTGACCCATACCAAGCTTGCAGTCCACTTAAAACTCAAGAATTGAAATGCTCTGACTGTTTCATACCCTGTTGTACTTTTGAAGTTTATTTCTTGAACTCAGGTGTAAGATTTTCTTTTTATCTTCTTAAATTTCTTCAATTTTATATTCTTCAATTTTAGTTTTAGTTTAAGTCTAAGATTCAGATCCCTATACATGTTCTCAAATTATGATTCTATCATCATACTTCTTGGCATGAGACAATTTTCTAACTTTATCTCATCCATGTGTGTTGTGGTATCCAGTCCTCTGATCATTCTGGTCCTTTTCCTTTGGGTGATTTCTAATTTGGCAATGCTTTTCCTAAAATGTAATATTGAACAACATATTCTAGATGTAGCCTCAATAGGACAGGGTAACCTATATATATATATATATATATGTATGTGTGTATGTATGTATAGGTGTATATATATACACATATATGTATATGTGTGTATATATGTATATGTGTATATGTATGTGTGTGTGTATATACATACAAAACCTCAATAGGACAGGTCCCCTTATCATGGGGACGATATCTTTGCCTAAAACAATATTAACTTTTTGTCCCTCTCAATTCATATTAAGAGAGTAGCAGCTGAAGTGGCTAGGTAGCACAGTGTACTGGGCCTGAAATCATGAAGATGTGAGTTCAAAGCTGACCTTAAACATTTGCCAGAAGCGTAACCATAGGCAAGCCACTTAAACTCTCTCTGCCTCAGTTTCTTCAAGTATGAAATGGGGATAATATTAGTATCTACCTCATGGGGTTGTTGGGATGCTCAAATGAGAACATATTTCTAAAGCACTTGGCACATTGCCTCACACACAGTCAATGCTTGAGAAATGTCTGTTCCCTTCCTTCATGCTTCCCAGTGTACTAAAACCATGTGTCCAACCTTGTCTCATCTCTCCTGTGCTCATGAAATCATTTATGTATTATTTTGTTTGTTAGTTTGTGCAAATGAGCATAAGGCTTCAAACTTACTCATATCACATTCTTTCTTATTGAATTTGACCCTTCTATTTGTATCCTAATCAAACAATTAACAGTTTTGTTCAGTGTCAGGCATTATGTTGGCCATTGAGTATACAGATAAAAACAGTAAAAAAAAATACAATTAAAAGAACAAACTTTAAAAAATCAAATTCTTATAGAGGACATAGAATCAATATGAAGAGAATAAAGGCAAATTAACTAACTACAAGATATTATGGTAGGGAAGAAAATGGCAGTTAAGGGATCATGAAAACTATCCTGCAGAAGGTAATGCTGCATTTTGAAAAAGGAGAACAATTCTATGAAGTCAAAATGAAAAGTGTACATTCCAAAGATTGTCAATGTGACATCATGGAGAGGGGAGATGGAGTGTTGTGAATATGGCTCGGAGGAAAGGCCTGTTTAACTGGATTGGAGAGCTGAGAAAAAGTAGAAATATAAGATCAAACTAGAAACATAGTTTGGGGCCATATTGGAAAGAACTTTAAAAGGTAAACAGAAAAGTTTCTGTTGTTCTAGATGAAAGTCACTAATGTAGACTTAGTAGGGGAGTGAAAGAATCAAATCCATGTTTAAAGAGAAATAATAATAAGTCATAAAGTTGGGAAGCCAGTCTTCCAAGGTTTGAGTAATGGGTAAGAAGAGAGGAAGTTAATATAGGAATTGTACAGAGCTTTGTGTACAACTTTAACTGAGTAAAAGACAATAAATATAAGATGATAGCTTGAGAGGATGGATGACAGGGTGTAATTTGTTCCTAAGTGTTAGGAAACTTGGGCATGTTTGAAGGCAACAGGAAGGAGCCAGTAGATAGGGAAAGAATACAGATTATTTTGAGGTTGACATCTGCTAGAGAATAGAGGAGGTGATGCAATGAAGGGTACACATAAAAGACTTGGCTTTGGCAAAGAGAAAGGACGGCTTGTTGTAGAGATGGGAAGAAAGAAGGAAGGAGGAATAACGTCATGGGGTTTTAAGATGGAGAGGAGGGAGCTCATATTGAATGACCACTTTTCTCATAAAAGTGAGAGGTCCATTCTAAATCATTTCATCTCTCTGTGCCTCCGTTCCCTCATATGCACAATGAGAAGAATGGACTAGAAAATCTCTAGTGACTCCTCCAGTTCTAAGTGTGTTATGCTATGGTCCTATGTGTTAGCTGTCATGTCTCAGTTCAGTCACTATTTTTACAATGTACTGTTTGCAAAGCAGTGCATTAAAATCTTTATTCAAATTATCGATAAAAAATATTGGACAGAACAAGCATTGTCAAGGACAGATCCCTGGGAACCTTTGCTGAAGATAAACTTCCATATTGACTTTACACTATTAATGACAACAGTTTGATTTAATTCATTCAACTAGATAAAAATTCATCCTGTTGGACCTACCACCCATCTCCACATCATCCCCAAAATTCTTATAAATTTGAAGAGTCTTTTTTAAGTACAAGTGTCCTACCGCTCCAGCATTTCTGTATTCTACCAATCTCATTACTTTATAAAAAAGTTAGAATGTGTCTAGACTGCCATGATCTGCTTTTGATGAGATCTTATTGGCTCTTACTAATACCTACTTGCCTTTCAAAAGCTCATTGACCTCCCCTTAAAAATATCTTGTGGGGTTTTACCAGAAATTACAGTTAAGTTCACCAGCCTATAATATGTGAATTTTCCCTTTTTTCTTCTTTTGAAAATCAGTGCACTATTTGCCAGGCACCATTCTTAAAGCACCATTTTGGTTTTCCCATTTTTCTCCCAGTAAATACCAGTAGTTCAACATGGAATTCATTAATGCATCAAGTTTCCTGGGATGCAATTTATCTAGTCATGATGACTGGGACTACATTGAAAGAAGTTAAATGACTTCCTCTGATATCTCCATTTCATTGGGTTTCATTTCCTCAGTAATCATTTTGTTGTTGTTCTACTTCCACATTTTTCTCCCTGTTAAAGAAAACAAAAGGAAATGACATCATTAATAGTTCTGCCTTTTATCTCATGTCTAGTATCATACTACCATCTACCCTGTGAAGCAGTCTGAGCCCTTCTTTGGCCATCCCCTTGTCCTCAAATAGATTAAAGTTCTTTTCCTTGTCTATAGAAGTTACTGGCAGCCTTAATTCATTCTTAGATTAAGCAATCCTGACTGAGTTATCAATCATGAAAATAATGACATTTTTGTCATTTCTTCAGTGCTTCATACATATATATGTATATTACATAGGACACATGTATACACATACTTAATCTATACACATATGTATACATGGTCTTAAAACAAAAATTGGTTGGTGATCTTTTGAATCCTTATTGGTCTCTTTAGACAGTTTCTCTTCTTTATTAGAGAATTGTTTGTGAGAACAGGGGAGAAGCTCAAATAAAGCAATATATGTAATACTCCATTTAAGCTGAAAATATTTAAATGCATAGCCCTTTAAAACTTTGTATTTGTTATAAAACATGGTTTTGGAGAGTCAGCTCAAATTCCACCTCTTACTCTCATTAGCTGTATGAACATGGACAAGTCACTGAAACTTTCAGACCCTCAGTTCCCTGATCTGTAAAATAATACCTATTATGTCTATCTGGAAGGGCTGTTGTAAAGCTCAAATGAGATAATAAATCGCACGTGTTATGCCGAATTTTAAAATACTATATAAATTATTATTTATATAATATATAATGTTTATACAATCATATATATGATATAATTATATTAATTATATAATTATTGATTAAATATAAATTATACAATTATATCAATATATTATATATGCAATATATAATATGATATTTATATATAATACATAATATAATATTTATGTAATAAAAATTATTATTGTTCATATCTTCAGAATTTTATCTTGAGTGATCACTGTTTCCCTTGGATTGACAAGTTCCCTGACAGATTTAAATTTTATCAAATAACCAGTTTTGTCATAAAAGTAAGAGAGAGGTCAGAAGTCATTCTAAATCATCTCCCCTCTCTTTGCCTCAGTTTCCTTCTCTGTACAATGAGAAGATTGAATGAGATGAGTGAAAGATTAACTGTCCTCTCTATGAAACCCTTGAAAAATTCTTTCTCATAATTCAATGTGCATGGCGACCTGTGCTCAAATTTTCTTCACCATCTTTAGTATAAATGCTAAGGTTAAGTGGTTACTTCCGACATTTTCTTTGTTGCTTCAAAAACTGGACCTCTGGAAGAATGAAATTATGGATAACGCAGAGTCTCTGATCTTTACAGAAACTGATCTCTGGCATATGTAGTGATTTAAATAATAAAGAGCTATGTGCTTACTTTATTTTGTCTTTAACTAATAGTCTAAATATTAGAGTACTTTGAGAAGTATCAGAATAAGGAATTCAGTGTTTAAATGAGAGTTCTGAGTACTTTAAATCAAGCGAGCTCTAAACCAGTAATTCTCATCTTAACTAAATTCCTGTTTCAGAGAAAAGCTTAGATGCTCCCAGCAAATGAGTGCTGGAGGAAAGATTTAGGAGGAGACAAAATTCATGGGCAAATGGCACTATCCATTTTGGTAAGGGAAGTATCTTATTCACCTTCACATTCCCCACAACATCTAGCACAGTATCTAACACATTGTATGTGCTCAATAGATAACTAATGAAGGAATAAATGAAATGAAATGAATGTGTTGCTCTCCCCAGGTGGTAGTATATCAGCTGTTTGATCCCTCTTTGCTCTATGTCAATAGGAAAATAACATGCAGTTTGGTCCCAAAAAAGTATGCTGCAACATACTTGTATACTACAGTTTTAGCAGGCATGCTGCAAACCTCCTCTGCACACTAGAAGTATTGTGTATTCCCTAGCCATATATTCAAGCCAAGTGGAGTTTGTTTCTTCCTCTTCTTACTTTGACCTGGGGAAGGTATTATGGGCACATTTATCTGTGCCTTGCAAGTTGTGGGGAAGTAAATAAAAGGGTGAGAAGACGGGCAAGGGGAATGAGGGGTGGAGGAATCCGAAGACTAGTTAATAGCTTTGAGGCTCAACTACCTAAGAATCCCTATTTATCTTTTCTTTTTCTTTCATCATACTTCAATTCCTGATGACAACAAAATATTGTGCTTTGATTAAAAGAGGATTGTTTGAGCTCATCTGTTCTTTTGGATGCATAGATTTTTTTCCCCCCACAGGTTCCCAGATTCTCTGTGTTTATGTTTTTGTTTTTTTGCTTTTTGGAGGGCAATTGGGGCTAAGTGACTTGTCCAAGGTCACAAGGCTAGGTTTTGTGTGTGTGTGTGTGTCTGTGTGTGTGTGTTAAGTGTCTGAGGTCGGATTTGAACTCAGGTCCTGCTGACTCCAGGGCCAGTGCTCTACTCATTGCACCACCTAGCCACCCCAGTTGTATATGTTTAAACATATCCATCTCTCAGTGTCCCAAATCAGTCTAAAGTTAAAAATTCCACATAAAAAAGGATCAGTATTGTATTTTGCTTAGGTCTCCATGTAACAAAACAGTTGGATAAAATTATTTAAAATAGTTAAAAGGAAAAACATTATTTTTGCATGTAGGAATTACCTCATTTCCATTATTATTATTGATGATGTTTTTATTAATATTATGATATAGCTTTTAATGTGATTGATGTCAATATTTGTAATGAATATCAATGTTTATTAACATTATTCATATTATTTATTAATATTATGGTATTTTAGAAATATGTTCATTTTCCATTATAACATAATTCATCAAAAGCTGGAAGGCATTTAAAATAACCCCTAATATCCAGAAGGGAAATCCAAATCCTTCATTTCTCCAGGAAAAATACTTTCAGGCAATGTGGCCTAATAAATTGTGTGCTGGACTTGCAGCAAGGAAGATCTGAATTCTAGCTCTTCCCCTAACACTTACTGGGAATGGAGGCATGGGGAATTCCATGTACCTCTTCATGCCTCAATATTCTCAGGTATAATGTGAAGATAATCATCCCTCTAATATATACTCGCAAGGGTTGTTGTTTGGCTCAAATAAGCTAATAATGTAAAGTACTTTGAAAAATTTGGAGCACTTTGTATCATGTGTAGATGAATGGATATCTAATTGGTATGATTATGAGTAAATAGTGAGGACTTGGAGCTCCACTCCTATGTCCTCTCCATCCAGGGAGAACATTCTCTGCATTTCTAGGAAGTTCATCAGTTGAGAAAGTACAGTGAGATCAGGCACCACCACCAGCAGGCTCTTCGTCCCCAACCCCTGCTGTCTTTTCTTTTTAAACTGCTAATTATAAATCAACTCTGAGTTTTCATGTTTCCAGGAGAAACACCATCAAATGCATCCTGCCAAATCTTGCTCTTCTCCTCTTTATTTATTTATTGCTCTACCCTAATTTAAAAAGCATATTGTGGGCCCTGGGATGAAGGTGAGTTAAGAACAAAGCTCCTAGGAATCTCCCAGTCCTGCTCCCTCCATCTTTTTTATTGTTCATCCCTACAAAGTAGAACAGTGGGTAAATGTGGCAAAGCAGTGGGAAGCACAGTCCTGTTGAGCTGAAAAGAAGGAAAATTGAGTGGAGGGAGGGAAAGGGAACAGTGAAAGAATAAAGGAGTTTTGTTTGGGGGGGGGAGGACAAGTACAAGAAGGGAGTGAAAAAAAATAAAAGGAGAGGTTGCCATCAGATGACAACTAGAAACAAGAAAAGACAGGTAATAAGGAATAAAAACAGTGGCAGTGGAAAGAAAGACGGACATGACTGAAAATAAGGGCAGAAGGGAGGGAAATTATTAACTAACGAGGAGAGAAAGGGGGGCGGGGAGAGACTTAGAGCCAAAGAAAAATGGAGAAGACAATGAAAGTTTCTGAAAGCTGGTCTGTAATGACTGTTGATGGAAGGAAAGAATAGACTTAGAACAGTTGAATTATTTCTCCTTTTAAATGATCATATTTCAGGGCTAGCTTTAGATATGGAAATGAGTATCTCTCCGTACTTCTCCCCTCAACAGAAGCCCTGCTCTTATTTCAAGGGAAAGAGAAACAACAGGGAACTACCGTTCTTTATAAACATGAGTGCATCAAGCCAACACCAGAGGTCAGTGGATAATGAGTGAGCAAAAGGGCCACAGGGAAAGAGAATCTATCTAACCCATATCCCATAAAAATCTGAAACAAAGAATTCTTGGCATTGACCTTGTCTACTGTTTGGGGCCAAATTAAAAAAAAAAGTAGGTTATTTTATGACATAAAGCAATACAGAAGGAGGAGGTTTCACACGACAAAAAAAACAATAACACCCAGCTTGTTCAAATATTTTTTTAAATCCCTGCCCCCCGTTTTTTGCAAGAAACTTTAAGTGCTTTATTTAGCTCATGCAAGTGTGTGGTTATACATACACTCACATACATTCCTTTTCAGTAGAGATTGGGGTAGATCATCTTCATTAGCCTTAGCTGGCTTATTCTTCACATTTAAGTATTAAGTATGTATTTTATTATTCTTTTTATTATATTATAATTATTAATATTCAGTAGTATTAAGTAGGAAAGTGCTGATACTTTTGCTGTGCTCTCTATCCCTTCCCATGTTTCCAGACAGTTTTTAGGAGGTAATATATTCTACAATCGACACTATAGACCTTTCTTTTACAAGATATGCTGGATGTTTAGGCTAGACTCTGTGATTATACTTTTTTATGATATTTTGGAATTTGGTAAAGTTGGTGTCTAAAGCACCTGGGAAATGTTCTAGAATGGGTCAGCTTTAGGAAGTTTAGATGCAAAATAATCTTGGGCATAATAACTGACAAGATATGTAGTCAGAATCCCAAAGGACTTAGGATGAAAAATGCTGTCCACATTCAGACAAAGAACTGATAGAGTCTGGATGCATATTGAAGAATACTATTTTTCACTTTGGGTCATCTTCTTTGCTTTTGGTCTCTCTTCTTTCATAACATGACAAATATGGAAATATGTTTTACATGATTGCACATATATAACTGAAATCAAATTTCTTACTATCTTAGGAAGGGGGAAAGGTAAGGTAGGCAGAAAACTTGGAACACAAAATTAGAAAAAAAATGACTGTTAAAAAATGTTTATACATGTAATTGGGAAAAAATAAAATACTATCAAAAAAGGCATGTAGTTAGGAAAGCTGTAATTTTTGAGCCTGGGGCTGATACTACAAAGGACATTTAGAGTGAATGATGTGAAAGATATATTAAAATAATGTTTTAAAAGATCAATGTGTGTGGTTGTTAGGGGATGAGAAATGCTAGGATACCACAGTGACACTGTCGTGAGATAAATCAGCATAAAGACAAATCAGGGAGGAGCTTCCTAGGCTATACTTATTAGAGTTGAGAAGTCAGGACCTATCATTGCTAATTTTTTACTTTATTGTTGTTGACTAGATGATTACTTCAGTGGTTTCTCTCTCCCTCCTGAGAACAGGTACAGTTAGCAGTTTCTAAGTTTTGGTACCCTAGAGTTAAGCCTTTGTTACCCCATTCTAGTTATGACTCTAGCTGTCATTCAAGGGCTACTGTAAGGACTTTGATACCATCCAGGGAAGATGAACTTAGAGACATAGAGACTTTAAATTAGAGGAAACTTCTGTGACCATCTGGGCCAGTCTAAATCTAAAATTCTCTTTTACTATATTATTAAAAAGCTGTATCCTAACTCATAAAGCCATCTATCCCACAAAGTGTTACTGGGTCAACGTGTCCTCTAAAGGGGAATGAATCTTATGCTTTCTAGCCTTGCGTTATTTAAAAAATGTTCAGGAAAATAATGATAGCAACCATGGGTATTAATTTTTATGCAGTAAAACAGATGATTTTGCTATAAACAAAACTATGTAACCATAAATCAAATAGTTTATGCTACCTACTAGCTTTATAGAAGAGTTTCCTTTTCCTAGTTCAGGGTGCTATGAGTGCTGCAAAGAGAAGATAGAGTTAAGCCTACCAAGATTGGAATTTCTCTGGAGGCCCCAAAATACATCTTGATTTTTCTTCCTGGGTTTAGCAATAAAGGATATGCTCAGCGTTGGATCTTGGGTATACCTGTCCACTTTGCATGTTGGATTACTCCATCATCATCGTAATAACCTCTCTCGGTATATAGAATATCCAATGATCAGGGCAAAAACCAGGTAATATAGAACATAAAATGACATTTGCTCCCTGAGGTTCATGAAGACATTATCATCCCCTTTCCAAATTGCTTTTGCTTTCCAGGATACATCCTTCTTCCATATAGTATGTACTTGACACTTGACAGAATTTTTTTTAAAAGAAAAAATAAACATAACTTCTTAAAAGATTAGTCATTGATGTGTGTTTATGTGTGAGTGTTTCTATCTGTTTTCCTTCAGATTCATCTTCACTCTGGTGGGAATCATTATTTTGAGAATTCCTACTCCTGCCATATCACATCATTTTAGGAAGAAAACAAAACATAATAATAAAATAAGTTTCCATTTAGGTTTTTGTCTTAATACTTATGTTAGAATTGTGTGTCTCATCAACTGTTAAGCAAAGAAAACATCTTCCTTTGTGTTTTTTTAAGAGGACAGAAGAGATATGATGAATGGGAATTAGGTCTTGCTCTTTACATTAGTAAAAAATCCAATGGGATTGAAATTCGGAGACTATATTTTAAATATTGACTCTTACATGCAAATAGTGTGGCGTTGAGAAAGTCACTTAAGTTATAGAAACTCCTAACTTGCTCATAGATGAAGTGAATTTGAATATACTTATGCTACCTATCTTCCAGGGCCATGAGAAAAACACCTTTAAAGTGTTTAAGTGCTATAGAAATATAAATTCTAAATTTTTGTATTTACTCTCTTACTATTTAGATAGAATTCTTTTTCTTTTTTTTATCATCCAAGCAACTATTTATTTAGCCATGTATGCAATTAGAAAAACAAATTGGATCCAAGGCTCTGGGTAGCCAAGAACTCTGACCATTGGTTTCTACATAGTTAATACACAATTTGGAGTGAAAAACAGGGTAAACATGATTATAGGAATTGAGACACTGGGTTTCTTATTGGTGGAGAGGATCAGGAGGCACCGAGATGAGAGGGAGAGGGGCAGTTTTTTGATATTCCTTAAATCAGGTGACAGTCTCAAGGGGTAATAATCTTGTGAATTCTCCAAAATCTTGTGACTTCCAAGAAGTTGAAACTTAACTTCCCAGAATGGTGGATAAAGGCAAAATGAGACCATTAATGCCATTTTAATGTAACATTCCCCACTTTGATCCTAGGGTTCTCGTCCCTTAAGATCACTTATTTAAATGTTTCATCTACTGTGGATTTTAGGACAGAATGATAGTCTACCTTAAGGGGTATCAAAGGAGTGAAGTGAAAGGAACAAAATGCACAAGAAGAGTCATAATCTCATATATTCTGTAAGGAGACAAATCTTATTAAATAGATTCAGAATTCTTTAAAAGGTTGAAAAATGCTATTGTAAAATTTTAGGGGAAAGAATCAAACTTTATGAAGTTTCAAAAAGATGCTGTGGGGATAAACCAAACTGCTTGTTCTTTGTAATCAGGACTCTGAGGGCACATGATTTTCATTTATCCACTGGCTCTAGGGTTTGTATTATGTTCATGTTCTTAACTCTGGTTATGAATTCAGGAGGGAGGGGGAGAGAGAGGGAGAGAGAGGGAGAGAGAGGGAGAGAGAGAGAGAGAGAGAGAGAGAGAGAGAGAGAGAGAGAGAGAGAGAGAGAGAGAGAGAGAGAGAGAATATATATGAACATTTGATTTGGCTCATTATCTAACATGCTGTGCATTCCCTTCCCTTTTTACTGTCAATCAATAGACTCTACCCAAAGTAGAGTCCTTTAGAAACCAATTTAATTGAATTAAACAAAAAAGAAAGCAGGATATAAAAGCATTACTTGTAAATGGATGTATAAGCCATTGGATTCCAGATCTAGTTCTTTGGGTTGGGAAAACCCCTGTTGGCTTGATCCTTATACCACCACACACATACCAGCTATTGACCTCCCCATTGAGTTCTTGATGGAGGGATTATAGGAATCCATATCTAGTCATAAGTAGCCAGGTCCCCTTAAAACTGGACTTTAACACATATAGTTACATTTTAGCCTTTAACAATTGTGACAATATTATTGAGTGTTGTAGATGAAAGAAAATACCCCAATATTCTCACTATCCAGTTCAATACTAATCCAATATTTGTTTAAGAATATGAGGATTTTTAAGGACTAGACCTTTTTAAGGACCACACTATATCTGACATAGTATTCCCTTTTCCAAAATTCAGAAGTAGTTATCTAGCCTTTTCTTTGTCAAGAGAAGGGGAATCTACTACCTTCCATTTCTAGATAGTCCTAATTGTTAGGGAGATTCTTCCAGGTCCATAGGGAAAAATAAAGTATGAACTAACTCTCTCTCTCTCTCTCTCTCTCTCTCTCTCTCTCTCTCTCTCTCTCTCTCTCTCTCTCTCTCTCTCTCACACACACACACACACACACACACACACACATTTGAAGATAAGAAAAGAAAAAGTTTTTCAAACCCTTGAAGTTACAAACTGAAAAAAAATATATTTCTCCTTTGCTCAGCTGCAACCCCATTCTCATCAGGAACTGGATATTTCTGTCTTTAGATTGATATGCTGTTATAGGCTGTCTAAAAATTCATCAGTCTATTTTATGAATATTATTGGGTGAAGACATCTGAACACTCTACAATAAGTTCAAGTAATAAGCAAAGTGTGAACATAAACATATTTACCTGAAATGAAAAGTTATAATGGTCACCTGGTTTCTTACCCCCATGCCTGGTTAGCTGACTTAACTCCCACCTGCAGTTTTGGCCTGGTCACAGGCCAATCCTAGGGCCTATTTTGGCTCTCAAAAAGGGTATTTAAGTAGTTCACTGCCAGTAGCTCATTGGTTGATCATTAAAGTAATCTCTCTGGATGGCAGACCAGTTCATAAGTGTTGGTGTTCCCATGTGGAGGTTCCCCTCTTTATACCCCCATTTTGCTGATGTCAGAATCTTATGACTTAAGTGGAAAAAGTGGAAAAAAATATTAAGGTACTTCATAGCTGGTAAAAGGTATATTTAACATGATTAATGTCATGCTAGTGTCTATAGTTGAAAATAATGTGAATCAGAAAATAATTTTATAAGAGACTCAATACTGTATTATATTTTCATTCTCAATGTTTTCATTTTGTAGATTTTTTTGTATGATATAGTAAACTTAATATTTTGACTTGGATTTTTAGTGCTTTATCAAAAAGTATGCTTAATTGCAAAATCTTTGTTGTTCTCTTCAGTGTGACTGTTCAGTGACCAATTTGTTTTCTAGTGGATTAATTTCTGATTTCATAAAAAGAATCTGCGAGAACAAAGCAAATTTGCTTTTACAATGATCTTTGCTAGCATGCATCTGTGCTGTGAAATAAGGGTGATTTGTCAGTAGATATAAAAATATTTCTCCCATTAGAAATATGCAATAGAACTTAAACACAGGTATGAGGCTAAAGAGACAGGCTCAAGACGCTTTGAGCAGTAGAGAAGCTGTTCGTCCTCCAAAGAATGAGAGAGCAAAGCAGCAGTTCTCTAATTTTTTAGTCTCAATGTACTGTACTAATGTTTCACATATTGTCTCATTATTTCTGATCCGGCTACTGTCATGGACTTCAGCAACTTCAGAAACTCATCATTTTGAAGATGAAATCAACTCAGAAACTCATGCCACCTTAGCACTCCCTGCTCCAATGCCTCTCCTTCCCTTTCATTGGGCACAGTCCCTCATGTGTGAACAGATTATGTTTTCCTCACTGTTGTCCATCAAAGAAGGGGCTGAAGAAAAGAAAATTTAATCTGGGAAGTAAGTAGCTTGCCAAAAGATGGTGTCTGAGAATAAGATTTGGACTTCTAATAACATTTTATAGCTTCAAATATAGGGGTGACAGACTCCTGGTCAGAAATAGGGAGTATGGCAATCAAAGACTAATCAGAATATATTTGCCTGGTTTCTTGCAAATTTCATCAAATAGACCTTGAACTAAAAAGGATGGGGGAAGAGGACTGGTTATGTATATTCCCCAAGTTAGACACTGTAAAGTAGCTGTGGAGAAGGAAGAATAGCTATGGATACATTCCATAATTCCCAGGAGAGAAAATCAAGCAAAAGAGGGAGTAAAATTCCACAAATGTCTATTCATAAAGGCCCAACGTTTAAACAACAAAGAGAAATTCAAGGTCCTCATGCAAAAAAGATGAATCTGAATTAATTTATATCATTGAGTTTTGATAGGATGAAGTGACTATATACATACATCTATCTATCTATCTATCTATCTATCTATCTATCTATCTATCTATCTATCCATCCATCTATATCTGGATAGATACACCTTATACAAAGGAAACGGGGGGGGGTGCAATAGTATATAGCTTTGTGTAATGAGGAGAAAATCCAGGAACCAAAGGAAGGAAGGCATGAGGGAGAACATATGGTAGAAGTGTAATGAAAGGAAAAACAAAACTGGTTTTGTCAATGGAGTGTACTATTATCCTCTAGACAGGAAAGCCTAAATAGATGAGGAGTTTAGGAAATAAATCATAAGCCTGGCACAAAAGATCAAGATAGTAATGAGGAAGGACTTCAGCTATCCAGACACCTGCTGGAGCTCCCTTTCCAACAAAAGCAAGGTGGCTGATAACTTTTTTACTTGCCTTAGTGATAATTTCATCCTATAAAAGGCAGAGAGACAATGAGAAATTTTATTTGGAATCCTAATCTTACTAAAACAAAACAAAACAGAAATCATTTTAGAGTAGTAACCAATTAGATCAACTTGCAAATCCAACTGGCCCTGGAGAATTTTTTCTTAGGGAAGTCATTGATGGCTTGTTCAATTTCTTTTTTTTTTTTTTAAGATAATGTTAAGTCTTCTGTTTCCTCTTCTATTAATCTGGGCAGCTTAATTTTTTGTAAATATTTTTGTAACTTTTTTTGGGTAAATGTTTACTTAGATTGTCAGTTTTACTGGGATAAAATTCTTCAAAATAATTCCCAATAATTGTTTTTATTAATTTTCCTTGGGATACTGCTTTTTTGATACTAGTAATTTGGCCTTTTTCTTTCTTTTATTTATTTATTTATTTATTTATTTTGCTTTTTTTTTTTGGAGGGCAGTTGGGGTTAAGTGACTTGCCCAAGGTCACACGGCTAGTTTTTGTGTTAAGTGTCTGAGGCCGGATTTGAACTCAGGTACTCCTGACTCCAGGGCCGGTGCTCTACTCACTGCGCCACCTAGCCGCCCCCTTTTCTTTCTTTTATTAAATCAAATTAACAATGATTCATCACTTTTGTTGTTTCCCCCCAAAAGAACTCCTAGTTTTATTTATTAGTTCAATGAATTTATTTTATACTTTCAATTTTAGTAATTTCTCCTTTAATCAATTTAGATGTAAGTGAGGTCCAAGCATGGTATATCCTGCCCACCATATTCACCTCCATTTTAATGGCTCTTCCTTTCACTCCTCTTTTATGTGAGATAATTTTCCTGACTTTTCTTCTCTTTTCCTCCTATCTACCCATTTTGTACAGCATCCCAAAATAACTGATTCACTCCTGCACCCTCTTTTTATGTAGAATCTTTTTAACTGCCCTAATAATCATAAAGTTCTTATTAGTTTCATGTATCATCTTCCCATATAGAAGGGCAACCAGTTTAACCTTATTGAGTCCCTTATGCTTTCTCTTTCATGTTTTCCTTTTTATGCTTCTCTCGAGACTTTTATTTGGAAGTCGATTTTTTTTTATCCACTTCTGGTCTATTATCAGGAATACTTTAAAGTCTTATATTTCACTTAAATATCCAGCTTTTTCCCCTGATTGATTATACTTAGTTTTGCTGGGTAGGTTATTTTTCGTTGTAATTCCAGATCTTTTGCTTTCTGTGATATCATATTCAAAGTCCTCCTCTCCTTTAAGATGCTATCTGCTAAATCTTGTGTGATTCTGGCTGCAGCTCCACAGTATATGAATAGCTTCTTTCTACCTACTTGAAGTATGCTCTCTTTGACTCTTCTGAACTCTAATTTGTCTACCGTATTCCTGGGAGTTTTTATTTGGGGATCTGTTTCAGCAGATGATTGGTGGATTAAAAAATGTTTTTATCATCTGGATAAGTTATGGGGGCAGTTTTCCTTGGTAACTTCTTGATTTCTAATGTCTAGGTTTTTGGCTTTTGGGTAGTCTAATATTTTTTTATATTATTTCTTCTTGATCTGTTTTCCAGATCAGTATATTTTTTTCTGAGATATTTCACATTTTCTTCTATTTACTCAAAAGAAATTTAGGTCTATTTTTTGGTCTTTTAACTTTGTTTTTATTATTTTTTTGATATCTTATAGTGTCACTAGCTTGTACTTGACAGATTATAATTTTGAGACATGATTTTCTTCTGTGAGTTTTTGGTCAATCCTGTTTTTTTTAATTTTACGGAGTTACTTTCTTCCATATTTTTGTGCCCTCCCTTTTTTTTTTTTTTTTACCAAATTCTTAATTGTTTCTTCACAGTGTTCATCCTTGCCTCTGATTTCCTGATGTAACTCTTCTTTACCATTCTTATTTGATTTTTGAAAATCAGTTTTTAACTTTTTCCAAGAACTTTTAATGGACTTATGTTCAATTAACTTTTTTCTTTGAGGCTTTGCTTGTGACTGTTTTGACTTCATTGTTATCTTCAAGCTTTTTGTCTTGATTTTCCTTTCACAATAGAAGATTTTTATAGTCATATTCTTTTGTTGATGTTACTCTTAACCCAGAGTTTATGGATGTTTAAAAACATATTTCGATATCTGCCATTCAATGTAATAGCTCTCGTTTGTAATCCAATGTATTATATTTTATTTATTAAAAAACATTCAGCTGTGATGTTCATAGGATTCACCAGACTCTGCAAGGAGTCTATGATGCAAAAAAAATGCTTAAGAGCCCAGCTCCAAAATAATGAATTCAGTCACTTGACTCAAATAAACTATGTCCTTGGGTGCTAAAAAAAAATTGATATTATTTTGAAGCCCCTCTCAGTAATAGTTTAAAGATCATGGAACTTGGAAGAAATACTACAGGACAAGAAAACTGCAAATTTTTCAGTTCTTTTTGAAAAAAGAAACTATAACAGACCAGTAAGCTTGAATTTGACTCTGGGAAATATCTAGAACATAATATTAAAGACATAATTGTAAACATTGGGAAAGTGAAGCAGTGTTTATGAAGAGCTAACAAGAACAGATTATGCTAACTAACCTCATTTTCTTATAAAGACCACTAAAATTGTAGTTATAGAAAGAATACTTTAGTTATATTACCTAGAATTTAACCAAATTGTTAATATAGCATCCTATTATATTCTCATAGAAAAGATGGAGAGAGATGGGTTACTTACATCTTAATCCCTTTTAGTCTGGCTTCTAAAATCATCACTCAATTGCAGTTGCTGTCTCCAAAGTAATTTAGAATGTCCCCAGGCTTACTCCAGTGGTCTTTCCTCACTTTCCATTGCACTTGATTTCTCTCAAGCTTTGTCATCTATCTCATCCTCCTGATTGTGCTCTTCTCTCTTGGTTTCTATAATGCCACCATCTCCTGGTTCTCTTTTAACCAATCTGAACATTTTCTTCTTTGCTGCATTATCTCTTTGTCAATTAATACATGTTTTTACAAAGACTATTTTGTTTGTTTCTTTGGTTTTTTTTGGGGGGGGGGGGTAAGGCAAGGCAATTGAGGTTAAGTGACTTGCCCTAGGTCACATAGCTAGTAAGTGTGTCGAGTGTCTGAGGCTGGATTTGAACTCAGGTACTTCTGACTCCAGGGCTGGTGCTCTATTCACTGGACCTCCTAGGTGCCCCTTACAAAGACTATTTTGACCTCCTCTTCTCTTTCTGAATTCTCCCTTGGTCTTCTCATTAGGTTCCATGAATTCAATTATTATTTTTATGCTGATAGCTACCAAATCTATTTGTTCCTAAGGTCTCTTTCATGCTCCATTTCTCTATTGCCAGTTATTTGTTGGGTTTTTCCACCTAGATGTTCCATTACAATCTGAAACTCCATATGTCCAAAACAGAACTCATTATATTTTATCCCAAATGTCTCTCTCTGTCAAAATGTACTATTTCTGTTGAGGTCACCACCACCCTCCTAGTCATCCCATTTATAATCATAGAGTAACCCTCGACTTGTCCCTCTCCCTCATTGCTACATTTAGTAAATGACCAGATCTCAATTCTGCCTCTACAGGCTATGTCACATTCATCTCTTTCTATTCACATACATGACATGTTACCTTAGTTCATCACTCATTACTTCTTAAATGAACCTTTGTAAAAACCTTGTGATTTGGATCCCTGCTTCTTCACTTTCCTCTCTTTATTCTAAAACTTCCAATTTAATATCATAAAACATGTATTAGACCCTGTCATTCTTACAATAAAAAACTTCCACTGTACTCTGTTGCCTGTAGGATAAACATTATATACTCAAACTGGTACTTAAAGTCTTCAACAAATTGGCTCCCATCTAACTTCATGTCATATTACTTGTATTACCCTTCTTGATGGACTCTGTACCCTTCTATAGTCAACACTCCATCTCTCATCTCTATTCCTTTGAATAAGTCATCCCCAATATTTGGATTGTCTTCTCTTATCATTGAAGCATAATAAAATCCTTACCTTTTTCCAATGCTCAACTAGGGTATCATCTCCTACGTAAAGCTTTTCCTAATTTTCCCCTCACCACTATCTAGTTGTTTGTCTCTATTTATCTTAGAGGCAGCTGATGGATAAAACTCTCAGCCTGGAGTCAGGAAGATCTGAATCCAAATCTAGACTCAGATATTCACTAACTGAGTGATCTTGGACAATTCACTTAAACTCTATTGGCCTCAGGTTCATAAAGTTTAAAATGTGCATAATAATATTACCTACTTTCCAAGGCTGCATTCAGGATGAGATCATATTTATAAAAGTCCCTGGCATTCTTGGTGGCTGGGTGGCACAGTGAATAGAACACTGGCCCAGAAGTCAGGAGGACCTGACTTCAAATCCAGCCTCAGACACTTACACACACACACACACACACACACACACACACACACACACACACAAAACTAGCTGTGTGAACTTGGGCAAGTCACTTTACCTCAATTGTACTGCCTTACCCCCTCCAAAAAGCAAAAAAAAAGTCATTGGAACATGTTGAGTGTTACATAAATAATAATAATTAAAAAAACTTTATATGCTCTATCTCTACAATAGAATGTTAGAACTTTGAAAATAAAGGTTGTTTCTTTTTAAATCTCTGAAGTCTAGTTAATAGTAGGCACCAAGTAGATGCTTGTTATTGAATAGGACTCTCTTTGCATTCTTTCTCTCTGTCTCTGTCTCTCTGTCTCTCTCTCTATCTCTCTCTGTGTCTCTCTGTCTCTGTCTCTCTGTCTCTGTCTCTGTCTATCTCTCTGTTTCTCTCTCTGTCTCTCTCTCTCTGTCTCTGTGTGTCTCACTCTCTCTCCCTCTCTCTCTCTCTCTCTCTCTCTCTCTCTCTCTCTCTCTCCCTCTCACATTTTCCACACAATACACACCCACACACATTTTCCCTCATTTTCAAATTACTCTCTTCCTCCTCTTCTTCACTTCTTCTTTTCTCCTCCCTCCTTCACTATCCCTATCCTTACACATTGTCCTTCTTCACTTTTTTACTAGCCCTCCCAAATTAAATTTATAGTTCCTCAATCATGACTGCTCATCACATGATATGCTTGTATCATGAAAAAGAAAACCTGTAAGTGTTTATGGTTAAAATAAACACAATGATTGTTTGTTGACTTGAAAACACAATAATCCTCTAGTCTTCAAAAAGTTCCACAAAACTGCCTTCTCAATCTCCATAAAATTCTTTCTTGTCTCACTTCAGTGAAATAACTTGTAGAAACTTTAAAAGAAAAAGAAAAAAAATGTTTCTCTTAGGAAATATATTCTGCATTCTAAATAAACTGGTTACACGTGAACTTTTGCAGACTAAAATATACATTACTTCCCTACACAGGAATGAGACATGGAGAAAAAGAGGGACTCTTTCTGACACTTGGACAATCATCTCACATAACCCAGCCATAAAATGGTCTCTCTTACCTTTGCATACCTATTATTGCTTAGCCTTACTCATATAAAGTCCTCTATGGATGTTGGCCCTATCTAAACTGAAATAACTTTTACTCACCTCTGTGAATTAATTTCCAATTCTAGTTTTTCCAAGAATTTCACAAATATTTCTTGTTCCATCATGGAATTTTTATAGTTTGGGGAACATGATGACTTTGAAGTTTCCCTTACACCACCATCACTATTTTCCTTCTTTCATTTTCTATGCATGTCCCTACTCTCTCTTTCAGATTTGCCCTTTGCATTTCTAATCTATTCCTTTATCTAATTCTCCAGGAGCTGCTCTGTGTGACTTGATGTTTTTTCTCTCTATCTCCTGTCTCTTATTCATTCTCTCTTACTGATATATTATTGTCTCTCTCCATCTGCCTAAATGTCTTTTTAAAAAAATCTGGTTGCAAGGAATCCCTGTGCAGGGATCTGCTGATATTTGGGGGATTATTTCAGGATCACCTCTGAGAACCATATAATTACTAGTCATGCATTTTATATTCAGGCTTCTGTGCCCTGGGAGTCAGAAATGCATTTTCAATACAGAGTTCTAAAACGATAGCACATGATGGCTTTTCTGGGTCATCCTTGATGAAAGTGTGATAAACACAGTTTGTCAGGTTCAGTCATCAGCAAACTCAACAGGTTCTAACTTACTGGAGACGGAAATGGTACCCTGGCATAAGGGGACAGACACATTTATATGGTGAAATGAGTTTGGGAACATCTCATGATTTGGGTTAAAATTTTATGTGGTGTCAACTCGGTTTCTATCTTCATAGTCTAGCACCTTTGTTTCTAGAACCCCTGAATGTCCAAGGAGCCCTGGATCTGATTCCTTTTCCTGGGGCTTACTAGACCATCTCTAGGTTTCCAAAACCTATCACTGTAATAGAGACTACATTAATGAAATAGGATATATATACAAAATCCTCTGTTATTGTACTATTAATAATAAATAATATTCATAAAATATTAAATAGTAGCTATGCTTCACAGCACTTTGGATAACCCATCTCATTTGATTATAAGGTCATAGAGCTCTATCTGAGAGAATCCACATAAATCAAACCCAACTGACCCCGTTCTCATACCAATGAAAATGCAGAGGCAAAAAAGACTAAATGACTTGCACAAGGCTCCGCAGAAAGAAAATAGAAGCATTGGAATTCATATTAAAAACTTCTGATGCTAAAGTCTTCTCCCATAGAAACTCTATATGGTAGGAAGAACAGATGATTATTCCCATCCTTCTCCCCCATATATACACTTATATAATTAATAGAGTACTTAAATATATCAATATAGCTTTTCATGTAATTTCCCCAGGAAGAGCATTACAAACATATAAGTAGCTAAATGAGAGTGGGGATGGGTTGATTATAGAATTTCAAGAAATAATATTGGTTGGGATAGTTTCATTTGGGCTATGACAATAGCAATATCCCTGTTTTGCAAATGGAGGAAAAAATAATCAAGATCATATACCTTGTCCAAGGTCACACAGCTAATATGTGGCAAAATGGATTCAAATTTAGGCTTTCTAAAACTTAAATCCAGCGCACTTTCCTGTTGCCACAGTGATATACTTATATGATTATTAAAAGGCAGCAAGACAGGGTCGGCTAGGTGGCACAGTGAATAGAGCACCTGCCTGAAGCCAGGAGGACCTGAGTTCAAATTCGGCCTCAGCCAGTTAACACTTACTAGCCATGTGACCTTGGGCAAGTTACTTAACCCTAACTGCCCTGTCCTCCTCCCTCCAAAAAGCAGTACATAAATAAATTTAAATGGGGCGACTAGGAGGCTCAGTGAGTAGAGCACTGGCCCTGGAGTCAGGAGGACCTGAGTTCAAATCCGACCTCTGATGCTTAACACAAAAACTAGCCATGTGACCTTGGTCAAGACACTTAACCCCAACTGCTTTTCCCCCCAAAAAACAAACAAAAAAAATTAAAGGAACAGACATTTCTGGGCATGTCTGCAGACCTTATGTGAGCACCAGCCAGGCCTTATGTGAATCTCAGCAAATCATTTAATGTCTACCTGCCTCAGTTTTCTCAACAATAGAAGGACAATATCTACCTCACAGTATTATTTTAATGCTCAAATAGATAATATTTGTAAAAAGCACTTAGCTCAGTGTGTCACACATAGAATATAAATGCTTATTCCCTTCCCTTATTTCTTTTGGCACTACTATTTAAGCAGGACACTGTGTTTCTTTAACTCAATTGTACTCTTCATTTTTTAAAATTTATTTTTTATTTGTTTTCTTGTTTACATTATTCATTTTCATTACATTTTTGAATTACACATTTTCTCCCCATCTTGCCCCTGTCCCAACATTAAAACAGCAATCCCACTGTAAA
>CM053596.1:250458238-250478489 GCA_028646575.1 Pseudocheirus occidentalis | reverse complement strand
GAATTTGGCTTAGGGAAGGAATGACATAAACTCTCAACTGGGTATCTTGCCACACAGGAGAGTAGGGGAAATGGTGATGAGAGGTGGGATGATGGGGGGAGGATTGCTGGAAGTACACACTGCTGTAAAGGAACAGGGACAGGGAAGAGAATAGAACAAGGGTGGGGGCAGAATAGGAAGGAAGGACATATAATGAGTTTCTCACAATATGTCTACTGTGTCGATGTTCTGTGTAATTACACATGTGCAGCCTGTATTGAATTGCTTGTCCTTCCATTGGTGGGTGGGTGATGAGGGAGTAAAGGAAAGGATCTTGAATTTAAAGTTCTATCATCAAATGTTAAAAATATATATGTATAAAGATTATTATTAGTATTAACTACATGCAACTGGGAAGTAAGATATACAGGCACTGGGTTAGGGAGATCTATCCTGTCCTACTGGCAAGTTAGAGGAGCTATGGGGGAGGACATAGGAGGGAACAGATTAGGGGAAGGGCTTTACAGTGGGTTTGCTGTTTTGGGGTGCGGGGTAGGGGAAAGATGGGGAGAAAAATTGTAACTCACAATCTCCTGGAAATGAGTGATGTAAAGAAGGAAATAAATTAATTCAGAGTGAAAAGTTAAAAAAAATTCTATGGAAAAATAACATACCTTGCATATTTAAGTTGAACCATTCATTTAAATAAAAATGGATTTTAAGGAGAAGGGAGAAATTATAATTATTTCTGCAGAAGTCAAATGCTTACAAGTATACAAGCATTTATTAAGTACCTATTACATGCCAGGCACTGTATATACCAATGAGGATACAAAGAACTGCAAAAATAGTTCCTGTTATTAGAGAGCTCACAATATAATAAAGACAGATAATCTGATATAACTCATCTAACAAAAGAAAACCTATTCAATTAAAAAAGCAAATCGTGAAAAATGCTCAATGTTTATATTCTTCAGAGAAGAGACAAGGCTAGGGTTTCTCTTAGACCTCTCACATAGCTTTACTGGGCAAGTAGAAAAGAGAGAGTACATATTTATGGGTGAAGTTCTCAAAAGATTTGGGAATGACCAAACAAAACATACACTGGAGAAGAGAAGGAAGGAAAAAAATATTATTATATTGTGGAATAGGGTGAAACATTTTGAGTGTGTGGTAGTGGTAGTAGAGAGCAAACAGGGGAATAGGAAATCACATTCCTATCTGAACTAAGTAATGGAGGAGAGAAAAAAGTTCATTTTTAGATATGTTACTTTGTGTGAGGGTCACTAAGAAGGAAAAAAAAATTAGAGATTTCATGTCTAAAGTCCAGGAATGAAAAGTGTAAATTATCTTAGTTTTTTGAATGTATTTGGTACATAAAAATTAATAGGCACAATGGTGGTGGGTGTTGATGGTGATAATGATGAAGATATTGTATTGATGATGCTGATTTAGATTAGTTGAAGTAATACTCACAGTCCAATAGGAAATAATCACTAAACAACATTACCCTTCATGTGATTTTTATTATGCTCCAGAATTATAAGATCAAACAACAAATCATGTAAACACATAGGCAGAATAAGACCTTCACATTATAATGATAAAACCCCCAAAACATTCAGATTCCTTACACTCCTGAAGTAAAGCATTCATTTTGAAAAGGAAAAGAGAAAAAAAGACGAATTTTAAGAGTCAAAGTCCATTGGTTAGATACTCAAATCCAGAAGAGTCAAGGAATTGAAGTCATATGAGGACAAAATCCATTATGATGACATGAAATGGAAACTGACAAATAAGAAAGCTAATAAGATTGAAATTTACTAGTAACCTGACATCTTCAGTCTCTCAAATACAGAAGGTAATGAACATTACCTAGGCCAAGTGGAAACTTAGTAGATGGACAATTTGAAAAGATAGGTTTTATAAAATGATTAAAAGTAATTAGCATTGTATCACCATCATCATTCACAACAAATATTTATTTAGGGTCTACTTAGTGTAGGGAACTATAAGTTGCTTAGGATACAAAAAAAATGTACGAGATAAAATTTTTAGCCCCAAGGGGTTTATCATCTTCATGAGTGAGGGTAATATACAATAAGATAAGCAACAGTGTAAGGTAGCATATTAATTTCCAAAAGATTATATGTTTCCTTTTCTGACACTGATGACAGCATTCTGAATAGTTGTTATTTCTACTTGAAGCTGATTCAACTTTCAACCTAAGATTGCATACCATTTCTTGGCAGGTAAGATAATGAATGAGAAAAACCCTTTATGGGAAAGAGGTTTAGCACTATGGACAGACTTAAGCAGGACAAGTAAGGAAGAACTGAGAAATGCAAATCAAAACAATTTTGAGGTACCGCATCTCACCAGTCAGATTGGCTAAGACGACAAAACAGGAAAATGACAAATGCTGGAGAGGATGTGGAAAAATTGGAACACTAATTTATTGTTGGTGGAGTTGTGAACTGATTCAACCATTCTGGAGAGCAATCTGGAACCATGCCCCAAAAGCTATAAATCATTGCATACCCTTTGGCCCAGTAATACCACTTGTAGGGTTGTATCCCAAAGAGATCATAGAAGTGGGAAAAGGATCCATATGTACAAAAATATTTATTTCAGATCTCTTTGTTGTAGCAAAAAATTGGAAATTAAGGGGATGGCCATCAGTTGGGGAATGGCTAAACAAGCTGTGGTATACGAATGTAATGTAATATTATTGTGCCATAAGAAATGAGGAACAGATGGACTTCATATTTACCTAGAAGAGGCTTATACAAACTGATGCTAAGTGAGAAGAGCAGAACCAGGAGAAATCTGTACACAATGACAGACACAATGTATGTGTGAGAACCAGCTTTGATGAACTGGACTCTTCTTAGGAACGCAAGGTTATAAGACAACTCTAAAGACTCAGGATGGAAGGAGATGTCTACATTCAAAGAAAGATCTAGAAAGAACAGAATTTAAATGGATACTGAAGCAAACTACATGTTGTCTTTCTTTTCTATGTTTGGTTTTGTTTCTTCTTTCCCACCTTTTATTCCATCAGTTGCAACCCTCCTATACAACCACACTAATGTCCAATATGAATGTATTTGCAGATCCTATATTTGATTGCATGCTGCCATGGGGAAGGGGGAAGGGGAGAAAATTGAAAACTCAAGGGACCATGGAACTGAATCTTATAAACTAAAAGGAAATAAACAAATCAATTTTAAAAATAAAAATAAATATTTTTTAAAGTAAGCAAGAACTTTTTTTCATATTTTAGAAGAGGTTAGGCAGGGTAATTGGGGTTAAGTGAATTGCCAAAGGTCACATGGCTGATAAGTGTCAAGTGTCTGAGGTTGGATTTGAACTCAGGTCCTCTTGACTCCAGAGCCAGTGCTCTATTCACTGCACCTCCCAGCTGACCCAAGGAAGAGCTTTTTGCTTGGTCCAGTTCTGGAGAGGAGAGGGATGAAGGGAGGGAATAAGGAATATGTTTCATTTCTGGTTTGGTTTTGTTTATTTCTGGCAAATATTATCTCATTTAATACTCAGAGCAAACTTTCAAGGTAGGTGTTAAAGAGCCAATCACATTCCAGAAGAGGTCAAATGAAAGAACATAAAGAGCAAAAGATTCCTTCCCTCCTGGTCTCATGGTTTTGCCCAATAAAGAGGCAGGACTCTGGGAGAGACACCTGGATCATAGGAACGAGGAGGATGGAAAAAATTATTATTTGTGATCTTCTTTCTTTCCTGAATTATCTTCCTTCTTCCCTTAGCTCTTCCCACACCAAGTGAGGATTACATGATAAAATGCATGTAAAGTGCTTCAAAAATTGCAAAGCACTATCCATGTGTGAGCTGTTATTATTTTAATCTGAAAAAAAGTACAGCATGAGATCTGCTGGTCCAGCTGAGGGTCTGATCCTATTAGATGTGCCTGGTAGAACTGGCGCCTCTAGAGCTCAGGAGTCCTTGTTCAAACCTCAGCTGTGATAACCTGCAGGTCTTGCAGACACAGGTAGCCTAACAAACATACATGAGGCCTTTTAATTGGGTTATCTGACTGGCAGTTAGAACAGAGGTAGCTGAATTGACTGTACTTCAATAAGAGGTACTGAAAAAGACCCAGACTCTTTGTGTGGAAATGCCCTTTTGCCATGGTGTACTGGGTGCTAGTATGAACACAGCAGACAGGGTAACACATGAGGCAGGGAATTCAGGAGCCCTCCATGATCCAGCAGGGCGTGCTGCTCTCCTGTGGAAAGCATGGTTGGTTGGCTGCAGCAGCTCTGAGTTTTGTCTGAATCCCCCAGTTCCTGGCTGAGCACAGCCATTCTGTGATTTATGTTACATAGCAATGCCTCCAGGCAGAAAGTGCTGCCAATAATCATCCACTATGGGGCCTGGGAAGATGTAAAAGATATCCTAGAGTGTTTCTCTTCCTCTCCTCTCTCTTTTTGCCTAAATGTTCAGAATCTTCCTTCTAATCCTTTTTAAAGCTGAGATATGAAAGCAGACAAATGAAAGCCAGTTGTATATTCCTCCTCATTTGGCCTCATTCCCTACTTGCGTCTGGACCCCAATAAAACTAAAAGGTGGGTAGAACTCATGAATTCCTAAAATCTCTGAAAGATAAAGACTATGTTCAATGAAGTATTAATGGTTCAAGAAAGGTAAAAGCTAGTGATAAACAGCAATGCTCAGAATCTGAGAGGATGGAATCTAAGAATGCAGGGAGAAAAGGATCCAAAAAGACCTAGATAGGTACACTCGGAAGAAGAGAACAGAAGAACAGGACTTGGAGTCTGGGCTCTGCTCCTTAGCCACTAAACTAGCCACATGACTTTGGGCAAGTCACTTAACTTCTATGAATGTCAGTTTCCTTATATGGGAAAAAATTATTGGTAGCTCCATTATGTTCTTGGGAGAAGCAAATAAGAGATACAAGTCACTCATATATTACATAACATTTAGAGCACTATATAAAGGTAAGCTATCATTATTATTATAGGATGGGAACAACTATAGAAAATGGGATCAGAGCAAGGGAAAGCAGGGGTACAAGACAGAGAACAATACTAAAACATTCTGCCAAGTTCACTAATGAGATCATTATAATTGTTTTGTTATAAGAATTTATAATAAAATAGACTTAATATTATCTCCCCCAGGTGGGTAACAGAAAAAAAAATTACACACTTGTATGGCAAGACTGGGGCAGCGGGGTGCTTCAGTGAATAGAGTGGTGGCCCTGAAGTCAAGAAGACTCATCTTCCTGAGTTCAAATTTTGTCACAGAAACTTAGTAGCTGTGTGACCTTGGGCAAAACATTTACCCTTGTTTGCCTCAGTTCCTTATCTGTAAAATGAGCTGGAGAAGGAAATGGCAAACCATTCTAGTGCCTTTGCCAAGAAAATCCCAAATGGGATCATGAAGAGTAGGCCATGACTGAAACAACTGAACAACAAGAATGACAAGACCATTTATCCTCTTTATGTTGCCTCTGATATTTGATATTAAAGGAACTATGAGTTGGGTCAGAGCAAGGAAGAATTCACTGGTATTTGCTTCTGAATTATGTGAAGCTTTCTTTTCTCTAGCTAACAGTGTGTGTATGTGTGTGTGTGTGTGTGTGTGTGTGCATGTGTTTTTCCCTGACTGGCCCAGATTTAAGCTGTTTGGTAACCAGAAATGAACATAACACTCCAGATGCAATCTGACCAATGCAGAATAATGCCTAAATTCCATTACTTCCATCTCCATTATATATCTGCTTGCCCTTACTCCCAGTTCATGTGAGTTCTGTCTTCTCTACATTTGTATAGGCTTTCTTTTTTTAATGCTGTTGTCTATATGTACTTTATAGCAATGCAGTAGTAGACAGAGAGATGGCTTTCTATCCAGGAAGATCTAAGTTCAAACCTTGCCTCCCATACTTACGGGATGTATGACCTTGAAAAAGTCAATTAAATTCTCAGCGCTCTAGCCAAGTCTCAAAAACTAAAAGTTTCAGAGAAGAAAAACTGAATTGGAAGAAGAGGTTCCCATACATAAGAGTTCTTAATGTCAGTAATCGAGTCACAGCTCCAGTCCTGATCATCCTATATAATTGAGACGTTATTCTACATGTTCATTATCTTAGAGAATAATCTCATAGAAGAAAGGTATTCTATCTTTCAAGCATCAATCCATGGATAAATAGTAATTGTTCTCAAAAATTGTGATGATGATAAAGGTGATCACAGGATGATAGAGTTGAAAAGGGCCTCTGAAGTCATCTAGCCCCTTTTGTACCTGAAAAACAATCCCCTTGACAATATTACTGAGAAATAGCCATTCAGCCTCTCCTTAGAAAACATTCAAGAATGAGGAATACCCTGATATCCAAGGCAGCCCCTTCCATTTGAGGGCAGCTCTAATCTTTGTATGCATTTGCTTAAATAGCACTCAATCTACTATGCTGGAATGTTCACTTTTTGCTCTTTGCTCTTAGTTGCCCTCTGGAACCCAAAGAACAAGTCTAAACCCTCTAATTTCATAGTTCTTTAAATATTTGAGAAGACACTATATTCTCCCAAAGTAATTTCTTTTCCAGGGTAAACACACTCAATTTCATTATGTGATCCTCGTTTGGAATTGCCCAACTTCTTCATAATGCTGGTTTCTTCCCTTTTAACATACATCAAAATGAGGAAAAAGTCCATGTCAGCCACAGTCATTCCTTTCTAGATTTCATGCCTGACTCTGCAGGCTTTTTTCTCCATACTATAACTCAGCAGCCTTCTGACCCCTGGAAGATAGCTCCCCCTTAACCCCACCACAGCCCCCACAGAGGTCAGTTCTAACTGGAACTTCCATTTTTAAGAAATTAATCAGGTCAGTAATATTTCTTCCTTCATTCCTCTCTTGGCTCCCCTCCTGTCTCTCTGGACTCATTTCTCCACCATGATCAAGGAGCCTTTCCATACTAGAAGATTACTCCTAAACAGAAACCTTGTCACCCTGGAAAGATTCCTTCTTATTCTGTTCCATGGTCCTTTTCAACTTCCTGTTAGGTATTGCCTTTTCCCATTAGAATGTAAGCTTTTTAAAAAACATAAATGCTTATTTTTATGCTTTCAAATTTTGCATGCATCTTATTTTTACATGCATTCGTTTAGCACAATACTTAATAAATAGCAAACATTAAATAATTATCTGTTGGCTGGACTATTTCAGATTATCAATGTACTTCTTAAAATGTGGTACCCAGAACTAAACACAAAAATATTCTAAATACTCTCTGACCACCGTAGAAGAAGGTAGGACTATCATGTCTTTTGTTCTGGGAATTAAGACTCTCCTGATGCAACAAAGGCAAAAATATTAGTTATTTTTTGTTTTTGATTTTTTTGAGTTACCAGCTTCAACTATGTGTATATATTTGCTGTCCACCAAAAATCTTCAGTTTTGTTTTTTCTTTAACATGGTGTTGTCTCATCACACTTTCTTTATATTACATATATGATATTGATAATTGGATCCAAAAGTAGATCTTTCATTTGCTCCTATTGAATTTCATTTAATTAGTTTCAGCACATCATTCTAGTTTTCCACAGTGGACTTAAATTAAATTTCTCTTGCTTAAGAAACTCAGTTTCACTCTCAATCAGCAAAAACTGTTACATTTGAAAAGTTTCATGTCCCATTGACTTTCAAGACAATTGTAAAAGAGGAGTTTCACAAAATGTTTTGACAGTGTAGCATCATTGGACCAAGTGTACCACCTTCTAAGAGGACTTCCTCCAATAGCTGTTTCATCAACATGCCATCTGTGCCTTTGTCCAGTCAGAGGTAAATTATTCAATATCCAGAAGCAAAGACAGATCATAAGGGCTATTCCTCTAAGTTGACAACCAGCCATTAATGACTCTTTGGGTCCAGTCATTCAACCAGTTCAAAATACATGTAATTATTTTGTCATTCAACTTGAGATATCTCTACTTCTTGTCAACTAGGCTAGAATGAGACCCACTTTGTTAGGAAGATAAAGACATAAGGATACATTGATATATTGATTATGAATGATATATTGTTAACTCAAGAGCTTTAATTTGGAATGACTGTAGGAATCAGGGCCCTTCTTCCCTGATGTGAATGTGTATGCATGATGAAATTTTAAAGAATGAAATGGGTTTTTGTTTGTAGCTTGTGAATCAGGATTGTTAATAAATAGATGTGTTATCCCAGTAGAGAAAAAAAATAGATTGAATGAGGAAGGCATATGTGGTGACATGGATTCTATATTTCTAAGGAAATTTCTTTGTGTATATCTGTATTCATTTCTCACAGTGTTTTTCTTTGTGACTAAATAATTCTTCATGTATTTACTCATTGAACAAGAATTCATTGAATGCCTACTATGCACAAGATACTGGGCTTGGCATTGTGCACTGTGTAACATAGCAGTGTGTTCTAAGAAATCTCACAGTAGAACGAATGCCAGGACAAACAGGATATTAGATTTAGAACTAGAATGGGATCTTAGAGGTCATGGGATCATAGTCTTAGATTTAAACCCAGAATATATCCTCAGAGGTCATCTGGTTCAACTTTTATAGTTGAGCAAATTGAGGTCCACAGAGGTTGAGTGACTTACCCAAGGCCACACAGGAAGTAGTAAGCAGAACTAGAAGCTGAATATTGGTTCTGTGACTTTAATTTCAGCATGATTTATCCTTCACCATTTTGGTCCTGCTGTTCCACAATAATATAACAACTGGTTATAGCCCCATTCTTCTTAGGAGTTCTTACTATTTTCAGGGATATTTCATTTGTACTCAACAACATGAAATATATAGATATACAACATCTACTTTCTATCCCTCCCACCTCCTTTTTTTCATTTGAGAATGTGTCTATATTGTCCCAACTGGAAGAGCAATACGTAACTTATGGGCCTGATCTCACTGCTGATTAGCACGAAAGAGCTTTGACAGACCCTGTTTCTGACCTAGTCTTGTCCACCCATTCTTAATCAGTCTCCCTCCTTGGGGTTATAGAGGTTAGAGACTAACCATGTTCATGATAGACAATTCAGGTACCCAGTGGAAACTCAGAACTCCAAATCTCAAGTGACCTACCAGCCTCAATTTCTTAGTGGCCATGAGCCATCACTCCTGGCTCCCACTGCTTATAATAAAGGAAACTTAGGCAGAAGTGTTAGAAACTCATCAAAGGTAATTCATACATTTAAGTCAGTGACCGAGCCAGAACTTGAACCTAGGTTTCCTTATTCCTAGCCAGTCATTTCTTAAACTGCTTTTTAAACAGTATAATATTCTACTTTACTCAATTTAATCATTTGGCTGACAACCAAAGCAATACAACGTCTGATTTTCAGTAGAATTAATTGTTGAATATCCCACCAAAAATAGTATTGGTTGTAGGATGAGACTACGGATAAAATCATTCACCATGTGAGTAACTTTGGCTTTTCCAAGTTATTCAAGACTAAAGGAAAACAACCTTGTCACTTCAACATGCATCTTAGACATTCCTCTCTTCTTCCCTCTTCCTGAGCAGCTCATTAAAAGGCCGTCTTCTTTCCTAGAGACTTATAGAATGAGAGGGCCAATTTCAGCTAATGGGTTCTGGCAGACCTGATACTGATTTTCAGGGCGCTTCCTTTCTTGTCACTGACTTGTCTTCTAGGATGGATAATTTTCTCAAAATGACAGCCATAAGGTAGTTACATAAAATTAACCTGGGAAAGTACATTTAGCAAAGGTTAAAAAGAGAGAATGGAAGCTAAAAGGAGGGGATAATGGGAGGAATGTGCATTATATGGAAACACTTAACTATGGTAGATTCTCTGAATTCTTTCTAGAAAAGGCACTCATTCTATAAGGGGTGAGCCTAGGGATATGGGGATCATTCTGTTACTGGTTGAGACCTTCTCAGCAAAGGTAGTATTTTTTCAGAAGGCTGGACATTTTCTCTGAAACTAAGGTTTTCTTAACTGACAGTTCCTATCAAATACATCAACATTTCCCTCCCTAGTGAGTGAGCTCTGTGCAGGAATCAACCCTCCTGACAGTTGCTTCAAAGCTGTCTCTGGATCATGTTGGTTTAGGATTGTGCTACTTAGGTAAGAAAACCCCCGCCCCATGAGACACATTTTCCATTGTTTTTCTACCAAGCTCAGTGAGTAGGAAGCACATCACCACATCTCCAGAATCAGCTTTTCTTTAAAACACTGATATCTCACTGCTTATTTACATCAGCAGAATAAAGCAGAATTACCTGATTGATTCTTAATTATGGAACAGAAAATGGGGACCATGTGGGCATAATAATCCTTTTCTTATAGTTAGGACATATGTGTGTATGTGTACATGTGTGTGTAAAGGAAGAATAGTAGATTATGAAGAGATCCAGGACATCAGGCTTCTATTCCCAGTTTTACCACTATATGACTTTGGTCAAATGATTTCCCATCTCTCATTCTGAGCTTCCTTTTATGTAATGTGATATAGTAACAAAATCCTAGATTTGAAGTCAGAAAGATCTGAGTTCTGATACTCCTGAGACACAAAATAGCCAGTTACTTTATCCCTCTGTATTCCAGTGACTTCATCAGTAAAATATGAGGGGTTAGCATCAATGACCTCTAAGGTGCTTTATAACTCTAACTCTATAATGGAATTTCACTTCCATTTGGATCCAAAGGACAAAACTAACAGTAAATAGTGGAAATCACAAAGAAGCAGATTAAGACTGGGGAGTGGGAGTGGGGACTGTCTGACAGTTGGGTCTATCCGAACATGGAATGAGTTGCCTTTGGAGATGGTGAATTCCTCTCATAGTGTGTCACCAAGCTGAAGCTGCATGATCATCTGTAGGGGATATTGGAGGGGAAAATCTTATTTATTTAGACACTGTGATCTCAGAGGTTTCTTTTAGTTATAATGGTCTATGGTTCTATGATTAGATAATTTCTAAGGTTCCTTCCTGCTTTAAAATTCTATGACTGTTAGTAAATGATCCTATTTGTATGTCTGTCTCTTTTTGTCTACTTTTCTGTATGTGTGTCTCTCCCCCTTTTCTCCTCTATTTCCTTCATCCTTCGATCCTTCCTTCTCTCTTTCCTTCCTTCCTTTGTCTCTGTCTTCTTCTCTGTGCGTGTGTGTGTGTGTGTGTCTGTTTGTCTCTGTCTCTCACAATGTAACATTCAATAAGGTAACATATTTGGTAGGGCATGGTTCTATCTATTATTAAGCAAACAAACCCATTGTATACACCTGAATGGGTATTATCTCCTTCGATGACCCAAAAAGTAACATATTTCAGTTAAATCACAAAGAGATGATAGAAACCATATAACAGTCTACTCTATAATGACTTTTAAACATATGACCAGTGTCTCTAAGATCAAATATCTCATTGAAGTAATCACGTTGGCAAGCTATGTATTTGTTCTAATGATACTACCATTGCTTGGAATATTTTGGGGAATTCTCCTTTTTTTGGAATTGCCTTCAGAGTATGTAGCACATGTTTGAGAATATTGGTGGTAGCAAATATTTTCCCATTAAGGGCATAACTAAGCTTCTGAATCAGCAAATTGTTATTTAAAGGCAAGTCTGGTAAATAGGGTGGATGAGTAAGTTCTATGATATTTGATTCAAAAATGATAAGTGATTTTTAAGCAGTAAGACTATTCTTAAATTATTCATAGAATGTTGATCTCTGAACTTCTAGCCTTCATTTAATGGGAGACAAAATAATGAAGTTTACACAAATGAGAAAGTTTTTTGAAACCATGAACTGGTTTGCCTTCTAATCTCTAACCTTTAAAGGTGTGGATATCAATTCCAAAAGAGGAGTTTCCTAAAGTGTTTTAAGCAACAGCAGTGTCATTTCAACAAGCTGGATATAGGCTTGTAAAGTACCATAAGGTCAAATGCCTTGCTTCTCCAATTTTATTATAATCATCATGTGGAATTCTTGGGTGCAACAACCATAATATTTCTTTCCTTTTATCTTAGTGTTGCTTGAATGTCATTGTGGCACAGTGGCTATGGGGTTGGTTTACAGTAGTCAGGAAAACCTGGGTTCAAGTTCTGACTCTGACATATGCTTGCTATATGACCATGGGGAAATTTCTTATTTCTAAATTAATTTTTGTTTATTTTTAGTTTACATCATTCATTTCCATGAGATTTTGAGTTACAAATATTCTCTTCGTCTTTCCCCCACCCCCACCCCAAAACAGCAATTCCACCTTATACTCCCTCTCCCAATCTGCTCTCCCCTATGTCCTCCTCCATCGTACCTCTAACTTTCTGGTAGAGCAGGATGCATCTCCCTATCCCAGTGCCTGTATATCTTATTTCCCAGTTGCATGTAAATAATAATAATAATAATAAATTTATTAACCTTTTATTTTAGAACTTTAAATTCTAGATTCTTTCCCTTCCTTCCTTGTCACCCACCCACACTGGAAATACAAGCAATTCACTACATATATGTGTAGTTATATGTATATGTATTGTTATGCAGAGCATCTCCACAATGGACATATTGTGAAAGACTGATTATATGTCCCTCCTTCCTATCCCGCCCTCCATTTGTTCTATTCTCCACATTGTCCCTGTCCCTTTACAGAAGTGAGTGCTTCTAACAACCCTCCGTCCAACCTGCCCTCAATGAGGAAATTTCTTAACCATTCAGTGCCCTAAACAATTAACTCTTTAAATCTCTAAGGTACACACAGCAGTTGTAGATTATGACTTAGCACCTTATGGGATTGTTACAAAGATCAATGAGGATATGCCTATAAAGCATTTCCCATATGTTGTCACACAAACATCAGTTGTTTCTGTCATCATTATCACAATCACTCAGATTAAGCGATCTACTTTTTTAAATCTTTCCCTACAAGACTTACTTATCTACACACCTTCTTTTAGAGTTCTAGTCCAAATTAAAACCCATGCTCCTGAAATACAAGGTAGAGTAAAGCTTCTTTTGCAATCCAACTATTGGCATAGTCCAGAAAGCCAAGTCTAAATTTCTTCTTCAAATTATGCAGCATGTTATTGTTAATAGGATATACTCTAATTACACCTATCTATATGGAAACTTCTTTGGTATTGCAAATAACTTGGCTCATCTTTCTTATATGGGAAATAAAAATATGTTTCTTGATTTTGAAAAATGGAGTGTCTTATATTAAAAGATCTGACCTTATAAAAGTGAAAAATAAGATATAGAGGCAATGTAAAAGAATTTGTATTTGAATCATGTATTTATTTAAATGAAAAGGTTGGAGCAAATTATTGAAATATCTGTAATGTTAATACAACAGGAAGATCTTCCCTGCCTATTAAGAGGCCTAACACATGGAACCTGTGACCACATGGAGCCTGGTTTACATGGAGCTCAGTGTGGGAGGAGCTTGCCCAAAGAGGAGAGAGAGAAACAGAGAGAGAGACAAAGAGACAGAGAGAGACAGAGAGGGAAAAGAGAGAGAAGAGAAAATGAGAGGGAGGCAGAGTAGAGAAAGAAAGAAGCAAACTGTGAGTGGGCAAAGGGAAGAATTTGTCTAGGGGAACTTTTTTATTGGTTCTGCCACTCCAGAATCTAATTTGAGGAGTTATTTTAAAGTTGTTTGGAGGGGAATGTTGGGAAAATTTGGCTGGGTTGCTGCCTGTGCTCTATCATCTTGGCTCTGTTTGCCCAGTCACTAATTGTTAAATGAGGTAAGTAATTCCCAACTCTATGAACCTTCTAGGGATTCTGATAATGCATCCTGAGTTTATAAGCCATTTCCAACTGCATTTTTCATTGTTTATTCCAGTTCAATATGGGAGGAAAAAATTAAGAAAAGCAGAACCACTAATCTTTTCTCCATAACCCTTCATTGGTCCTAGATTCTCTCTTCTGATAGGCGATATCAAGATACCTATAACATTATATAAATAACAGCCTAATTTCCACTTGTCATAGCCCTTCTCTCATGTATAGCATCTTCTCTGATTTAATAGCCCCCAAATCTATCCCTTTTACTTCATCAATGGAATATAACTTTCTAACCTCCTATATGAAGAAGCTGCCTCCTTATAAGACAGCCTGCTCCTTTAACTTCAATCAGTTGTCTTTGCAATGATAGACTCTTTCTTTCTTGCCCATAATTTTGAACATTCCAACTCTTTCCTTTGTCCTTACCAGGATTTCACATTATATGCATTAGGGTTGAGCCCTTTGCCAGAGGCCATTGACCTACCTTTTCTCCTCCAATCTGTCTTTCATTTTTCTCTATTTCTCTGACTAATTGATACAAAATGTCTTTCTTTTATCTATTCATCCTACTTTTGCCTCTGAGTCCCCTCTTGCATGTTACTTTGTATGGAATCTCTTCCCTATTCCTATTTATCAAAATTTTTCCTCTCATTCATAAATTTCTGAAGTACCACATCTTTCTGAGATTTTTTGAAACTAAATACATACAAAACCACTATTATGATCTCCTACCATTTGGCATCACCATAAAGTCATGATGCCTTTCTGAAAAGATTCTATGTCTGATTCATTATATAATTTCTATGGTTTAAAACAGAATATTTTAATCTTTTTATGCCATGGAATCCTTTGGTCCACTAGTAAAGCCTAGTACCCTCCCAATGTTTTTTTAGATGAGATCTGCCTATCTCATTCAGGCTGGAAGTGAAGCAGCCACTCACATACCTGACACCACTGCTGATTAGCATGGGAACTCTGTCATTTCTGTTTATGATGTAGGAGAATTCACACAACCTTAGACAGCCTGATGGCCCACTGATGGCCCATTGATGCCAATACCTCCCCACACTGGTACCAGACATAGTGTAACCACTGAACAGAACTAGCCTTAGCGCTACCCAAAATTCCAGACTCAAGCAATATATCAGCCTTAGTCTCTTCAGTATCAGGTATTACAGATATGTACCATATCACCCAGATGGACCTCTTTTCAGAATGATGTTTTAAAATGTATAAAAATACAAAAAAAAATTACAAAGGAAACCAATTATATTGAAAAAAATTTCCTACATTTAATCTTACAGTCCCCTTGAAATCTGTCTAGAGATGTTTTATGTGGGCCCCAGTTTAAGAACCTCTCATTTAAAACCTTCCTGAAATTAATGGGAAAAAGGCATATTCTCTTCAACATGCAAATCCTAGAATTCCCTCCTGACACACTCTTCCAATAAATAGACTTTCTCTTTTGCCTAAGCTTAATATATTCAAGTACTATTTTCTGTAATATTTTCTGTGTCCTTCTTCTCTGACTTTGACTCTAGGTTTTTAGAGGACAGGTACAAGACTTGCCTAGAATGATACACAGTAAATAATTTTGCAGATGTGAAAGGGAAAGAGAAATGACAATTTGAAAATTTGTTAACAATAACAAAGCCCTAAGAAATAGTTAAAATTCTAATTTTATCCAAACCAATTCAACCATCCTGTGCCCAGAAGTGCGCAGGCAGCCATGCTGTACAACTAATGTGCACCACTGTGAAACGCAAACCTTACACAGCAGCAAAAAGCATAAATATGCAAATCATAGACATATACAGAAACAGCCTTCCAATAGAGAAGACCAGCTGTCACAGGCAGCAAAGCAGTCCCAGGACTTGGCATTGGTGTATTGGCAAATACCCCCTAGTTGTTACTGCCCCATCAATCATGGGCAGTTTGGCCAGCCTGCATTCTTGAACAGCTTTTTTCCCTCTCAACTCAGTTAAGGAATAATTTTTTCAGGTCAATGAAATAAGCAGTTCTTTAATTGGATCTGGGATTCTGGTAGAGGTATCTTCCTGTGGTTTATCTGTGGTCACAGAAAATCCTCAATCTTAAGGAGAAAATATTTTGACATAATACAAGCCCCTGCCTTCCTTCTCATAACCATTCCCTGCCCCCCCAAGTTTCCCTGCAAAAATATCACCACCACCAAAACACGCAAATCAAGAGCACTGAGTTAGTTAAAAGACTGTTGAAAAAGTTTCTTTTGGGAAAGTAGAGAGTAGGAAATGCTTAGTACTTTATATTGAATGCTAATTTTGAGTTTTGTGCTCCCAATAAGCTGAAGACCTTATAGGAAGAATTCTTATTTTGCTTTTATTTTGGAGGGGGGAAGGCAGGGCAATTTGGATTAAGTGACTTGTACAAGGTCACATGGCTAGTAATTGTTAAGTGTCTGACCACGGATCTGAACTCAAGTCCTCCTAACTCCAGGGCTGGTGGTCTATTCACTGCACCACCCAGCTGCCCCAATAGCAGGAATTCTTAACCTTGGTTTATAAAATTAAAAAAGATAACTATTTCACTATAATTGGTTTCCTTTTTAATCTATGTATTTTATTTTATACAGGTTAAAAAGCAATATTTGGAGAAATGGTCCATAGACCTCACTAGGCTGTCAACAGTGACACACACACACACACACACACACACACACTGACACAGACACACACAACACACAGTTAAGGGCACTGTGAATGACTGTTTCCTGAGGGTTAATGTGGAAGGGTAAATGGTGGGAAGAATGAAGGGTGATACATGAAATCTGTGTTAACACCCAAAGTCTGTAAAAAAAATCATGGATTTAAGGGAGGGAGAGGGAATGTACTGTTCATCAGAAGGAGAATGGTTTATAACCATATAGGCATTTTTAGGGAAGTATATATGTGATTGATTTTAAACAGCAGTATTATCCAGTACAGAACAAATCAATGAAAGTTGCATAGGTTTTCAGATGCTTCAGGATATTAAAGAATAAGCTGTGTTTTGCCCTCTATAAACCATTCCATCCAGAAGAATATTTTTAAATGTATCATAAATCATGATCTCCTCAACAACCAATCATCACCTAGGAACACCCCCTCGCCTCACAAACCCCCTGATTTCCTCATCCCAGAACAATCTGGCTTGCTCTCATTTTCACTCACACTTAGCTCTGATGCAGCTCATCTGACTGGAGAGTTGGTAGGGAAATAATTAGTTTTCCTTCAGATAAGACATGGCCTCATACTGGCAAATGGCCAGCGCCAAGAACAAAAGTCTTTTCTTTGATAAGTTTAGAATACTTTATGAACATTATTTAAATAATACATATCGCACCCTTGAGGAATAAAGCAGGGAGTTTCATGGATGAATTTTTAGAGATGAAGAAAATAAAGCTCAGTTACACCAAAAAACTTGCCCATGACCACACACAAGGAGCTTAAGGAAAGATGAAGGCACTTGATGCACCATTAGATTGGAAGCTCCTTGGGGGTAGGGACTATCTTCTTTTTTTTTCTTATTTGTATCCCCAGCACATAGCACACCTGGTACATAGTAAATGTTTACTTGCTATTGATTGTAAAATATTTTATTCTTTATTGATAAACAGTGGTAAACTAGAAAGCTATTCTTCCATTCCTTCATTCCATAAACACAATTATTGAATACTGATTGAGGCATTGTGGTCTGGGGAAACCAGGGTCAAGAGACTTGCATTCAAGTTCCAGCTTTGACACTTACAAGTTTCATGATCTTGGGCAAGCACTTCACCAACCTGGGCCTCCGCTGTGTCTTCTATACAATGGGTATAATCCCTTTGCCTATCTTGTTGAGTTATTTCAAAGGGAAAACTCTTTGAAGCCTTAAAGTCCATTGTAAACCTTACATCACTACATAAGCATGAGCAACTACTACTACTGTATGTAAAATGCCCCTGCAAAGGTAAAAGGAGTCTTCTTATTTAGGAATTCCCTATACCAATAAAATCACAGATTATGTAGAACAACAACAAGCACTATGCTTTGTGGTTATTTTGTTTAATGCAAAAAATTAACAAGGCTTAATCCATATCCTTAAGGAACTTACCATTTAATAAAGATATTAATAAATCTATAAATAAATATATTAACATATAAATAATATAATATTATTAATAAATACATATATAGTATATATAATATAAATGGCATATATTATATAGTATACATACTAATAAATATATCAATATATATAATTAAAGAAATAATAAGACGCACAAAAATAAATAAAATTACAGAGTAACACATGATATCAGCTATAAACAAAGTGCTTTAGGAGCTCATGGGAGAGATCCCCCCTGACTGAGCTGATCAATGAAGGGCTCTTGGAAAAGGTCACATCTTAAAGATCACTGGAATATCTGGGAAGTAGTGGAGAAAGGTGAAATCCTAGATGCCTACTGCTACCTAATGGGTAAAAAAAAAAAGAATGGATAGAAAGTTGAGAAAGAGATGGACCAAAATGCCGAAGAAGATTGAGTTGGAAAGGAGGAAAGTCAAACAACTTAAAGTCAATTTTAACTTTCTCAAGAAAGGATGATATCTGCTAAGAGTGAATGCAAAGACTGTGGGGAAGGAAAAGACTTGAAGAGTATGGGAAAGTTTTGGAATAGCTTCTGTGGGAGATGCAAAATGGAGTCAAGAAGAAATGAGTAAAAGGTTTATTGAGCATCAGTGATCCTTCCTTCCTTGGCAATTAAGTTTCAATCACTGTTTCATGAGTTTACCAAGCAATGCTTAGCATCCTGACAATAGAGAAAGCACATGGTGAAAGGGTTATCCAGGGCCAGGAACTGTCAAGCTTTTGATGGTGAAAGATGAAGAAAACCAAGAATTCTAGTATTAAAGTACCACCCTTTTTGAAATATTTGACCATAGGATCTAGACAGTGTAGAGAGTTGAGTGAGGCCAGAGGGGACCTGACAGAAAAGAAGATTTTTTTTCTTATTGTTGTTTGTTTTATGCTCTCCATCTTCTATTTATTCTGGAGAGTAGTTCACTTCAGAGTCAAGGACTGAAATGCTTGTTATTCCAAAGACAGCTATACTTTCTTCAGGCCACTTGTGAAGGGAAAGTTGGCATTTTTCTCTGAAAAAGAAGTCATTGGTTCTCTAGAATTTGTACTGAAAATTCAGCTGCACTAAAGTATATTCTGTGTCAAAAACCTAGCCACATAAAGAAAGGATGTCAGTACAGAATAGAGAAAACTCTAAAATTGAAAAAAAAAATGTAACTTTGCTGAGACAGGGGCAGTATGCTAGTCTCTACCTTTTCTGTAAGGGAAATGTCTTTGTTCCTCTCTACAGTACTCAGATTGTTCCACTGGGTGAGTGGGTGGTGGTGGTGGTGAGGTGAAGGACTGTAGAATGGGAAGACTTTTAAAAGAGTGTACCAAATCAAGATGGAGAGTTGGAAAAGTAGTCAGAAATTTAAGTGGGACAAAGGAAAGTAAAGGAAGTAAAGGTCACAAGGGGACAGTGATCAGACCAGAAGAATTCTTTAAGTGTTAATTGGGTTTTTAAGTGACTCATGATGAAAAATATTATCCACCTCCAGAGAGAAAACAGATGAACTCTTGAGAGAAGATTGAAGCATTTTTTCACTGCATTTTTCTTGCTAATTTTTTTAGCAACATGGCTAATAGGGAAATGATTTTGTGTAACTTCACATGTACAATAGCTAATATATTGCGTGCTATCTCAATGGGTGGAATACATGCTTGATGGAGGGATAAATTTTTAAAATGTTTTAAATGAATGTAATTTTTTTAATTAAAAAAGTATTTATTTGGTTCTTTTTTAAAACTAAAATATTTGGACAAGACAAGGCCTGTGATCTTATAGGTGGAGGGTACTCCTAAATTAGAAATTTCCCTCTATCAAGGTGGAATACACATATTCTCTGAAACTAATAATCTCATAGAGATGTGTAGGCTACTGAGACATTAGGTGACCAGCCCAAGGTCATTCAATGACTACACATCAGAGTCAGGATTCTCTCTTCAAGGTCATACTACCTCTAATTGAAAGAAATTGAGGCTTAATAAATGATGTACATCAAATATACCTCTAATTAGGAAGAATGGACACCTAGAAGAAAAGATGAGTGTGGTGGGGTTGGGGAATATAAAAGAAAAAACAAAGTTATTTGGAAGAAATGGTCTCTAACAGTCATGGAGGTAAAGAAGGTATTTTGTTTGTTTTATTGTCTTTTAAAGTTGCTGTAATGGTAATTAATTTGTTTGATCAGATGTTAAGTAGATCCTAGTAACCTAGTGTTAAGTATAGAACTCTGTCCATTGGTGATAAGGTGTGAATTCCCAGAACTCTGTCCATTGGTGAGAAGGGGGGAATTTCCCTGTGACTTGGAAGAATGCTATTGGCTGAGACACTCCCCTGAACCATGTTGACTTGGGAGAA
>CM053596.1:250424391-250457738 GCA_028646575.1 Pseudocheirus occidentalis | reverse complement strand
ACACACTGAAGTTCACTGGGTTCAGCACACCTCAAACCCTTCAGGACTTCTCTTGCCTGGAACTCAAGGATCAGCCAGGCCACCAGCAAACAAAGTTCTATCCTGTTCATGTCTTCAGTCAGCTTTCAGATACTGGAAGAGGAACGCTCTCTCTCTCCCTCTCAGCTGACTTCAGTCTCCACAAATCCTCCTTCACTGAGGAGCCAACTCCAAAAATCTGTCTGTCTCTCTAAAATTCTCCTGCTTATAAGCACTGGCCTTCTCCCAAGTCAACAGGGGAGTTCACACCTTTTCACCAATGGACAGAGTTCTATACTTAGCCCTAAGTATCTGATCTACTTAGCCCTAAGTATATGATCTACTTAGCCCTAAATATCAAAGAAATTGATTACCATTACACCAGGTCAAGGAAAAAATATTACAAGCAGTCAGGAAGAAATAATTCAAGTATTGTGGAAATACAATCAGTATAATACAAGATCTAGAAGCCTCTACATTAAGGGATTGAAGGGGGCTTAGAATATGATATTCTGCAGGTCAAATGAGCTAGGATTAAAACCAAAAATCACCTACTCAGCAAAACTGCATATAATACTACATGGAAAAATGTGCACATTCAGTGAAATTAATAACTTTCAAGCACTCTTGATGAAAAGACCAGAACTGAACAGAAGATTGGACTTTCAAATACAAGAATCAAGAAAAGCATGAAGAGGTAAACAAGAAAGAGAAATCATAAGGAACTTATTAAAGCTGAACTCTTTACATTCCTACATGGAAAGATGATATTTGTAACTCATGAGATTTTTCTCAGTATTAAGATAGTTGAGGAGAATACACACCCATACACACCCCTACCTATCCGTGAGTATGTGTGTATGTAGGTGTATATAAATATGTGTGTATGTGTATATGTGTATATATGTATACATAGACAGAGGGCACAGAGTGAGATGAATGAAAGGATGATATCTAAAAAATAATTTTAAGAGTGAGGATTATATTGGGAAGAGAAAGGGAAAGATAGAAAAGGGTAAATTATCTCATATAAAAAGAGGCAAGAGAGAGCTGTTACAATGGAAGAGAAGAGAAGGGAGGTAAAAGGGAATGAGTCAACCTTACTCTCATTGAATTTGACTTAAGGAGGAAATAACATACACGCTCAATTGAGTATCTTACCTTACAGGAAAGTAGGGGGGAAGGGAATAAGAAGAGGGAGTGATAGAAGGGAGGGCAAATTGGGGGAGGGGTTGTCAGAAGCAAACACTTGAAAAGGGACAGGGTCAAAGAAGAAAACTGAATGAACGGGGTAAGATAACATGGAGGGAAATATAGTCAGTCCTTCACAATATGACTACCATGGAAATGTTTTCTACAACTACACATGTCAAATCTATTTGTCTTCTTAATGGGAGTAGATGATGAGGGAAGACGGGAGAGAATCTGGAACTCAGAGTTTTAAAAACAAATGTTAAAAAATTGTTTTTACAGGAAACTAGGAAATAAGATATACAGGCAATGGGGTATAGAAATCCATCTTGCCCTACAAGAAAGTAAGGGGGAAGGGGGTAATGAGGAGGATAAGCGATAGAAGAGAGAACAGACTGGGGGAAGGGGTAATCAGTATGCTTGACCCATTGGGATGGGGGTAGGGGAGAAATGAGGAGAAAATTTGGAACTCAAAATCTTATGGAAATGAATGTTGGAAACTAAAACTAAATAAATAAATACTAAAAATGTTTCAGAAAGGAACAAAAAAGGAGACAGGAAAGACAAAGAGAAGGGACAGTGGAGCAAAAGATGGAAGGAGGGAGTATTCTAGAATAACTGGTAACCATTTGGTAGCTAAGAAGTAGGAAAAGAGTATCTAAAAAACAGTTATGGGCTAGGCATTCCACTTTTCCAAGCAAAAAGGATTCCATGCCTGAAAATCACTCACACTAAGATCCAGAGAGAGAATGATGCTAAAACTCGTACAAAGAATCTTTCTCATGGAATCCAGGGATCAGGTAGGCAGGCATATGTTACACAAGATTTTTGCATTGTAGAATAATAGATTCAGAGCTGGAAGGGACCTTGGACTTCATATAATCCCAAAACTATGTTTTATGGAAAAGAAAACAGGCTCAGTGAAGTGAAGGGACTAAATTAAAATAAGTATTAAGTGGCAGAGCAGGAATTTGAACCCAAGTTGGAGTCTGGTGGTTTAACAACCAGTTCTCTGAAAAACAAGGCACTTTTATGTTTAATTTGAATTATTAACATTTCCTCATTACTTTATTAAATCTAGAAAAAGAATAAATCAGGAAATCAAGCCCTGATTTATAGTGCTTGCTGATTTCGGAGGTATAAATGCTCAAGCTGAAAATATAACAATTGGCTCTCCACAGCCAATATCAACTGCTTCCAGCACAGTCCTACTCCCAAATCTTTTGACTCCAAATCCAGAACTACTTTCCTTTGTACCATGTTGCTTCCTATGGCAAAACCAGATAACTTTTAAAAATACCTGTAGTAATACGTTTTCCTCACAAATGCAGACGTGCTTTGGATTAATCAGTTCTTAAGAAGAGAAGGATTGAAGAGGCTTCCTGTAGAGGATATTCCCTTTTCCTGTTCTGTATTGCTTTGGGGTATAATTGAAACAACTTATCAAAGCAACAGTTCCTACTGGAATTATAAGGGGAAAAATGAAAGAAGATGAGAAATAGGTGCAGAAAGAGGGGGAGAAGAAGAGGAGTAAAGACAGTGATTGATTACATGGGTAAATCTTGTATAATCTGCCTCCTAGAATACCACAGGGCCCTACACTAGCAGCTTCATACCACACCATAAAGTTTAGTCTCATTTTGATTCAGAGCAGCAGCAGGAGCTGCTATTCTAGTCTGGGGCATCTCCTGAGCTGAGACTGCCACACTGAGCAGTCATCCTGTCAATATTCTAACATCTGCCCTAAACCTCATTGTGTTCAGCAAACTCAATGTACTTGTCACTTAGATCATCCTGGCATTAAGGTCATTTAAAGTGATTTAAAAATCACAACCTGTATTACTGAGGCCCCTGTCTTTGTTTTCATTTGATTATTAAATAGATATTTGACTTTATAAAATGAGAAAAGTCTTATGACTTTCAATTTAAGACAAGATTTAATTCAACAAAAATCTATAGCAAATAAGCATTTAATAAGTGTTTCCTATATGCCAGGCAATGTGCTTAAATAGCAAGAAATGAGAAACAGTATTTGCCCACAGGGCTCCCAAGCTTATATTAAGCACCTATTGTTTGCAAAACAAGCACACCAGATACTGAGAGAGATACAGTTTAGAAAAGATACCCTCTCAAGAAGTGAACAGTTTTACAGTGTTAAGAAACATATGGAAATAACAATTATAAAATAGCCTAAGAAAGGCACCAAATCCAAAGTGCATTGTAAGATTCTAGGGAGGGAAAGGTCATTACATACTCAGAGATATAAAAGGGAGTCTTTCAAGAAGAGTTGAAATTCAAGTTGGGCTTTAAATAACAAGTAGGTATCCAGCATATGAGATAGATAGGAAGAAGTTGTCATTCTAGGCAGAAGGATTTGGAAGAGCAAAGTTATAGAGATGGGAAGGTTCAGGTTATATGCCTGGAATACCAAATAATTTAGTTTGCCAGGGAATAAAGAGAAGCCAAGGGGAGTTGTATGAGAGGAAGCTAGTGATGGTAGACGGCAAGATAGAGGACTTTGAATGTCCAGCTTGAGAGTCTGAGGAAGACAAGTAGACAAGAGGAAGTCACTGAACATGTCCGAACACAAGAATGACATGGCCTTGTCTATGCATGAAGAAGATGAGCCTGGAAGTATTGTACAAGCCAAATTGAAGATAGAAGAGTCAGGAAAATCTCTTTGAAAACTTCTTCAATAGAGGGTGGTAATGATTTAGACATAAAGAGTGATACTATAGACCAATTAGAAGAGGAAGGAATAGTTTACCCATCAGATCTTTGGAGAACAGAAGAAATTATGGCCAAATAAAAGAGAACATTATGAAATGCAAAATGGATTATTTTGATTACATTAAATTAAAAAGGTTTTGTACAAATAACCAAGATGAGAAGGGAAGCAGAAAGCTGGGAAACAATTTTTACAGTCAGTGTCTCTGATAAAGACCTTGTTTCCAAAATACACAGAACCAAGTCAAATTTATAAGAATACAAGTCATTTCACAACTGATAAAAGTTAAGAACAGGCATTTTTTGGGTGAAGAAATTATAGCTATCTATAGTCATATGAAATAATGCTCTAAATCACTATTGATTAGAGACATGCAGATTGAAACAGCTCTGAGGTACCACATCACACCTATCATATTGACCAACATGACCAAATAGGAAAATGATAAATGTTGGAGATGTGAGAAAATTGGAACACTAATGAATTGTTGGTGGAGTTGTGAACTGATCTAACCACTCTGGAGAGCAATTTAGATCTTTGACCAAAGGGCTATAAGACTGTGCATATACTTTGATCCAGTAATACCACTACTAGGTCTATATCCAAACAGATCATAAAAATGTACAAAAATATTCATAGCAGCTATTTTTTGTCATCGCTAAGAACTGGAAATTGAGGAGATGACCTTCAATTAGGGAATGACTGAAAAAGTTGTAGTATATGAATGCAATGGAATAATGTTGTTCCACAAGAAATGATGAGCAGGCAGACTACAGAAAATCGTGAAAAGACTTGCATGAACTGAACAGAAGCAGGAAAATATTGTACACAGCAACAGCAACATTGTACAATGACCAACTTTGATAGACTTAGCTCTTCTCAGCAATACAGTGAGATGACAATCCCCAAAGACTTGTGATGAAAAACACAATCCACATCCAGAGAAAGAACCATGGAGTCTGAATATGAAGCAAAGCAGACTGTTTTCCCTTTTGTGGTTGTTGTTTTATTCTTTCTCCTGTTCCCACCCACCCCTTTGGTTCTAATTATTCTTTACAACATGAGTGATGTGGAAATATGTTTAATATGATTGTACTTGTATGGTTTATGTCAGATTGTACGAGAAGAGAGAAAGGGAGAAAATTTAAAATGCAAGATCCTATAAAGGTGAATGCTGAAAACTAAAAACAAATAAATGTTTTTGGTTTTGGTTTTGTTCTAAATATTAAGTGGTAAAGAAAGTGTGTATAAAAGTACCATTAGTTTAAAGAACAGATGCCAGAAATACTGAGGAGTTATTCGGCATGTCTTTACAAGTCGAATACCTGAGATCAAAATCTCCTTGTATATGTTCAGTAAACTTTGCGGCAGTGGATTCTAAGCGTTAATTTAAATTTAATTTAAATTTAATTTTAATTCTAAAATTAAAAAAATAAACCAGCCACATGTAATTTTAATAATCCCTACCAATTGCCCAAGGAGAAACAGGGAATAGAGAAACAATTGTGGAGTGTGGGCATTGTCATATACTGAAGTTTCTCTAAATATTCAATATTCCTCAAGTGTCATAAGCACAATAAACAAATAAGGAGAGAAAGTTTGTGATTCATGATGGATTCTGACTCACTAATAATTAGGATATGAGTCACAGCTGTAGATTCATGTAGAATGCCTAGGAATGTGAATTGGCTTTGGCTGGTCCATCCCTAGTTCACCTTTCACTGAAAGGTGAAAGAAAAATCATATTACCAGTCCAAATTCCTTCCTGTATTTTAAATTGTTAATTGAATTTATATAAGGCCAGTGTTGTGAAACTTTTGTTCAAAAATATTTTTCTACACCCCAGTGCACTTCCTTGATATAAGAAGGCAACAGTAGAAGGGTGCTCAAAAGTCAGTAAATTCAATTAATGCCCCCCCCCAAAAATGTCAACTACAACATCTCTGATAATTGGCTATTAATTCTTTGCCAGAAAACTCTAATAAGGAGGAAGTTCTTGCATCATGGAAAAGCCCATTCAACATTTAGGCAGCTTTAACTTTTTCAAAGTTTATTTTTTTATTTTTTTATTTTCCTTTCCTATAAAACTGAACAGAAGTCAAATATACCCTTGCTCCTAATTTGGCTCTATTGGGCCAGGCTGAACAAATCTAACCTCTTTTTCTACGTGACAGACTTTTGAATACCTAAGGACAATTATTAAATTCTTGCTGTTTTTCTGCCTTCAGAAAAAATATCCACAGTTTACAGCCACAAATCATAGACCAAAGGATCATAAATGTAGAACTGTTAGGGGTGTCCACTCCTATTTTAAAAATGAAGAAACGGGGTCCTACAGCAATTAAATTACTTGCCCAAGGTTAAATTAGCCACCATCAGTGATAGGATTTCAGTCAGTCAGTCAGTCAATAAACATTTAGTAATTGCCTACTGTGTGCCAGACACTGTCCTAAGCTCCCTGTCCTGCCCTTGATCTAGTCTATCCTTCAACCCATCCTCTTACTACATGTTTTTTTTCACCACCCTTGTAATCCCCCTTTGGATACACCCTTGGTCTATCAATGTTTACCCTTAAACGTGGTACTTAGAAAACAAAAACCAGAATGCGGTATTCCAGAACAGAGTATAATATCCTTCATTTTAGACTTTGTGCCTTTTTTGATATGACCTAAGTTTATATTGTCTATTTTGGCTGCCATGATATATTGCTGACTTATACTAATCTTCACTAAAACCCTTAGGTTTTTTCCAGATGAACTACTACTATCTAGTCATGCCTCCCCTATCATATTTGTAAAGAGGATTTTTTTTGGAACCCAGTAGTATATATGACTGTCCTGAAATCCACAAAGACCTGCGTTGGAATCCTGCCACTGATACATACAAGCTGTATAATCATGAGCAAGTAATTTAATCCTTCTGCATTCTAGAAAGTTCTCTAAGAGTAAAAAGTTATAGAAGAATTTCTCTTCTATATCAGTCAAGAAAGTGCCCTTATAGCATTCTATTTGAGACCTCCCACTGGATCTGATCATTCAGTCTTACTCCTCGTGAATAAACTCTCATGTAGTCCATATCTTCACAGTTTGTTCACAAGGATAATATGAGAAATTTTGATAAATGCTTTGCTGAAACCCAGATATATGGTGTCTCTAGCATTCTTCTGATCTAGCAGTCTAGTAGTTCTGTCAAAAAAAGGAAAGAAAGGAACTCTGACATTACCTGCTCTTAATAAAAGCATGGTGGAACTTGGTGATCAGTCCTTTCTCTTCTAAATAACCATCGATAATCCCAGTAAGTATAGAATCTTTGTTCTGTGTAGCTTAGATTCAGTCAAAGGGTCACACTGGTGGTCCACATGTGGCCTCAAGGCCACGGGTTCCCTACCCTTGCTAGAATATTGTAAGGAATGTAACTCAAGCTCCACAGCCTGCCTCATCAGCAGTTAAATAGAGTTTTAAGGGGTGGGGGCAGGAATTCCATTCCAGAGCATACTTGTGTATGCATGCATGTTTATGTGCATATCTACATATATGTTTGTACATACATGATATGAATGTATGAATCTATGTATGTGCATAAATATACACTAGTAATGGACACAATAAAATCATTACACCAAAGGTATTTAAACTTTTTATGTGACATGAACTCCACTGTTAATCTGGTGAAATCTATGCACCCCTTCTTAGAAATAATGTTTTTAAATGCATAAAATAAAATACATAAGATTACAGAGAGAACAAAGGTAAGAGAAAAAAACAATATTTTTTCTATCCAATTTACAAATCCTCTCTGGAACCCAAGTTACCCTTGCTCTGGAGGCTAAAATCTAAATGGAGATTGCATTTCTTCATTTTAAAGGTACCCGACAGTCAACAGATTATAATAACGTAAGGACTAGTTCTATGACTAACACTAACCACACTATCATTAATCTAATTCAGTAATCTGACCTGGTTATGAATGTCCTTAAAACAGAAGGATTTGCACACTAAATTCCATTGTGACATCCTATCTTTATGCATAACAACAACACTAGAATATCTGAGCAGAAATGAATGATTGCCCCCCCTCCACCTTTTAACCAATTTTCAATGCAACGTAACTGGTGTCATAGAAAAACTAGATGATGCAAGAGTCAGAAAATCTGGGCTTAACTCTTATCTCTCCCATTTAGGTAACAATGGATCAGTTTTTAGAAATTTTCAGGCCTCTACTTCTTCTTCTATTAAATGCAGGGATTTGGTCCGGGTAACTTCTAAGTTCCCCTTCTCATTGTAAATCTATGATTTTATGATCTAATCATTGCGTAATAAAATAAGACAGACCACTCCTTGGAGTACAGTGTGTTAGAATGTGACCTATAGTACTGAACAATTCTAACAGGACAGTTTTTTTTTAAATGATTGCTTACAAATTCAGAAATTAGAACATGATGCTAAATTCTGGCTTTTTCTTCATTAAGGAAATTTATGGTTTATAACATTTTGCCCTAGAGTAGTTAATGGAACAGACATTTAAATTCATTAAAATTTAAAATTTATGTGGATGTTTTAAGATTAACAGGAGATAGGAAATTTGGCTTTCAATCTGGATTTAAATTAGACAAAAATCATCTTAATAGCTCAAATTCAGAATCTTAAAAAAGGCTTTTTTTTCATGGGTAGATTTAGTGTAAGAATGTGGATTTTAAAGGAGAAATTTGGAAATTTGCCTTTGGGAGAAGATCTTCTCTCCTTTGGATGCATTATGTTGACTTAATGAAGATGATTGAACAACAAAGGTCCTGATATGTGACAGATCACCACTTCTTCTGTACACTGAATGAACTAAGGGAGCAGCATTGCTCTTTAAAACAAGATTATATATTTTTTTAAAAAGCTATGCCTATATTTACAACACATAGAGGAAGATGCACAGATTGAATGAGCTCTCTCACTATGAACAAGATGTCTTAGGTCAAGCCACACACACATACACACAAACAGAGGGAGAGAAAGACAGGGAGAGGGAGAGGGGAAAGGGGAAATGAGGGAATGTGGAAAGGGGGAGAAGGAAAGGTAGTAAGACAGACAGACAGACAGACAAACACAGAGATACAGACAGAGAGAACAAAATAAAGAACCCTGAAGTGATGCTAATTGAGTTTTGAATTTAGGTTGCATAAAAATCTGGCCAAAGTAAAAACTGACCACCTGGTTTCACAGACAAACTACCTAAGCCAGGTGTATAAAGTAAAGAAATTTGATCAATTTCACCATAGCATGGTAAGTGGGATTTAAAGTATTCCTCCTGTCTCAGTAGTTTAAATTGCCATTATAAGCCTAGATGAACACATTGTAAAAATATTATCATCAGAGTTTCTTTTATGAACAAGTAAATTCATAAATGGCTTTTGACAAGTTTTTCTCTGCCTTTGTCTCATATATCTGGATGTTTCCATATTTTTATGTGAACATACACATATTTATATGTGACTCCACAATAGACAAACATACGTATGTATATGTGTGCATACATATGTGTGTATTCCGAGTGCCAAGGTGAGACCCGGCAGAATCAGGTCTACTCAAGAATCAAAGCCCATTGATCACTAATTAGTCACTTCATTTTTAGTTGTGTCAGTCAAGTTTGACTCTTTGTAACTTCCTTTAGGGATGTTCTTAGCAAAGGTAATGGAACGGTTTGCCATTTCATTCTCCAGCTCATTTTACAGATGAGGAACTGAGGCAAACAGGGTTAGGTGACTTTCTCAGCCTCACAAAGCTAGTGTCTGAGGCTTTATTTGAATTTAGAAATGAGTCTTCCTGATTCCAATCACAGTTCTCTATCTGTTGCACCACCTAGCTGTCCTAGTCAGTCACTACACCCTACTTACCTATCCATATAAGCATGTATAGACATATCCATATATGTATGTCTCTCTCTGTCTCTCTGTCTCTCTCTCTGTCTCTCTCTCTGTCTCTCTCTCACTATATATATATATATATATGTATGTATGTATGTATGTATGTATGTATGTATGTATGTATGTATCTAAGTTCTAACCTGGCTAAGTTTGGAGTGACTCATGAACAGATCTGCCTCAGAGTAAGGAATTTTCCAGAAGCAGTAAGTCATGAAAACCAAAATTGAGTGTAGAAAAGCTGTGATTGGACTGGTAAAAAGAATATCTACACCAGTGAAATCACAGATCGTTGATTTGCTGAAATAAGTACACTGTCATCAGAGTCATGGTGAAGATTATTCAATCTTTGCTTGCTGATTCAATAAATATACTGTTATATATGTGATGCATATGACTGTGACTTTTCTACAGAAATATGCATATGTCACCTTTTGTGGGCAAGTGCACTGAAAGAATTTTTGTGTATATTTTATTTGATACAAAAAACTCTCATGCACTCTATTAAAAAGGCTATTTTTCCTCTTTAGATATTTAAATTTAATTGGACATTTACTGAATTAATAAAAATAGTTGAGAAATTATTAGAATGGAAAATTTTGTCTCTTCCCAAAGAGAGACCCTAAGTACTATCAGACATCCATGTACATGATGACACATTTGTTTAAAAATATATTTTTGTTCTAGTGTCACCAAGAAATTCTTCTGCTAACATATTTAAAGATTTGAACTACTTAGATATAACTCCAGGCAGTCCTCTGTGAAGCATAGTGTCATAGATGTTTTAAAAATAAGGTGACAAAAATCCTTAAAAACAGCTTCATGTGACTCACAGGAAAAAATAATGGAGGTGTTTATCTGTAGTGATGTGGTTAATTACAAGGCAGATGAGCTAGTAAGAAATGGTACGTGTACTTCTCCTCCTCCTTTGCCCCCCACCCCCAGCACAATTCCTTCCATCTTCACCAAGTGTCAAACTTTCATAGACAAGTTGTTTTGCTATTACCAAAAACTAGCCCCATGGACAGGGAGAACTGGAGCCCAGGTAACTGAATGTGTAGGGTCTAGTTAATGTCAATTCTCTTAGGTTAATAAGGGAGATTCCCAGAGGTATCTCTTTCAAAATTATAGAATGAAAAAAAAAATGCCTTAAAGACCATCTATTCCATTTTGCAGCTGAAGATACTGAGGGCCAGAGAATGTATATGACTTGACCAATGTTACATAAACACATTAGTGATAAAGCTAGTGCTAGAACTCAGATCTCATGACTAGCATTATTATATGTCTCTATCCTCTCTATCCTATTGCTCTTCTTACACCATCATCATCACACCTAGAATTTATATTATGCTTTAATGTTTACAAAATTCATCCCAAATATTATCTCATTTTACCCTCACAACAACCATGGGAGGTAGATGCTATTATTAACCCTGATTTACAATGGGTAAACTGTGGCAAATAGAACTTAAATGGCTTACCTAGCTTCACACAGCTTAAAAAAATATCTTGGGCATGATTCGAACTCATGTTTTCTGGACTCTGGATAGTCATCTAGTTCAACTCCATCTTTTGACATTGAGGAGGAATCTACGGCCCACAGAGGTTAAGTGAGATTCCCAATGGGATCTCTCAATAAGTGGCAGAAACAAGTCTTTCATGTTCCCAATACAGAAGTCCCCTGCACTGTAACATGCTTCTTCTTGCCATAGCCTTTCAGTGGTCCATTCTAGTCTGTATTGTAGCCCAAATTTGTTAAATAGAATTTATTCATATATTTGCTGGTGAAAAAATATAGCACAATTTCTAGGAATTATTTAAATGTATTCTCTCTATAGCTTATGTGGAAATATCTGAGGATTAAATTCTGGTTATTTCCAAATACTTTGGATAATTGAGTTGAGATACATGAAAAACACTTGGGTTAAAATACCAACTTAGTCTCTGTATGGTTTAGGCAAGTCAGTTACCATTTCTCTCCCTCAGTTTCCTCATGTATCAAGTGATAATAATTTTATACATTGTCTCTGGGGTCTATTTGACTCTATCTATTGCTTTGAAAAAGATCTTTTACTGTTCTGGGAAGAATGAGTCAACTTAATATAGTAATATCTTGTGAGGTCAATTTTAGAAGGTACAAGAAATGTTGAGCCAAAAGAGGGTTTGTTAGTGGATCTTTGTACTGTTTCAATTACTGGCTAATTGAGAAAGACTCTAGGGATTTAACCCAAACTGTTCCAATCAATGTGAAAAAGAGAACAGTGAGAAGCTTCCAATGTCAGTGATACTTTTCCCATTTTTTTTTGAACTAGGCCTGTGATCTGCAATTTAACTGCTACAGCCTGGGAACTTCCAGTAAGGAAACTGTCTCTCAATGCAGACTGACATCTGCTGTAGGGTTTATAGCCTTACAGAACTGCCTAGATTACTCAAAGATTAATTGACTTGTGCAGAGTCACATTCAGTACGGGTTAGTAGTAAGACCTGAATCCAAGCATTCCAGGCTCCAAGGCTTGCTCTTGAACCACCACCTTCTAAAATAGCATATGTGAAAATGTGTATCAAAAATGTTTATTAAGCAAAGTTTTTTTCAGTGTGTGAATCAGCTTAATTTAATCTGGTTTGCTCCAAAAGATCTCTGATCCCCCTCATTATTGGCATATTCCTTACTCTCTTGCTTCCTGGATCAGCCTTTACGACATCTGCAAATATCTTCCATTTCTTGGAGTGTTCTTAGGTAAAATTCTTTTGGAAAACACAGATCTAGGGGGACTTAACAGTGATACTATGTGATACTATGCAGACTTAACCTAAGGCAACGTCAGGATTTCCTGACTGCAGACCCAGTGCTCTAACCAGGGCACCACCTTTTAAATATGGCAGTTTCTAGAAAGCAATGAACTCTGAATCTATAGAGATGGGCTCAAGACCCCACCCTACTCTGGCACTAACTCAGTCTATCACCTAGAAGAAGTCACTTAATGCTTATGGACCTCTTCACTGTAATGTTAATGGAATAGGTAGATCTTCCCTACCCATTAATAGGTCTAACATGTGGAATCTGAGTCACAGGGAACCTGGTTCACATGGAGCTCAGTGTGGGAGGAGTTCGCCCAGAGAGCAGAGAACAGAGAGAAGAAGTTTGAGTGGGTGGAGGGAGGAATTTGTCTAGGGGAACTTGTTTGTGGGGAGGCCTAATAGAAGATTTAAGATGTTGTAGATCCCTCGGTTAGTATAAATCCTGGTATCCAAATAAACATTTTGATTTTACCTTTGAGGAAGAGAGTTTATTAGTTTGCAAATTTACCCTGGAAATAAGCATGCATATTCATAGTGGTTGCTATGAGTATCACACCAGTGTTACATTCATATATCAAATTAAAGGAGTTTGAAAAAATGATATTATGGAATAAGGGAAAGACAGCTGAATTTGGAGTAAGAAGACTCGAGTTAAAAACCTGTCTTCTCCACTTAGGTTTATACCTTAGACCAATCATTTAACACCTCTGAACTTCAGGTCCCTCATAAGGAAAATGGAGCTCTCTGCACTTAAAATGTGATTCTATAATCCTGTTTTTTTTCTAGTTCTAAAAAATCTATGATTCTCATAGTTCAAAGGACAATAACTAAAGGAACATCAGCCAGGCTAGACTATGGACAAAGATTCAGGATATTGGGAACCCAGTGAAACCAGCAGGGGAAGAAACAGCGGCCCAACTCAGGAGACAATTAGGTTTCTAACAGTGTAACCTAGTCTACAAAAAGCACCAGATTTGGAGTCAGGAAATCAAGTGTCTAATTCCTGCTCTGCCACTGACTACTTATATGATGTTAAGCATTGTATGACCTCTCTTAGAACATTAAATCCCTCGTTTATAAAATAAGGGAGTGGGATCAGATAACCAGTAAAATTCCCTCTATATTTCTATAAAAGTGGTTTGATAGAGTGTTGGATTACAAATAGCTTTTACTCTATGGAGAAAGCTTCCTCTTTGTTTATGTTGGCAAATCCTATTTGTAAATATCTTTATTACACGATAAGGAACAAAACCACCATGTTCATTGATATAAAAAGCTCCAGGGTAAGAAAATGTCCTCTACTAATATAGGGAATTCATCATTGTTTAGTCATTTCTGTCTGACTATTCATGACCCAATTTGAGGTTTTCTTGGCAAAGATAATAAGGCCATTTCCTTCTCTAGCTAGTTTTACAGATCAGGAACCTGAGGCAAACAGAGTTAAGAGACTTGCCCAGGGTCACAGAGCTAGTGTCTGGTTCAGATTTGAACTCAGGTCCTCCTGCCTCCCTGGCTGGCACTCTATAGGTGGCACCATCTTGCTGTTCTCTCACATCCCAAGAAGAACACCAAGAGTTTAAGAGCTTTATTTATGATCACAGTATGTGTTAAAGTGAGGACTTAAATCTAGGTTTCCTGGTTCTGAGACTTGCCTTCTGTTCATTCATTATACCATGACACCTCCACTTTTTCTTATATCCTCTTTTTATAGCAGAAAGAAAGGGATGAAGAGAATGGCTTATTGAAAATTTTGTTGGGTAGAAAGAAGGATCAAAGTACACCTGAGAGGTGATACCATTTTGTTATATTCTTAAAAAGTCAGAATTCGAGCAATAACCAGAGAAAGACGTTGAACAATAACCTACAGCTCTTAAAGTAACAGTTGAGAGGTAGAGTAACCTGATTTGCCATGGATGGTAACCAAATCTATTCATGTCTGGTACAAGTTCTAAACATTTATAAATATTTGTCAATATGACTTGATTTAACTCTAAAGGAATCTTCAAAACAATAGGATTAAGAGGGTTGCTGACTAGATTATTAAGTCAGAGTTCTTCAAATAAAATGGCTAATGAAACCCAGTTACAACCTTGTTCCTGAGTGATGTCTCAGGAAAGCAGGAGGTGGCAACACGAGGATCTTCCCCAGCTGACGAAAAGAAGTTCTTAAGATTCTTCTATATAAAATCGTCCATGAGGTTATCTCCATCCTCATTCCTAAGACAAAGAACCACTACTACCTCTGCCACACATTTGACGTCAGGGAAAATTTGCATGATTTTCCCACATCCCCTTTCCCATAATGGTTGCTTTCGATGCTCATTTGAATCTAATTTTACCTGAATAAATATATAAGGCAAAGGGAATTTCTCCCAGTCTTCACATCACCCTGAGGATGGTGTTAGTGCCTGAAATTCTTTAACCTCTCATTTCTATTAAAAAATAAATGAGAGGGTTAAGAAATCTGGAAATTTAAAAGTAAGCACTCAAGATCACTACATAAACCCAATTGCCATTAAATTCAGAGGAAAAGGTTTTTCTTCCAATTATATCAGGGCCAAATAGGTGATTCTTGGCCATTTGCTAGCTATGTGGCCTTAGACAAGGGCCATTGTGGGCCTCAGTTTTTTACTACTGCAAAGCGAGAGATTGACTATTTGGTTTCTAAGCTCCCCTTTCAGCACTGTCAATCGATGAAACAAAAATTATTTATTAAGCAATTTTATGTTGTAGGCAGTGTGCTAAGCTACAAAGAAAAATCAAAAATAGCTTCTATTCTCAAGGAACTTGCCTTCTAATGGGTGACATGACTAGAAGAAATGGCTAGAAATTGTAGGGAAATAGAGGAGTAAATAAAAAAACTAAATTTCTTATAGTGAAGGCTAGTCAAAATGGAGTGGACTGCTTCAAGAGGTAATCAGCTGCCACATGAGAAGCTACATGGCTATCTATTGAGAGTATTGTAGAAAGAATTCCTATTCAGGTAGAGAGTGTATGAAATTACTGCTAACTAAGGTTCTTTCCAACTCATTTTTGGCAGACTCTGAAAGGAACATAACACAAGCATTTAAGAACATCCAATTTCATCCAGCTGAAGAAAATAATCCATACATAATATCCTGTGTTGGTTGCCCTGGGAGGCTTCCAATAACATTAAGGTCTACAAGAACCCTAAAATTGTTTGGCAAGCAAATGAAAGAGCTGATCCCTTAGTAGAATCAGTTTTGTCTTTATCCTCAGACTCCAGTCCTGTGTAATACACATAGTAAGTGTTTAATAATTGCTTGTTGAATTGGTTTGCATTGGCCAACCTCCAGCTAGACCTTTGGAGTGCAATAAAGAGTATTGCAATATTCTGGACATTTTATCTGGTGCTCATCGCAGTGCCCAACACAAAGTTGGTGCTTAATAAATCCCTGTTAATTTGACTTAATTTGACTTTTGTTGAATTTCAGGGGGGAAGCCTCATAAAGGATCCAGACCTTAAGTTAGTATTCAGGTCCTTGCTGTACCTTCATATGTTTAAGGGAAGCAATGGATTCTACATACAAGGTCCATGTTTCTTTCATTGCTTCAAAAGATATTCATTAAACATCTTGTATGAGCAAGATATTGTGGTAGGTAGTAGGGACACAAAGAAAAAGGAAATAGCTCTTGCCCTCAAGGAATTTATATACTACTGAATAGCACATTAAAAATACATAAATGCACAATTCTCCTTCATTCTTGTTTCTTGGCTTCCCGGAAATCCTTCAAATCCCAACAAAAGTCCTATCTTCTACAAAAAGACTTTCTAAATCTCTCTTAATGATGCTACCTTTTATTAAATAATAAATATTTATTTGTTTATTATTTTAAAAATATTATTAAAAATAATAAATAAACTACTACCAGTTTTTCCTCTCTGTATCTTATTTGCCTATAATTGTTAATATTTTGTCCCCTCCTTTAGACTGTGAACTCCTTGAGAACAAAGATTGATTTTTGCCTTTCTTTGGATTCCCAGTGTTCAGGGCCTGGCAAATATTATGTACTTAATAAATACTTGTTCACTTGACTTGGCTTCTCTTTGAGCCAAAGACACAAACAAGGGAAAAACATTTTTCCAAAGGTTTCAATAACTGTGTTCCAGGCAGCCGAGCCATAATCATAATAGTTCCTATCTACGTCATACTTTACAGAGTTGCAGATTAGGTTATCTATATCATCTTATTCTCTGGAAGGTAGATAGTTCCTTTACTGTCATTCCCATTCTATAGATGAAGAAAAAGGCTGAGGAAAATTAAGTGACTTGTACCCAAGGTCATAATCTGAGAAGTGGGAGAGTTTGGACTCTTTTTCACTGTACCCCCTGTTTATAACAGATACACCTTCTACATATAGGTGATAAAATGAAGCTGTCAGTCACTGCAAATGGACCAAGATCGAGGTCACATGACTAAACCACCCCTGCACCCAACAGTCTCTAATGTATTTTATTCTAGTTTCAATCTATTAATCAGAGGAGTTCAGAGAGCAATAATTTAAACCCTGCAATAATCAATTCCATAACACATTAACAGAAACTGCGTTCAAACTTTGCCACACCACTGACTGCCTTGGAATCTTGACAGAAGCCCCAGGGCCATGGCTAATTTGCATAAAATTTACATAAAATTGTAAATCAAGAATACATGCACACAGTTTTAATATTTGTTGATGCTTAGATCTTTGCTGATAGATGGATTGAAAGAGTCTGTGGCTTAATTTCATTTGCAGTAAAATTTTGCAGCTGGTCCTATGTATTCTCAACCTTCAGTTGCAGGGAAAAGGGACTCCATGGGGTGATTGTTGTGGGGGGCAGTGATTGAACTGCATTAAGGGGCTTCATCCTCTACAATACTAAATTAGTTGTCCCCTGGATACCATACTTCATAAGTAGCCTGCTCCCAGTACCTTTATAGATCTTTGTCATTGTCATCGATGACCAACACTCAGTCTTGCTGGGACCCAGTCAACACCAGAAGTTAACCTGCATAGAACCTGAGAAGTATCCTTTCGATGCCAGGGCCATTGAGGCTTTGTTCTCAAAATGCCCCCATTTTAACCAGAACGTTACAGAAACACTATCCTCTTCCTGTTTCGGGTTTTGTTTTGTTTTGTTTTTTTCCCAGGCCTAGGAACATAAATACCCAAACCATCTCAAACCCAGGAAAGCACCTATGTCTTCTGCTATCTGAACCCAAGAGTATGTGGATCTGAGTACACATCCTGTTGCTTGAGATCACAAAGCTTTCCCCTAATGACTTAACAGAAAAAACGACTTTTGGGCATAAGGCAGAAATCTAGCTGGTATTCTTAATCATTCCTATCTTCGAAAGATAAATAGATAGACAGACATAACTCTACCTCTTATTTTAGGATATTCTTTATATCTTTCAGGTAATGAAATAAAGTTAGATTGAAAATTAAAATTATTTGTCTGAAGTGCTTTGGAAACCTTAACCATTATATAAATGATAGCTATTAATATTTTAATAGCTGCATGTTAAGAAATCTGTGTCTGTCTGTCTCTCTTAGATTCTTCTTTCTATGTCTCTCTCTCTCTCTCTCTCTCTCTCTCTCTCTCTCTCTCTCTCTCTATCTCTCTCTCTCTTGCCCTCCCTCCTTCACAACAACCCTGCAAGATAAGTGCCATTACTGTCCCCATTTTACTGATGAGGAAACTGAGACACTGAGAAGTTTACTAATTCATTTGGCATCACACTGCTAAATTGTCTAAGGAAAGACATGAACTAAGATCTTCTTGACTCCAAGTACAAACATGCATGTACTGCATCACTTAGCTGTCAAGCTAAAATATCAGTATGGGTCATACAGTCAAGAATCTGCTCTAGGGATTCTATCCAATCCACTTATTTAAATACCCTTCTACTATTTTAATTAAAAAGAAAGAAAAAAACCTTAGCAGTTAAAGTAGGATTGTGTATATAGACAGTGGCCCAAGATCTGGTGAGATGAAAGTTCTCATATCCGCAGTAGGTTTTTGATTGACCTTGACCTCTCAGTCCCCTCCCAGCTTACCTTGGACGATCAAGTAAACCTGGGAGGTCTTGGGCTGGTGCTGTGTCTGCACTGAGCATGTGTAGGAGCCCTCATCATAGACATCCACTTTCTGGATACGGAGACTGTACTCCAGAGCAGTCCGTCTCTCCAGTTCGACCCGGGGGTCCAGGGACCACTTGTCTTGTCCAGCAAAAATGATGCCAGATCGGTTTAACCAGGCCACCTTGGAGCTCCTGTCTTCTACATAACACCTGTCAGAGGAGAAAAACAACATTAAGATGTGAGCCATAGCTTGATCTAGGTTCATTCTGTCTACCATTGGTAAATGACAGACCTCAACAAGACCAAAAAGATAAAAGTTTATGAGAAGGAAGAACTATTCCATGATTTTATTACTTTTCTTTTATATGTAGTCCTAAGAATTGTCCTGTTATTTCTTTCTTTTTTAAGTCTTCTAGAATAGCTAATGGAACATATTTCCCACATTTTAGCATAGAGGGTTGGGACTGTAGCAGCAGAAAATTGTATACAATGTTTTTGCTTTGCGGTTTTTCTTTGCTTCAAAGAAGAATAAAATTCAAGGGGAGAAGTAAATTTAGTAAAGATTATAAAACAAAATTCATCCCTAATTTTGAAAAAATTCTTTGGATTTCAATTGGAGTTATTATTTTTTGTGTATTTGTTTCATGGACTTCTTTGACTGCCTATTGAAGGCTGTGGACCCCTTCAAATATTTGCAAGTGAATAAAACACATGGAATTATAAAGGAAACTAATTATATGGAAACAGTTATCAAAGTATTATAAAACAAATCCCAGGGACTTTTGAAATATATTTAAGGACTCTTAGTGGTTGGCTTACCCTAACATAACGCCTGCATTAGATGGATCAAAATTAAGTGAACTCATTATATTCATGGAATAATTCAACAATTAGGTGGTACTGTTGATTGAATTCTAGGTCTGAGTTCAATTCCAATATCGGGTACTTATGAGCTGTGTCACCATGGGCAAGTTACCTAACCTTTGTTTACCACAGTTTCTTCAACTGTAAAATGGCGAGCACAAAGCCACCCATCTACCAGGGTTATCATGAGGATCAACTGATATATTTGTATAATGGCTGACCCACAGTAGGCACTTAATAAATACTTATTTTCTGCTTATTTTATAAAGCATTTTAGACACTTTAAATTATCCCCTCTGATTGTCACCAGACTGTGAGGAAGGGAGGCAATGTAGATGTTATCTCCTATTACATAGCTGTTTTGGAAGAGAAGACTCAAGGGTAAAGTAATTAAACAACATCTCATAGCTTGTTAAGTGACATAGCCAAGACTGCAGACCAGGTCTCCTGAGCCTTGCATACTTTCTTCTATATCACAGGACCTCAGAAACATGGTTCAGGACTATATGTCTTCTCTTTTCCCTTTCTGAGAGAAGGACATGAAAGCTAATCACCCTCCTCCCCGTTGAATTCTTCAAAACATCTTTCTTGATCTTCTCCTTTGTGCTTATCGAATTCTACTTCATATCAACCACAGCCACTTGCTATATTCTTCCTATGACGTTGTAAGATTCCTGAGGACAGAGACAATGTGAAATATCCAGTGTATAATAGACATTTGTTCATAAAATGCTTGCTAAATTAGAAATCTTTATGGGCATTTTTTTTTAGTAAAAGAAGCAGCTGTAGTAATGATATGATTGGCTACCTAGTTGAATAATTCTACAAATGTGATTGGTTCACTGAATTTTGATCAGTCTAATGCAGGCATTCATAACCTGGGGTCTACCATCCACTATGAAGTCCACAGACATTACATTAGATCTTGGGATTTATTTTTACATTAATTTGATAACTTTATTTCCAATTATTGGTTACCTTTATAATTCTATGTGCTTTGTATACTTGAAAACATTTTGAGAAGAGGTCCATAGTCTTCACCAGACTTCCAAAGAAGTCCAACAAACAAACACAAACAAATTAAGTTGTGATTTCATCTGAGGGGTACTTACAGATGTCTACTCCCTCTACCAATGAAGATCAATGATTCATCTATAATAATGCTAATTGGTAGTAGTAGGAGTAATAACCCTAATAGCTAGCACTTATAGAACTCTTTATGCAAGACAATGTGCTAATCACTTTACAAATATCTCATTTTATTCTTACAACAATCCTGGGAGGTGGGTGTTATTATTATTCCCATTTTACAGTTGAAAAAACTGATGCAAACAGAAGTTAAGTGATTCCCCAAAGTCACAAATCTAGTAATCTTCTAAGGTTGGATATGAACTTGGGGCTTCTTGGCTCCAATTTTAATGAGTTTTTGAGTTCACTTATGTTTATTCACCCAAGGTTACTGAACTTGTATTGGTGTTAGAGTACTGGTTAAATCTGGTTTTTCTTGAATCAACCCTTCTCTCCATAGTACCAAAATACTTCTCAAAAGCATTCAATTGAGCATTGTAACTAACATGTTAATATTCTCTACTTTTGACTCAGCTTTAGTCTTCTGCACAAGTATAACTAAAACTACGTATATATATGTAACATATATAAAATATACATAAAATATAACTACATATATAATAATATATAATATATAAAATATATAACTATAGTTAGCCAAATGTCCCACCTACCTAGTAGATAGAGATAAGAATATTTGTATTTCCCAATCCTCCTCTGAACCTTATTTGAAAATATACATGAGACATGTATAAGAGAGTGGTTCTCAACCTTCCTAATGCTGTGACCCTTTAATCCTAGTATGTGGGAGAATCTGCATGTGGGCAAACCTGCCTGGAAACAGATAGAGAAGCAGTGTCTTGGTTCCTAAAACCAATAGGAAATATGTGTTTTCCAATGGTCTTATCCCCAAAGGGATTGCGACCCACAAGTTGAGAACCCCTGGTATAAGCATTCAGACAGGAAGACACAGGGGATCAGCGCAGGGTATTTATCCTGTCAAAGAAAGGGAGATAAAAATCACTAATCACTTGCCAAAGTTTTGGCTCCAGCTGCTGAAAGCAGCAGGTGTTGGCTAGCCAGAGAACAGAGTGGCATCCCTTCTAGCCATATTAGAATAATTTATCTCATTCCATTAAAGGGTAAACATAAGAGCAAACCCCATTTCAGCCTGCACATGCCAAAGAAGGCAATAAAAACAAAAGCAGTTGATCTGCATGATCACCCAAGTTAAAATCTTAACAGAGTCCATGTGTCAAAAGAAAAAGGGAAAGAGTGGAGTAAACTAACAACGATAAAAGTAAACAATTTCAAAATTAACTTATTCTTTGCCTTTGTTTCTTGAAGCATGGACAAGTGATGTTCTCTCTCAAGTGCTGTGAAATAAGGCAGATAGGTTTTTCTTTGCTTCCCTTCGGCTAGATGGTTCCCTGGCCAGTAAGAAAAACATCATAGATATTGTTTCCTGCACATACTTCATGCAGTGCTGCCTGCTGGGCAACATCTAGGCTAGGGAAACTAGGGGGTGAGCAAAGGTCAGACTTCTATGGCAGAAGGTTGATAACACTCTGTTCCCCAGTTATGTCCTGCCCCTACCCAGAGACTTGTTTTGTTGCAGGTCAAAATAGTCAAGGGTGAAGTTCCTCTACTTGAGCGGAAATGAACCGGTAGCAGAACAGCTACAGAGTAGGAGTGGGAAGAAAAAACTTGGAGAGAGAAATTGGAACAATGGAAAGAATGGTGGATTTGGAGCCAGTCAATTTGGCTTTGAATTCCAGCATTGCTATTCCAGATTACAAATATCTCTGTGACCTTGACCAAAGTCACAGAACATTTCTGGCTTTCAGATTTCTCATCTGTAAAGTGAGGAGTTTAAGCTAGAAAGTCTCAAGGGTCCCTTCAAGAAGGAATCTGAATTGCTGTTCAACTTATTGTTCAATATATTATTTAGTGACTCAGTTTCCCAAGCAGCCATACTGATAATGATAGATATCCCTCTCTCCCAGACATACAATAGATGATTCCATTCCTATTCAATTTCTTGCTAGCATTATGATCATGATCAAAGCATTCTTTCTGAGCCTCACTTTCCCTGAGCCTCAATTTTCTCACCTGTACAATGGAGATAATAGTGACACTGCTAATTTTTTAGAGTTAAAGTGTTCCTTAATATAAAACAGGGCAGCTGCGTGGTGCAGTGGACAAAGTGCTGCAAAACTCATTGTTCTGATTTCAAATCTGGCTTGAGACACTTACTAGTTGTGTGACCCTGGGCAAGTCACTTAACCCTGTTTGCCTCAGTCTCCTTATCTGTAAAATGAGCAGGAGAAGAAAATGACAAATCACTGAAGTATCATTGCCAAGAAAGACCTAAGTAGCTCTGGTGCCGAACAAAGAGTCCCACAGAACTTAAAAATTACTTAAGAATAACACCATAAAACATTCTCTAAGAATAAGCTAATATGTATATATGTAAATATATATTACATGTACACACACACAAAATTTTTTTCTTCTATCATTCTAACACTCACGTGTCATCTAGCATGGGCTTTCTTAGGCTAGTTACCCTTGCGCTTGCATGACGGAACAAATACTTCATATCAAAATACCTCATTTATGGTACATAAATTTTCCTAAGTCTATTTCTCAACTTTAGTTGGTGTCTTTTGCCTTTATTATTTAGAAAGAGGATTTCATCCAATGAGCCAGAAGCCATAAGGCAAGATTTAATGCCCCTTCTCTTTCTCCTATCTCTGATATCATTTTATTCAATGCCTCAGTTTCTCAGGCAGGCAAACACGTAACGATATACATCCCTCTATCCTAGAAATATTGCAGTGATTGATAATGTAATACATTAGCAATAATTTGAGTTACTTGGAGAATTGTGTAAGATCAACATGAAGCAATATTTTTGGATATGTTGGTTGCTTCTTTCCAATGCTGAATTTTATTCTGCCAGCTCCCAAGCTCTGTAGCATCATGTCTCTGTCCTAGCATTTACAGCACCTCTCAATTTAAAATCATCTGTGAATTTAATTAATGGGTTGTTTGCTTGCCTCTTCTAGATCATTAATGAAGTTGTTAATGTTGATTTTCCATGGTTTTTGCTGTCAAGAAGAACTAAAATGCTCCTCTTTAAAAACATCTTAAAACTGACATCATTTATTCTCTTGTACCTTCCCTTCAAGTAGAACTTATTAGTATCTATCAGTTTTTCAATAACACAGTCTAATGGCATTTAAATGTATGCAAATTCATTGAAGACAAGGACTGTCTTATCTTGTTGATCTAAATCTTGAATTTTCCTCAGAACTTAGAAGAGTGCTCTGAAAACAGCATGTGCTTAATAACTGTTGCATTTTTCCATTGTATCACTATGAAATGTGTTAAGTTAAAATTATATATGTGATCTGATTTCTTAATAATATTTTTAAACATGTGCAATAATTGGAAACATATGTGGCAAAAAGAAAAAAAAAGAATGTGCTCTGGAGTCCCAGGATCTGGTTTTGTAACTTGGCTTTGTCATTGACTGTGACCACAGACAAGTCACTTCAACTTTCTGGTCTTTAGTTTCTTTGTTTCCTAATCTGAAAAATGAGGATTCAGATGAGGGGACATAAGAGGTCTCTACAACTTCCAAAGCTATGATTCTTTGATTTTCTCCTCTCCTCTCTTTTCCTCGCTTTCTCTCATATATACAAAAATAAACATAGACACATGGCATAAACAAAGAAATAACATAAGAAACTTGCTAAGCCAACTAAAAGTATATGTGTGTATATTTGTGTGCATGTATGTATATGTTTGTATTTATGTATAGGCATAAATAAATAATAATTATATGTAAATGCATACATACATGTACTTGGATGACTCCTGGTTATCAAGTGATATCTTTCCTTCTTTTTTTTACACGAGGACCTTGAGCTGCTGTGGCCCTTTGGATAGGGAGGGTGTGTATACATGCTTATGAGATAAGGTCTGAGTCTATGATTTTAGCAGTACAGACTAAAGAAATGCCTTCTAGTTTAAAGGTCAGCAACTTCTCCAAAATCTAAAGTCTTAGACAGCTACCAAGATCTCCAACATATTAAATGACTTGTTCAGGTTAGTAGAGATAGTATGTGTCAGGGGCAAGGCAATCTTCATGGCTTAGAAATTGCTTTGTTTTGCTTTGCTTTGCTTCTCTCTCTCTGTCTCTCTCTCTCTATCTCTGTCTCTGTCTCTGTCTCTGTCTGTCTGTCTGTCTCTCTCTCTCTGTCTCTCTCTCTCGCCTCCCTCCTCCCCTTACCCTACTTTTTCTCCCAACCTCCCCATTTTTTTCTATTTCCCTGGCTATGTGTCTCTCTCATGCACATATAAGCTTTAAATTAATACATAGTGACTTGAGTTCAAAGGTGGACATAAGGAAGCATGATAAAAATGCATGTTGGAAAATACAGCTCAACAGTAAGAAAAGGCAGTGTCGAAGAGTCGACTGTATGTCATACTTTCAGAAGAAATTCAGGAATTACTAAAAATGTTGCAAATCAAATGACATAAGAGGAGCTTTATTACAGTTTAATGGACAGGAAATGACTAGCTGTGTACATGGGAACCATGTCTTTCTGTGCACACTTAGATGACAAATTTAGAGCAGATCAGAATCAATCATGAATGAAAGTGAGAAGAGAATGGCGTTCAACTATAGCAACTCCAACCTGAACTATTTAAACTGACTTTTTTTTCCATAGCTATTGCTGTCAAAAACTTTGAAATGGATAAAAGAACAGACCTTAACACCCATTATTACAATTTTATAAGGAAGTTTAATCTACACAAATGCATGAAAACAAAAAAAGGAAATTTTTAAAAGCCCAGAAATTACTTTAGTTATCGAGCATTTGGTCAACTAACCAAGTAGAGAGATATGATGCCTGGTAAGAACACCAGGTTAGAACACTAACTTGTTTGTAAAATCTCTTGGAGAAGGATGGTAAAACATGATTTGAACTTCCTTTATTCCAAGCCAAGGGGAAAAACAAAGTTTACAAGAAGTCTGACAGTTGACTCCTTATCATTCCCCAAAGAAGCCACTCCATCCCCAAGCTCTGGGCATTTTGTCTGACTGTTCTCCATGTTTGGAATGCTCCCCCTTCTCTGGTCTGACTACTGACCTACCTGGCTTCATTTAAGTGCCCAGTATAATCCTAATGCCTACAGGAAGCTTCTATAACCTCTGTTAATTAGAATACATTCCATTCATCAACAATTTTCTATTTATTTTGAATATCACTTTCTTTGTATATATTTCTTAGCATGTTGTTTCCCCATTATATTGTAAGCTCTTTGGGGGCAACAACTGCTTTTTGCATCCCCAATGCTTAGCATAGTGATCGGCAAATAGTAGGCACTTAATAAATGTCTACTGAATTGAACTGACTCAATTAAACATAATCACCCTCAGGTCAGTTAGGGATGAAAAATTAAAGACAAAAAACAGAAATGTTCTTTGAAGATTTTCATGACAAACTCCTCTACATCAGTGACACTGCAGCTACTGCATTAGTACTCCATCATTACACTTGTTTAATGGTCAACAAATAATGTCCTTGCACCATTTAGTCAATTTTGTAGATAAATAGAAGTGGCCTTCTGTAGCATATGTTTACAAAAAGCCTGCCTATTTCTCCTTATATTTTATCAAAAATTGTTTTCCTCTTTTTAAAAAAAATACTGTTATTTGGATACATTTTAAGTTCCAAACCATGTCTTCCCTCCCTGTCTACCTGACACTAGAAAAGGACACACACACGTGTATGTGTATGTTCACACATGCATATATATAGATACATACACATATTGTATTTGTATATATACACATACACATACATACATATGTTTGGTGTGTGTATGTTTGCATGTGGGAAAACATACTATGCAAATTCTCTATCAGTTCTTTCTCTGAAGTTAGAGAGTAAATTCCTTCGAAGGTTCTTTGTAGTTGATTTGAGCATTTATAATACTCAGAATAACTCATAGTTCACATTTATTTTTCAAACAATACTGCTGTAACTGCATACAGTGTTCTCTTGGTTCTGCTCATTTCACTCTTCATTATTTCATGCAAGTCTTACATAACAACAATGATTTGGATGCACATATAGATTATCTAAAAATTTTATAGTGATGACATGTTGATTTCCTTGACTCCAATAGGTTCCATTCTTTTCATTCAGACATTTTGTGATATTTACAGCTAACCCTATTCTCTCTTTCAAGCTCTGGTCAGAAATCACCAATTGCCCATTGGACATTTTCCACTACATATTCCATAGTCTAATGAAGTCTAAAACAGAACTTATGATCTTTGCTATAAAACTTACTCCTTTGTCAGACAACAAGGTGGCAGAGTGATTAAGAGTGCCACCTTTGAATACTACCTCAGACAATGACTAGCAGCATGACCCCCCAAAATGATTTAACTTCTTTCTCAGCTTTGGTTTCCTCATTCGTAAAATGGGATGATAGTAACCACTACCTCACAAATGGGATAAAGCTTGCAAAGCACTTTGCAAAATTAAATCACTATAAAATGTTAGCTGTTATCATTATTCTTAGATTCCATATTTCTGTCAAAGGTGTCTGTCATGAAGGTTCTAGTTTTAAAGACGTCCCCCAAAACTCAGCTTATCAATTGCAGAGACCTGTCAGTTTTGTCCCCAGTATTCCAACATCTCTCCTATCCATTCTCTTCTCTCCACTCCCATGACTAGGACCCTGTATCACCTCATCACCAGCTCTCATTTGAATTAATACCATAGTCTTTTAATTGATCTGCTTTCATCCAGTCTCTCTCATTGACAGTCTAACTTCCACACAACTATCAAATTGATATTACTAGAAGTCAGGTCTGATCATGTCACTCCCCTACTCAAGAATTTTCAGTGGGCCACTATTGTCTCTTGGATAAGATACAAATTTCTTTTTGGGAAATTAAAAACCCTTCACAATCTGTTTCCAACCTACTTGATAAGACTGTTTTCCAATTATTCCTTATGACTCATTCCATGTTCCAGTCACACTGGCCAATTTCCTGCTATCCATAAAAAATATTTCTTTGCCTATGCACTAACTGTCCCCTATTCCTGGAAACCTATCCCCTTTCACCCTTTTTCCTATTGATATCCCTAATTCCCTCAAAAGTCTTATTTCACATACCATTTCCTACTAGAGTTCTTCCCTAATCCTTCTAATCTTTAGTACTCTCCTACCCACCCCTAAACCCAATTAAGATTACATTGTCTTTAATTTCCATATAAGTTGCATTCACTTTAGCCATATACCTACTGTTTCTCCTCAACAAAATATAAGCTCTTTGAGGGCAGGAACCCATTCTTTTTTTTTCTTTGTATCCTTGATGCTTAGCACATAGTACATTGTTATTTAATATATGTTTGTTCAGTTGAATAAAACCATGTCTTCTTTTCTCTACCTCATTTCTCCTTATGAAGACTTCCTGGGTTCCTTACCTAGAAATAATTTCATTTCTTCTTCTAACACCCGTGGTCTTTTGGTAGGAGCAGAGATGGAAGAAATCTAAGCAGTTATCTAATCTAGATTTATTATTTTATGGATGGGGCAGAGGGGAAGGGTGCTTAGAAGTTAAATGACCAGGATCACACAGAGAAATGGGAAAGAAAGGATTTGAATCCAGGCTCTTAGATGCAGCACCCTTTGCCCTGCACTACACTCCCTTTATGTCAGCTGGCAAATATTTCCATTTCTTATATTCATTTGTGTACATGTATACATTTATTTGCAAATATATACTGAAATATAAGCTACTGTCATCAAGCACCATATTTGATTTGTCTTTGTTTTTCCCACTCCACCAATATGCTACCTTGCATAAATATTTGTTGAATAAAAGAGTGAATGAATGGATATTTTGGCATTACATCCATATATCTATGTATATATGATTATATAAAGCCTGATCACAACTACAGTGAATGTTGTTAGAGAGAATGATGTAGCCTGGGGTTAATGAAAGTTAGGAGAGTAATAAAATGATGCCTGTCAGCTATCATAAAAAAGTCACCCAGGAAGTGAATGATTTCATCCAGTTAAATATATACACACCTTACAATTCTGTGCCTGAACATCATCAGCATGGGAAAGTATAAAGGACTATACAATTCGATAGTTTTATCTGTTCAGTGGACGACCCACCACAACTGCAGAACTATAGTTCATAAACAAAAATAAAATGCAATTTTTAAAAAACTGAGAAGGTAAATGGAAGAGTTTTGATCTACTTTATTCAGGTACCTTAGCCCATAAAACTGTCAGGAAAAAAAAATCAGTGCACACCTATGAAAAATTCAACCATCGAATCTCTGCAAATATTTTACATCAAAGTATATTATGCATACTGGTACAAACACATACATCAGCTATATTATTCACACTACACAGCACTATGCAATGTGCTTCAGAAGGGATTAATATAATTGGGTACAGAAAAAAGTTAATTCAGATTATACCAGAAGATCCTGAAAAAGCCCATTCTCTGACAGTTTAACCATGATGTAACTGATAATAATTAGCTATTAAGCTTCAGTTAATGTTTAATGTGGATACAATTTTTTTTTTTGAGGGCAGTTGGGGTTAAGTGACTTGCCCAAGGTCACACGGCTAGTTTTTGTGCTAAGTGTCTGAGGCCAGATTTGAACTCAGGTACTCCTGACTCCAGGGCCGGTGCTCTATTCACTGCACCACCTAGCCGCCCCTAATATGGATACAATTACAATTGCAATGACACATTTCTATTTAGATTTAATAAGGCACTTTGCATGGGCTAAATATATACCAGCTGAGTATTTAGAACAAATCCAAATTATTTATCAAAATTTTATTTGTATCAATTTAATCTTCTTTTTACTAAACCATCAGTAAGTCTTATTTTATTTCTTTCTGGCTATTAGGATCATGAGTATGTGTTTTTCTTTTCTATTTCCTTTTTTCATTCTTTTATTTAAAATGAGCTAATTCCTGCCTTTTCAGTTTTAACTTAATATCAGCATCAAGGGTCAACTAATTTGTGTGATGGCTTATATTAAGGATATGCTTCTCAATATGCAAGCAATCAGAATCTGAAATGATGGATGGGGGGATGGGGAGGAATAAGGACAGATTGACCAGGAATTTGTTGCAGGACTACAGCATAGTGCATATCCTTCCTCTCCATGGTAGTTTTCCACTGGCCCCACACTGCTGAGTCTTTCACTAGCTCACAAGATCATTCCCATTCTTTTGTTTGATTCTATATTGCCATTCTCACAGTCATGACACTGCTCTCCCAGAGCCTGCCTCCTCCACTAATGCAACTGTCTCTGTGGTGTATTGATTAGGCAGGACGCTAGACTTGGAATCAGGTACCTCAGAAACTTAACTAGCTGTGTGATCAAGCCATAGAGCCTCTCTGTGCCTCAGTTTCTACATCTATAAGATGACAGAGTTGGACATGATGGCCTCTTCAATGGCTTCCAGTTATAAATCCATGAATATTAATTCCTGCGCGCGTGCACACACGCACACACACACATTCCTTCCAGGTGTTGGGACATCAGGGGTTCTCAATCTTGCTATGATGACTTCGGCCAGACTGGTGGATAGGTTACTCTTTTTCTCAACATTACTCCACTTGCACAGTATCAGACTGCTCTCTGTGTCACCCTTCCTCCAAATTAACTTGCTCAGAACAAAATAACTACATATTATAGCTCTGCTAACTGTCACAAGAGACATTCCGTTTCTATGAAAAGGGAAAAAAATCAGTAGCCACTTAGTCATTATGCAAGTATGTTTATCACCTAATACTTTATTTTATGCAGTCCAGTTAAACCACCTGAGTTTGCAGTTTCATCACTGAGAACTCATTTAACTTTAGCTTTTTCTTTTATAAGGAAAAGAAACAGCAAAGTGACACCCAGGCCTGGTGGGAAAGCCACCCGATACATCATGGTAAATCTGGCTTTTGAGGTCCATTGGTATTATTAGACTTTGTGAACTTGGAAAGGATCTTTGTTTCCCTTGGTGCATTAGTACATAAGGAAAATTGACTTCAAGGGAAAGAAATGCTATATTACATGATTCCCTTTCCCATTTTATGGAAGGTGACAATCCTCATAGCACTTGTATGATATTATTTATTGGACTGAGGCATGACACTATCTAATCCCTGTAAAGAAGGTCAGAATTACTGATCATGGGGTCACAAATGGGGAAGCAGGGAAATGATCTGATTCTTCTAGAGTCAGACCTCCTTAGTCTGTGCTTGGGTATTTTATTTGAAACATTACAAATTCCCAACTTTGGATATAGGCTAAGATGGAAGAGCAACTACACCTCTCATTTCATTACTGTAGGGAAGTCCTGGGTGGGGAAATTCTCTCTACCAATGAATGCAAATTTAAATAAAAACATACCAAAATCAAGCATGGGCTATTTCTGGATAATCGATCATTTCATGTAATTTTATTCCCTCTATAATTGTTTAGACAATCAAGAACAAAAAAATCTTAAAGGATTATGTTCCCTAGGAACAAAAAAATCTTGAAGATACTACAATAATGTTATGGTCTAAAGCAGAGGTTCTCAACATGTGGGCTGTGACACCTTTGGGGGTCGAATGACTCTTTCACAGGGGTTACAGGGGCCACCTAAGACCGTCAGAAAACACATATTTCCCATGGTCTTAGGAATTGAGACACCGCTCCTCTATCTGTCTCCAGGCGGATCTGCTCACATGCAGATACACCCACATGCGAGTATTAAAGGGTTGCAGCATTAGGAAGGTTGAGAACCACTGGTCTAAAGAATCAAAGAACTTTAAAAGAGGAAGGGGGGACCCTAGAGATTATCCTATTCAACACCGTCATTTTATAGAGGATGAGCCTTAAGCTTAGAGAAGCCAAATTGCTTACCCAACAAAACACAAATCTTGGTAAAGGCAAGATTTGAACCCTGTCTCCTAGGTCCAAGTCTAGTCATCATGCCATGAAATAAACTGACTAGTCATACCAAGGCTACTTGCTGAGGAGCAGTGAGTGATGTGAAATATAACTGACTGTCATAACATGTTTTATGTTCTCATTACCATTCATGGATTCAGAGGGCAAAAGAATTATAGATTTAACAATGTAAGGGAAGTTAAGATTTTTGTAGTCTATTGTTAACAGGAAAGATTGAAATGAAGACAGAGAGAAGGAGAGAAAATTGATTTCTATTTTCATTCTATCTGGACTCAATTCCAGGAAAAGTGTTCAATGTCAGAACTGGCTTGTGTGGGTTTTTTCCAAAAGTCATCTTAGGAAAGATCTGATTATCTTCCTACACATTATGACATCAGGAAAGATGGGCAGTAGCATTTAGGCAAGTGGTCCTATTTCAAAGTTGGTGACATTTGGATTAGACATTCATTCACTAGAATAACCAAAGCTCTGAAATATGGCTTCTTCCTAATCCAACAATTTCCAAATCATTCAGTTTTGGGGAACAGTGTTGAATCGATGTCCTTGGTTTAGATTAAAATGATGGATAAAATCCAGCTCAATAATGATATACTTCTATAATTTTTGATTGAATAAATACCCACAAACCATACAGAAAAAAATGATGTGGTCTCTATATTCTAGGGACCTTCCATGACTGCCTACTTTATTCATAAAATTGAGGTAAAGACAAAGATGTGGGGGTTTGGGGGGGGGAGAAATGATCAAGCTCCTTTAAATATTCTTAGGAAGCAATTAATTTATGTAATAGATGTAACTAAGAATTATAAGGGGAGTAGTCCATATCATCACCTCCAGCTATAGAATGCTATGTTTCAATAAATGAAGAGCAATCATTGACTTAAACCTTGAAGGGACCCTAAAGGCCATTGAGAATGTCTTCTTCATTTTACAGATGAGGAAATTATGGATGATTTGTCTAAGGTCACATAGCCGACATCTAAGGAATAAAGAATCCATATCTGGGGCGGAGCCAAGATGGCGGCATAGAAGCAGCAAGGTCCCGCAGCTCCCACACCGCCACCTTAAACACCCAGAAAATACGAGCCCAGACAAAGTCTAGGAAAGTCTAGGACCCTCAGACTCACACAAATCCAGAGAACACAGCTCTCACTGAAGGCAGGTCGGCAGCAGGGGCTCAGCGCGGCCGCCTGAACGGAGGCTGGAACAGCCGGAAGCCGAGACCTCGGCCAGGCCTGGGACGGTGGGAAGGAGCTGAGCCGAGCCCCGCAGCCAGCCTGCAGTGGTTCTACAGCCTCCAGCACCCCCATATCTGCCAAGGCGTGAGGAGCAGGACGGGAGAAGCAGCTCGCACCGAGAATGCCCAGCCCAAAACCGCAGCAGCAGCCAGGCAAGGCCCCAGGGTGGCCATGAGGAGCAGCGGAGCCTCCCAAGCCGCAGCGTGACTCTACTTCAAAGAAAATCTAAAGCAGAGACGGTTAGTGAAAGCTGAAACTTTGATACTTAATTGGGGCGGGGTAAAGTTGTTTGGCCATTCTACCCCCGGAGTAAGGAAGCAGTGGGGGAGGGGAACTACTGGACCCAGCAGCAGTGGCCCCCACCAGGCTACTTCAGAGCCCCTGGCCTGCGGACTCCGCAGGGGGGCTGAATCGATT
>CM053596.1:250375117-250423891 GCA_028646575.1 Pseudocheirus occidentalis | reverse complement strand
TGTGTGTGTGTGTGTGTTAAGTGTCTGAGGCCAGATTTGAACTCAGGGACTCCTGACTCCAGGGTCGGTGCTCTATTCTCTGCGCCACCTAGCTGCCCCTCATACACCACTTTTAATGAAAAAAATAAACAATTAAAATTTACAAAAACCTCTATATCTGTCCAAGAGAATAGTGAATTCTCATAGGTGTAAGGAAATCTAAAGGTCATTTTGTTCAACCTATAAGCAAATTAACAACATCAAGAGATTAAAATTTTCAAGGCACTTTCAAATATATTGCATTTTTTTCTTTATAACATTTCTGAGAGAGAGACATGGTCAAGTCTGTTTCACAACATGGAGACAGAAAGAGAGAGCTTACCAGGGGTGGGGAACTTGTGGCCTTCAGGTGACACATGACCTTTTAAGTCCTTGGGTGTGGCCTTTTGAGTGAGCCTGAGTTTTACAGAACAAATCCTTTCATTAAGGGGATTTTCTGTGAAGTGTGGATTCAGTCAAAGGACAACACTTGAGGACCTAGAGGGTCACACATGGCCTCAAGGTCATAGGTTCCCTACCTTTGGACTAAGCAAATTGTTCAGGATTGCACAGTTATGTAAAGACAGATCTGCGAAAACAGGTCTCTGGATCCTTGGTCAATGCTTTGTACAGTAAATGATACTACTTGCCCTAATTCATTTATTCATTTGTTCATTTAACGAGAAGGAAGCCAAAAACCTCAAGAGACCACCTTAGCAAACAGTTGATCTCCTTGCCAAGCAAAGAAATATGTAAGCCAACAGAATCACAACTTTAGTTTTTGAATTAATTTGAATAACTGTAGAAGAGTGTGTTGGAAGATTGTGTGCTGTGTTGTTTTATATGATAATAAAAAGGAGTGGTGGGAAGGAGGGCAGGACAACTTTTTAGAGAACTGGGTTCAAAGTCTGGGAAAATTACCTAATAATTAGAGCTGTTCAAAAGTGGAATGAGTTACCGAAGGATCTTGTAGGTTCTTCCTTGAAGGTCCTCAAGCAGAGGCTGAACATCATTTGGTGGGTACATTTTAGTGCATTTTCCTTTGGTATATAGGTCAGAGAAGCTGACAATCACCCTCTCTGATTCTCCTTAATGCTAGTGCCTTCTGTTTGGTAATCATCTTCAATTTATCTTGTGTATAAATCTTGTTGGTACGTAGTTGTTTTCATATTATCCTACCTATTAAACTAAGTTCCAAGAAAGGGAGGACTGTCTTCTGCTTTCTTTTTGAGCCCAGTGTTTAGCACAGTCCCTGGCACATAGTGTTGTTGTTGAGTTGTTCCAGTCCAACTCTTCATGACACCATTTGGGATTTTCATGACAAAGTTACTGGTTTGTCATTTCCTTCTTCGGCTCATTTTACAGGTAATAAACTGAGGCAAACAGGATAAAGTGACTTTCTCAGGATCACACAGCTACTAAATGTCTGAGGTCACATTTGAACTCAGGACAGTGAGTCTTCCTGATCCCAAGTCCAGTGCTCTATCCACTACACACCTAGCTGCCCTTGATAGACAGTAGGTACTTAGTAAAAGTTTGCTGACTTGTTGAAAGCCTACTGAGGACTGCTCCAACTCTCAAAGCAGGTAATCCAATGATTCTGTAAAATAAGATTATTGTTTTGCATCTACCATGAGATGAATATTTCTTACCCCATCCAACTCCCATTTTACTTAATACCTTGATTTCATCTTGTGACAAGGGGTCACATACTGACAATTTAAGTGACTGAGGAAGGATAGAAACTGCCTATCACTTAAGTAAAGTGGAGTTTATTTCATAGAATCCCTGGATTACCAGCTTTGAGACCCTGGGAGAAGTCACCCTATTTACCTCTGTTTCCTTATCTGCAACATGAGCTAGCAAAGTAAATGGCAAATCACTTTTGCATCTTTGCTAAGAAAGCTCCAGATGGGGTCACAAAGAATTAGACATGATTCTAAATGACTGAACAACAAAAACAAAGGGTTTTTTTTTTTTGCGTAAAAATAAGGCAAGGAGGGGTGGCTAGGTGGCACAGTGAACAGAGCACTGGCCCTGGAGTCAGGAGGACCAGAGTTCAAATCTGGCTTCAGACACTTAACACAAAAACTAGCCATGTGACCTTGGGCAAGTCACTTAACCCCAATTCCCTCCCCCCAAAAAGCAAAAAAAAATATAAGGCAAGGAGGTCTATATACTTATAAATATAATCAAATGTCTAATTCCTTTTTTCTCTTTGGCATCATAGTCTATTGTCACGGGGAAGTTGAATAGCATAAGATACGTATACGAGAGGCTTGGATTTTAAGACCTATAAGAAACTTCTAGAAGCAAGCACTCAAGAGATAATTAAGCATAACGGAAATAATATTTACTATGGAGTAAGAAGAGTTAGGTTTCAATCTGGCTATGCTTGTTATTACCTGTGCAACCTTAGCCAAACAATTTTATGTCTCTAGACTTCATGTTCTAAATCTACAAAACAAGGTGGTAGGACTAAATTATCTCTATGGCATTTTCCAGCTATAAATTTATGAAATTATGATTCTAGTTCTTTGAGTCTAAAAGAAGGAGGATAAATAGTACAGTGAGTATAGAGGTAGGCATGGAGTCGGGAAGACCTCATTTCAAGACCAGACTCAGACAATTGCCACCTACGTCACCCTAGACAAGTCACTTAACCTCTGTCTGCTTCAGCTTCCTTTTCTATAAAATGGGGAAAATAAAAGAGCTTAATTCACAGGGTTTTGATGTGAGGATAGAATGAGTTGTTTGTAATGTACTTTGCAAACATTAAAACCCTATGTAAATATTATACTAAATGTACTACTACTATTACTACTACTACTTTGAATACAACTATGACTACTTCTATTACTATTACAAATCTGGGTTCCAAATGTTTTTTTTAAAATGTGCATAACTATAACTCAGTATTTCAATGAATCTATTATTATATGGATACGTGTACAGTACATCTATGGCTTTTCATCCTGTGAGATTCTTGGGTATGTTCTTCAACAAATCTTCTATAAGAGATACACCCAATGGTATTCTAAGTGCAAAGCACTAAGACTTTTAAAATTCAAGTGACATAGTGCAACATACAATTGGTTCATCCACTATCACTTAGACTTAGTTTATCATGGGCCTAAATCTTTTTCCAATCAGACATTTTCTGGAAAACGTTTATATTGCTTCTTGTGTACATATTATAATTGGTGATTTGGTAATGGTATATGCTAACATGGTTAAGCATTATTTTATTTTTTTAATCAAAAGAGTAGCTATTGAAAAATGAATTTTCCATTTTCTGATTAAGCTTTTTTAAATTTTCTAAAAGCATAATGATAGCTGTAATTTAATATATAGGCATATTATAGTTTAAAATATATTGAACTGAGAGTATAATTTCTAATTATACATTAGATGGTACAATGTATTCTTTTAACTTATTTATAAAAAGTCTGCAATGTGTCTTTGTATTTCTAGTTCTTTTTCTCTCTCTTTCTTAACCCAATGTTCTCAAAAATTAATGCCAAAGCCAATATTTAACTTAATGATAGTGGCCTACAGCATAAGCATCTAACAATCCTTTACCATCATATTACCACAAAAAATTTCTGTGTCTAAGGCTAAAGTATTCCAGAAATGGTGTTTTGAAGTGAGTCACAATAATAAAATGGCAGAAAATCTCAAATCATTAACAATTTCTATACTGATAATATAGTTTATAAAGACAAATACTAGTAACTCTTCCTCAGTTCTAATTCATTTTAAATGGAGAAACAAAAGAACACACAGGAAAAGTGACCAAAATGTTGAGGACTCTGCAAATGTTAGCATCTAGGAATGGTTGAAGTGCCTGAGCATGCTTCATCTGCAAACTAAGGAAAAACATCATAGTATTTATCAACGTGAAACACTATTTTACAGAAAAGGGAATATTTTTTTGTACTGTGTTGCTCTAAAAGGCAGGAGTGGCACCAGGAAGGGACATTTTCTTTTCTTTTCTTATTCTTTTTGGAGGGGGGAAGGCAGTTAAGTGACTTGCCCAAGGTCACACGGCTAGTTTTTGTGTTAAGTGTCTGAGGCCGGATTTGAACTCACGTCCTCCTGACTTCAGGACCAGCGATCTATTCACTGGGAAGGGACATTTTCACTCAATATATGAAAATAAATTACTTTCAGATCAATCACAACAATGGAATGGGTTATATCATCAGTTTTCCTGTTACCAGAATTATTCATGCGAAGGCTAGATGACCACTCTAGAGAATGTTGTAGAAGGAGACTTAAATTGTGGGTAGAGAATGAATCTCTTTTAGAAGAAGTTTAAAATTTAAAAATTTCTTCAAAAATCTTTTATGAGTTGTTTTATTATTCATATTTGTATGCAAAATAATTTAGTAAATACCTATTCTAAAGTACATGATAAAAATTAAAGACACTTAATATTATAGTTTAAAATATACTTAACTGGGAGTATAATTTTTAATTATTCATTAGATGGTACAATGTAGTCTTTTAAATTATTTATAAAAAACCTGCAATGTGTCTTCATATTTCTAGCTCATTTTCTCTTTCTTTCTTAACCCAATGTTCTCAAAAATTAATGCCAAAGCCAATATCCCGGATACATATCTAATATTATGAATATCTAATAATTATGAATCTCTGATGGCACAAGTGGTAGAGCACTAGAATTGCAGTCAGTAAGATCTGGGTGCAAATTCTGCCTCAGTTATTTATTAATCACATGAATCTGGACAAGTCACTGAATGGGCATTGGCTCCAGTTCGTCATCTCTGAAATGAGGGGGCTATATTACATGATCTCTATAGACCCTTCCAGTTTTAATACTTGATTTTATGATTCATGAATAGGTATTTAATACTTCTTTAACTTATGTGGTTTTTTTCCCATATATTTGGCATCAAGATTTCCATGTTTTCTGCTCACTCAGTTTCCTTTTGGGATGATCAAGTGCTCCAAAATGAATTATAAGTAATTGATTCCTATTCAATTAAGTCTTAGTTGTAGCTGCCTTCAGGTGTGACATGACCAAGACTGTTATACTATATTATAATAGGTTATAATGTACTAGCACAGAAGGTCTAAAACCATTTAACAGTGTTCAACAAGTACGAAATAATTACATTTATATTGAATTTTAAGATTACAAAGGTTTGGTTTCTTACAAATATTACCTGATTTGATCCTTACAACTGCTCTGGGAGGTATCTCCCCATTTTGCAAATGAAGAAAACTGAGCCAGATAAAGGTTAAATGATTTGCTTAGGGTCCCATATCTAAGAAGAGTCTGATGCCTCATTTGAACTCAGGTCTTCCTGACTCAAGGCCCAGTGCTCTGTAGACTGTGTCACCAAGTTGCCTAAGTAGCAATAATAATAAACGATTGAAACACAAAATGAGCCTATTAATATAATTGTATCACCCCACAGCAATAACAGTATCAGATTATTGGATTCAGAATAAGGAGTGACCAAAGAGATCATCCCATCCAACTCCCTTATTTTGTAGATGACAAAGACAAGGCCCAGAGAGCTTGAATAACTTTCCCAAGGTGACATGGTCAGGTCCTTAAATCTGAAATCCAGGGCCCTCTCCAGCATACCATGCCACTTTTCTATTAAAAAATAAAAAGTTCTACTATATTTCTATGTCTGATAACACTCTACTTATTTGCTTGCAGATCCTCTTACTGCCAAAGGATTGTAGGTAATTACTATCATCATGAATAATTAACCATTAAGATTATAATAACAATAAATCATTCAGAAGGCATTTATTGAGGTATCTGCCTATGGGAATATAGAAGCTGATATTTCAAGCCCTTTAGTCAACATGTAGAAAGAAATTATTTTAGACTTTGCATTCCCAAAAATGCCACAGTACTGAGCAAATGCCCCTAAAAGACATTTTTTCTAAATGTTTTTGATTCTAGATGATATTGTATTGATTCTATGAATCTCAGAAAATTGCAGGATTTGTCCAAGGAGATGAATAATTATTCAGGTGAGATTCGCCTATCAACCCACTTGGGAAAAAAAATGAATCAAGGATTCTTGTTGACCAGACTATGACATGTAGTTGGATGATCAAGCTCTCAAGCGAGTCCATTATTCCTGTACACACAGGATTGGATCCTGGAGATGGGATCAGAGCCCACCCAACAGAAGGAAGAAAACAGGGCAGATTGTACTTGGAAAATGGTGCACTGGTTTCAAAGATTACAAACCATTCTCTGACATGAACACCCATCTTTTTAATATTAATAGTTTTCTGGTGAAACCATATAGCTGCAAATCACAGATGACCACGATCCCCAAAAAATCAAAATTGTGGGCAACATCAGGAATGATTCGTTTGGTCTAAGTAAACTGTAGCACAAAGTTTTATCCACGATATTTTGAATTAAGAAATGACACAAGTTATCAACCAGGGAATACGTTGTGAGGAAAGAAGATGGACTAATCATGTATGGAGCTCAAGAGATAAAATAATGACAGCTTGAACATCTTAGAAGTACATAATAAATGCCAAAGGATCGAGGGGAAGGCCTCCAATGTTTGAGAATCTCAGTGGAGTCTTCTAGGAGTGCATAGACACTATTTGTAAACAATAATAAAGTGTGAATGGGTTACTAGCGATATCTTTGGAAGACATAACAACATTTAAAACATCAAACATCCACTGAACCAAAAATCAATATTGAAGCCCAACACCTGATGTGAACAGATGTTGTAAATTAAAATTCTGGGGTGTCAGATAAAGAATTAAACGGTGTTACCTTTTCCTTGATTAAAAAAAAAGATTAGTGTGGCTTTCCCATTTTATGTGCTCTACTTCCTAAATTGCAGAGACTTTGTGGGGTAATATTTAAAGCCATGTTGCTCACAGTATTACCAAAATGGGCCATATAATACATTTGGACTTTTCCTTTTCCTCACTCAGATACCTACATTAGTCTCCATTGCCTTATTTTTTTATGTGAAGACCACAGTCCATCTAAGAACGTTATGATCTGAAATGGATAGTTTGGAAAGAGTCTTCCACAGGGAAAACGCACTTTGAGAATCAAGACAACTTAAGGGAAAGAGAAATATTGAACATGAAGATAATCTGAAAGTCAATAAATACTATAGGTTGTAACTATGGGAGTATATTGTAGGCTATTATTCACACCGATACGTACAAGACTCTGAGCTAGATGCCATTACAGGCTATTAATAATTCACTTCAATTAAAAAATGTATTAAGCATCTACTTATTCTATAAGGCACCGAATTAGGAGTTAGAAGCACAAAGACAAAAATAAAATCATCCTTGACCTCCAGGAAAATACATATTACATGTAATAAATAACAATGATATATACAGCAAATGAAGCAAAGACCAAACAAATATGTATGTAAAACATCTTCTCACCTTCCCAAGCCTTCTTTCCTTCTATATTGACCAGGACCTAGCTCAGTTATGGGAGTATAGGCTTTAGAGGTCTAAGTGATCATCAGCAGGCTAGAGATGAGAAAACTAAGACGGAGAGGGTCAGTTTACTTACAGAAACTCCTTCTAAAATATACCTGATGGTCAACACCCCTGGGAGGTAGGTACTATCATTATCCTAATTTTACAGATTGGGAAACTGACCGCAGTCAGGGGTTGTGATTTGCCCAGAATCCTACAGCTAGGAAATATCTGTGGCTATCTCTATCTTATAGACCAAAGAGACTCCACACAGTCAGCATTGCTGTATTTATGAATATTGACTGTCCTGAGCAATCTGAAGGCATACCTCTCTATTTTACTGTAGTTCTGGAAATTTCATGAATGCTACAGGAAGTCAAGTTTAGAAAAAAAATAAATCTTAGAGAATTGGTTCAAACTTGAGGCACAATTGAGAGTATGAGGTAGCAAGAGTGTTTGCTTCTGGATCAGGTGTATTGAAAGAATCTCCAAGTAAGAGAAAGAAGTATAAACAATTAAAGTTGGTCATGAACATGGAGATTATCTGATCCAACTTTAATCACATTTTCACAGATAAGAAAGTTGAAGCCCAGAGAAAACAAGCGACTTATCCAAACATTTCCAAAAAGTAAATGTCAGAGATGAGACCCAGTCAGGTTCCTGAGCAATGCCAACTTATCTAATAAGTTCACTAGATCTTCATGTGTCCAGAAGCTGCCAAGATTAGCAGAAGCAAGAATTTAGCCCAATCCCCTACCATTTTGACCTGGAGAATTTTCCTTTCCTCCATGGTATTCTGGAACAGAAGAGAGGAGGGAGGGAGAATGAGAGTAACACATCTCTCCTGCCCTTGCATCGTTCCCTGACAGAATCCTGGATTTACTCTCTTGAACACAAAAGAAAGGAAGATTAAATTCTGGTGGGTGGGTAGCAATTGTAGCTAAGGCAGAGAAACCCTTTACGGTACCAAAAATTGGGAGGAAAATGAGGTAAAGTGAGAACAGGGGGTCATCTTGCCTTAACCATTTAGTTTTAGGCTAAGAAAGGGAGTACTCATTTAATTTTAATCAGAACAAGTACTGGAGGGAGAAACAAAGTGGAAAGGTGAGAAGCAGGTTCTTAAAATGACCCTGTTGGTTCTTAAGGTACAGGGGTGGGGAGATGGATATAGAGAAAGATAGGATTTTTTTTTATCAATTCAGAATCTCTCTCCTTCAGTAACCTTATTTTAAATTCTAATCTTAATAATTAAATTCCCAAAGGTTTTAAGAAAGTAAGCCTTTAACCTGAGTTGCTAACCTCTACAAGTTAATTTCCCATAGGGCTCCAAGTAAAAACCAAAGGTATGGCAGAGCGAGAGAGAGAGGGTTGTTGCCTGGGGTTTGATGGCCACTGCTTTTGCATCACGGTCATCTGGGTGTGTTGGAAAGCTCCAGGAGAAAGGAGTCAGGATATGCATATTGAAGTGAATCCCAACTCTGCCCCCAAATAGATATATAACTGGACAATTCAGCTCACCTTTCCGGGCCTTCATGTCCTTATCTGTAAAATTAGAGACCTTTGAATCCTAGCATCCTATGATTCTCTAAGTTGCAGTTTAGGAAATTTATTTCATTGTCCTCTTAGTTGTGAGCACATATTAAGCATTTCCTGAGTTCCTGGCACCAGTCTAAACTCTGGGGATACAAAAGAGGCAAAAACACAGTTCTAGTAAGTCCTCAAGGAATTAAAATTTTAGAGTCATACAAGAAACAGTGACATTAATAAGGTCTTATAAAAACTATTACCTCTAGAAGACTGGCTCTCTATTATCTTGTAAATAAAATAGACATTTTTCAGCTTAGAATTTAAAGCCCTCAAAACACTGGCTCTAGCCTCCTTTGTCAGGCTTTTTCACATTATTCCTGTCAAACTGACCTACTTGCTGTTCCTCAAACTAGACATTTCATTTCCCTACTGAGGGCTTTTTGCAGTTTGTCCCCCATGCCTGGAATATATGCCTTACTTACCTCAGGCTCTTAGAATTCCTGGCTACCTTACATGCTTACTACGTCCTTTGCAAAACCTGAATTTGTTCAGATGTTCTAGAAAACAATTTCAAACCGTACCATAAGTCACTGAATGATACAAAACCATTATTCTCTGAGCTGCTAATGTTCTCTCTCCCTCTACTAATTATCTATATATTTATCTATGTACATGAATGTAAGCCCTTTAAAGTCAGGTAAGATTTTCTTTTCTTTTTACTCTTCTTCCCTTCCTTTCCTCCTTCTTTTCCTTTCCTTTCCTTTCCTTTCCTTTCCTTTCCTTTCCTTTCCTTTCCTTTCCTTTCCTTTCCTTCCTTTTCCTTCCTTTTCCTTCCTTCCCTCCTTCCTTCCTTCCTTCCTTCCTCCCTTTCTACTCTAGTGCCCAACACAGTGCCTTACCCATAGTAAACAAAATACTTAAAATGATTGTTGGATTAGATTGCAATGGAAATTACACCCCCTCCACACAAATGGTCAAGAAATCCTTGTTCCTCTGGACATCACTCAGCCCAGAATAAAGTCACTGAATTTCTTCATGATCTTGAAAACTTGGTAGCTAATTACAAGACCTGGAATGTGATTTGGTCTCCCAGAGGAAGGCAACAACCTGGTTCTAACCTGAACATTCATGACAAGCTTCAGGGGTCTACCATACCACTATTATGGCTTGTACCACATTCTGAGGGTATTCAATGAACTCTATGCAATGCCCACCTAGTGGTTTCTCTGGTGTATACCTTTGTTAAGTAAGAGCAAAGGGAATCATGCTGATTATGTCCACATCTGGGGAGACTACTCAGTAAGTCAGCACCAGAGGTAGGAAAAGAATTAAAAATGACTTATTCCCTTTAATTTAATAATAGATTCCCCAACTAATCTTGACATAGCATGGTGTGGTAGGAAAAAAAACAAACAAACAACAAAGCACTGGATTTAAAGTCCAAAGGACTGTGTTCAAATCCTAACTCCAACAATAATAATTAATAATTATTAGTAACAATGACTAATTTGTTATTAATGATAACTAATAACAATAACTAGAATTTATAGGGCACTTAAAGGTTTACAGTACTATACTCTGTACATGTGTTTTCTCCCTGGAGTCTTAAAATAATCCTGAGAGGTGGTAGTTGTTATTATTTCCATTTTTCTAGATGAGGGAACTGAGTCCCATACATATTAAGTGACTTTCACAGTATCACACAGCTACTAAGTGCGTGAGGTAGGGCTTAAATTTAAGTCTTCTGGACTCTACATGCAATGCTCTATCCAATTCACCATATATGTACTGGTTTTCCATGGGCAAGTCAGCTGACTTCTCTCTTATGTGTTAACTGGGAATGATAATATTCATACAATTTACTTCCCAGAGTTGAATTGAAGAGAGCCCATTGTAAACTTTGAAATACTATATAAATGTGAGTTATTATCATTTTGGAAAACTATCCAGATGCTAGTTTAACAGATGGAAGAAAATTTCTGTCTATCCTTTCACAAGCAAGTTTTCCTTCTGATTATTGATTCTTGAAGAATTAAGCATTTGTTGCTGCCCACACCAACAGCAGATGGTGTCACCATTTGGCAGGAATGTGGTGCCCTGAAGTAGGAGGCTCAGAAATATCAAGTTACCCTCAGTAGATGGCAGGTAGGGATTGGTTAAATTCCAAGGCCTGGGGGTGTGTGGGGAGGGTGGGGGAAAGAGCTGAATGCATCATGTAACAAAAGGGAAGGAAGTAAACACATTTCCCATTGGTTATTAAAAGATCTTTCAATGTGAAAGGAAGTTGGCTGGCAGAAACTCCCTAGGCATTGATGAAAATTCAACTTTCCTTGCCAACTAAGAAACCCATTTCTCATCCCAGGAAAGCCACATTTTATAAGACTCCTTGACCCACCTCTAAATCATAATATATTCTTAAAAGCTGCAAAGATATCCTACAGATATTTAAAATTGTTCTTTTTCTTCATTATTCTTCAAGATGATCTCAATACTGATCTTTCCAAGAGATGAAGACATTTGGTGTGCCCATAGATCAGTTGCTTTAGCCATTAGGTGAAAATATGAATGGCTAGCCTTTATATCAAAAACACAAGAGTCTTTTGAAGGAAGGAGTAAATTATTACCTTAGGACAGGGGCTCTTAATGTTTACATGTATGTGTATGCCATGTAGTCCTTCCAAGAATAAGGTTTTTAAATGTATAAAATAAAATATATAGGATTACAAAGGAAGTCAATGCTGAAAAGCATTTTTTTTTTATCAAACTTGTGGACCCAAGTTAAGGATGGCTGACTTGGGAAAATATTAGAAATCATTGAACAGGCATCTAGTAAGGATCTACTATGTTCCAGAGACTGATAATTTAAAGAGAAAAATAAAAAAGGCGCTGATCTCAAGGATCTTTAGAGAATGCATCTTTAATTTAAATAAACCACAGAGTGGAAAGATGACTTCAAAGGTCATCTGGTGCAACTTCTACCTGTGTAAGAATTCCCTCCACAAGGAAGGGAGAAAGGAAGAGAAAAGAGCAAAGGAAAGAGTATAAAAATGACCTAGCACAAATTCCTGACTATTTAAAATGTATAAAGACCATCAGGCAGCTTCTTCCCCTTCCCCCCCCCTTTTTGAGTCTGCTAGCCAGCAGGTCATCAAGGTAACAACAAAAAGAAAAAAAATTAACATAAAAATACTCAACATGAATACACATTTTCTAAGTATTTTACTGATACTTCCATTTTGCATATGGCCAACCAGAAACCCAGAGAGATAAAGGCAGAAAGGATGGAAGAAAACCCTATATTACTGACTTCAGGCTCATATTGCTTGCCAAAATTCTATTTCCTAGTTATCTTCCTGATAAAAAGCCTTCTTTGTGTATATGGAAGAGACAAATAGAGAAGGGTATGGATTCTAAGAGAAGTAAACTGGTGTAAATCCAGCCACCCATGGAATGGAATACAATGAGAATAATAAGAAGCCTTTTCCGTCATAGTTCAAGAACAAAGAAGATGGTATATTTAGTAGAAATAGGATTGACACAGCAGCTCTCCTAAATTATTCCCTTGGCTAGTCCCTGCTCAGAGATAGCAGGGATTATCCCAAACCAGTTATATAGAATGTGGAACAATTCCTACCATTTACATTGAAACCGATGTCTGGGCCAGATTGGAATAAGTCTGATGCCAATTACCATATTTCAAAAACTGTACAGCATGATAGCAAATGTAGTCATTGCTGCAGAAAGAAATGTAAGTAGAAGACAGAAAGAAATCTGTTTGCTTTTGTAAGCCATCTAGAAAGCTCAATTTGATTTAAAAAAATTTTGTTGGGGTGGCTAGGTGGCACAGTGAATAGAGCACCAGCCCCAGAGTCAGGAGGACCTGAGTTCAAATCTGGACTCAGACACTTGACACACTTACTAGCCATGTGACTTTGGGCAAGTCACTTAAACTCAATTGCCCTCCAAAAAGCAAAAAGAAAAAAAAATATTTGTTAAGGCTACTATGTGAAAGGTGAGAGGCATCATGGCATAGTAAATAGAGGACTGACGTCAAGAAGACACTTGTTTAAATCCTGCCTCTCATACACTATATATTAGCCCTGCAATGTAATTTAGCCTCTCACATCTCCTAGGCAACTGACTATGACTGTAACTTACAGATGAGTTGTTTTTCTACACTGGTGGAGGAACTTTCCACAATAGAAATCCCCAATAGGATGCTTGCACCCATACATGTAGGGAAACCCCAAGTCCCTCTCTACCCCCAAACAGCATAAGGCATTCTGTCAAGCACTGGTTGGAAATAAAAAAAAAAGGTTAAATTCAAACCATGCCAGTTCCTGACCTCAAGGAGCTTATATTCTTACTGAAGATGGTGTGACCAGCTTTTGAAACTAATTTATTTGAGTAGACTCTCCCTTGACATGATCAGAGGCAGAGGCACATCAGAGTTAGTGTATAGAGAGCTAGTTTCTGAGTCAAGATGACCTTAGGTAAAGTCTTGCCTCTGCCACATACTGGCAGCAAAGTTATTTGATTCCTCAGTGTCTCCAGGTAATTTTCTTCAAACAGTATATTATTACCAAGAAGTTTCCAATCTGCATCAATAGAGGGAATTTCCTTCCTAACTGGGAATTCTCCAAAACATGGAAAGTATCATAAGTTTTATCTAGAAAACAAAATAAAACCCATCACCTTAATAAAAGAAGGCTAGATTTGAAATATTTAACTGAAAACAATGGAAAGTGAGTCACTGAAGGATACAAAAACTTTGGGAATAACAGTGTCCTATGCTTAGTTTTGCTATGATTTAGGTAGTCCCAAGGCAATTCATTTCTCATCTTTCTGAAATATGCTACTTGTAATTTAGATATGAATATTAATTATAGTCATATATAAAACACCGAAAAACTTTAAGAAAGTAACAATATTGCCTCATGTTTCTTCTCTTTGAATTCTTACCAAAGGGAGAATTACCTTCCCTTTTCCCTCCTCTCCTTAAAACTCTGGGGGGAAATGAATGTTCCACCACTGTTTCCATAAATGAATCCTGAAGGGGTGTGCTTCTCATTAATCCTGAGCTAAGGTGTGGAATCAGACACAGAGGGAGCTAGGGTCTCACCAGTTTACAGGGCCTGAGGCATGCTATAGAGCAAATGTCAAAGTTTTCCATTCTTCTGTCTCTGCACCCAGCTGAGCTGTTTTATTTAAGTTCTTGGGTCCTAAGGAGACAAACACTAGCTGTCAAATGCTCTCCCACCCTGCTCCCCATCTCACACACGTATACATGAACAACACCCGTGTTCAGGAAAAGTCGATCAATTCTTGCAAAAAGCTGTCTCTCAATAACATTCTGCAAGGTCTGAGGACTAAATGATTTCTGAGGCAGCCGTGACCCTCTGTGACCTTGTTTGCATCTGTCTCACAATGCTTGCACTCATACAACACGATGTGTCCACTGACCCTTCCCTCAAAAGCCAATTTTAACTATGACTGGAACGTTGAATTCATAGACAGAGAAAAAACTGTGTGCATCCTAGATAGGGTGGGGATGGGGTGGGGTGTGAAGGACACTGCTTTTAATGGATTAGAGCAAGAAGCAGGAGCTGCCCCTGGGAGAGGCGGTGAGGAGCAGCTAGCCTGAGTGAACTGAGTATGCTGTTTCACTCTTCTTGGAAGAAGTACAAGTGGAGGTGAGGGGCTGGGGACGGTTTCTCATGTGATTATGGCTACCAGTGGTGGTCAGTAGTATTAGAGTCAAATTGCCTGAAGGCCGGCTTTCTTTGGGCACCATGGACTTCAGGGAGTAGATCTTGTGATTTCATTGGTATTGGGAAGTACCAGGAGAGGGAATTTCCTCTTCAAAGGCAAGCCAGAACTTTCTCTGCCCTTATCATCAGAGAGTTACCTAGAACACTGAGAAGTCAAGGGTGACGTGGCCAGAATCAAGCTGCCTCTATCCATCATAATAACATGCTGTCAGTTACTGTGTACTATGAAAAGGAGGAGAGAGACTCCTTCTCCTCCTCCTTCTCCTTCTCCTTCTCCTTCTCCTTCTGCTTTTTGGAGGGGGAAAGCAGGGCAGTTGGTGTTAAGTGACTTTCCCAAGGTCACATGGCTAGTAAATGTTAAGTGTTTGAGGCCACATTTGAACTCAGGTCCTCCTGACTCCAGGGCCGGTTCTCTATTCACTGTGCCACCTAGCCACCCTTACTGCACATCTTCTATCCCATCATTTAAGCCAGGATAGAAAGCAATAAATCTAAAGTCTGAAGGGAGAGACTGTCAGTCTAGTGGTCAAACACTAGCTACACAGTTCCTCTTAAATCTAGTACTTGCAACTGGTCATTCTTTCTACCTGAAAGCCCATGAGACAACAGCTCCATTTTACACAGCAGGGAATATCCTTACTGTTTTTCCCCCCTCTATTATAAATGGACTGACACAGAACTCCTGGCCATCAAGAATGCTGTTGATCTAAAATTTAGAACATCCATTCTGAGTCAGAAGGAGGAAGGACATGACCACTCTTTGTATCTCTCCCTCCACTTCCCTCCCCTTCTCCTTCTCTCTCTTTTCCCTTTCTTCTATTTTCTGTAACATCAAGGCTTCTTGCAGTTGCTATGGGGGTGTAAGACCAATAACACCAGCACACAGGAGGGCTGCTAGCACAGGCTCTTTGATCTACTTTTCTCAAGGAAAACAACTCAAAATGGGTCAACAATCTTACTTTAATTAAACATATATCATTTAACTAGTTCAAGGAAAAAAGTCAGCACCCAGAGAATACAAACAGAAATTACAAGCAGGAAAAATAGCATGCCAACAGATGGGCTTCTAACCTTCTGACCAAATAATACATATACCATAGATCAACAGACAGATCCAACTGTCTGATCATTATATACATATATAGTTACAAGACAGAGAAGCACAAACATCTGGGTTTTCAAAGTTGGGTGGGGGGGTGCTCCTTAATAGCTACCCAGAGTCTCATCTGACCAAATCACACAAATTCTCTTTCACTGAGTAAGCTCCAAAGCAAAATGCTCACTTCAGAGTATATAGACCCTTCTTTGGGGTCAGAGGGCATCACAATACTTGTGACCCACTGCCTAATAACAAAGTAAAAAAAGGTGTGGGCCTTCCTAAACAACAAGCCTCCTTTAATCAAGCTTCTCTTGTTGGACTCCACTGAGGCCTATTAATGGGAGGGGAAGATCTTCAACTCCCCTTAACATTACACCTTCCTTCCTCCTATTTTTTTTTTTTATTTTCTTCAGGCTTTTCCTAGTAACTAGGGTAAATTAACTTGGCTTTGCCTCTGAAGACTTTAAACTGAGCTAGGAGCTTAGATGCTAAGACACATCATGTAGTCATAGGATGTGAGATGCTACCTCAACTCTGCCCCTTATTATTTGTATAATCTTAGGTAAGCCACTTATCATGCCGGGCCTCAAGTTCCTCATCTGTAAAAATGAACGGATTGAATTACATGTCCTCTGAGATTGAGGTCCCTGCCAACTCCAAAATCTGGGCTTCTAAAATTCCTGCACTGCATCTTAAAGTAAATTATCACAAACAGCTATTTTAACTCTTCTGTAACTATCTAGGTAGCTTTTATTAGGTCACTTAATGTTCCTGAGTTGCCTCAACTTACCGTCAGTAAAATGAAGGGATCAAACAAGATAATCTCTTAGCTTTTTTTAAGATATGAGTTCCTTCTTCCACCCAAACTGAAACATTTTAACTTTTTTATCTCTGTCAAAGATTTCATCTGCTTCTTTGCCCAGTTTCAACTCCATAGAACATGATGCTCCTCCCAGCATAAGCTCTCCTCACTTATAAACTCAACACCAGGCTGCTGATTCAAGCCTTGACATTACCTCCCTTGGAGGTTGGAGGAAGAGACACCAAGCTTCTTCCAATGCTTTCCTTTGTAGAGGGAAGAAACTGTTCTCTCAGTTCATTCCACTTTGCATCTGCCTTTGCATCCCTGGAACAATGTGCTACCCCCCACACCATGCCAAGTATCCTTTTCTAACTTTTCTAACCTTACCATTTGCTTTCATTCCTTGCTTTGTATGTTGTCCCCCCTCTTTAGATTTTAAATTCTTTGAGGGCAGGTACTGCCTTTCTTTTTATTAATGTATCCCTAGCACTTACTACGGTGTTTGACACATACTTGGCACTTAATTGATGGTTATCAGATGGGACTGAGTTGGATTGGGAAGGATATTACCATGAATTTCCCTGACCCAGAGCTCTGGGCTGGACTCTTGGCTCTATTACTTAGGTCAGTTAAAGTAACTATACTTCAATTTGATTATCTATAAAATGTGGGGATGTAATAGCTGGCTTGTGAGACTGCTTCAAGCTCTAGATCTATGATTCTTCCAGGTATGTGGGTTTTTAAGTGAGAGAAAGTCTCAACTCTTTACTCTCCATCACTCTCTACATTCAATTAGTTGCCAAACCCTGACAATTCTACCTCCACTTCATATTTTGCATATGTCTCCTTCTCTACAATCTCATGACTATAGGCCCCATTCACCTCTCACTTGGACAAACTCATTTGGTCCCTTTGAACTGGGGCTCTTGCTCAATATGGCTTCTGACCCATCCTAAAGCACAAGCCTATCCATATCAGTCCTCTGCCCAAGGATTTCCAATGGTTCCTTCTTGCCTCAAAGATAAAGTCCAAATGTAGCTCTTTCATTTTCCAAGCCTTCCCCAATCTGACACCAATCTACCTTTCTAGACTTACTCCCTTTTATATACTATATCCCAGCTGTTCTCTGTATACAACATCCAACATTGCTTGTAATAGTAAGCAAAGTAGTACTTTGCTGCTTGTTTCAGTTCTTCAGGTGCCTTTGATTTTATCAAGTCTTTGTTGGAAACACTATACATTGTGTTGACCTTAATAGGCATAAGTAAGTTTGGAGACTTTCCCTGCCCTTAATAGGCATCATATGGAGCCCATGGTGGGAGGAACTGGCCAAAAGAGCAGAACAGGAAGAAGAGTAGAGAAAAGCTTGAGCACAAACTGGGACCAAGCAGAACTAAGAGGAAGAATGATTGTGATTTTGGTATTCTGTCTGTTTGTTCTGTCTGTGCTGATGTTACTTTGTCAGAATGAAACATTCTGTCTGTTGAGAGAGGACTTTACCAGAAGCCCTGAAAGAGGACTTTACTGCTGATATGGAAGTCCTAAAAGAGGCCTTTATTACTGTTTACAGAAGTCCTGGGTACTTACTATTCATTTGTGTTTGATTTCTCAGAGAGAAGCTTTGTCTGTTGGTTCCTGTTACTTTGTCACTCAGAAAGTGAGTTGAGATGATAGTATCAGCAATGAGTGTAAATATTGTTGTAGCTCTGTTAAACCTAATGTGTGTAAATATTGTAGTTTTGTTAAAGCTTTGTGTTCCTATAAACAGAAACTGCAAAGGGGATGGAGTGGATTAGTCCCTATGGGCTGTGATACAGAACCAGAGCAGAGAGCTGCCTACCTGAGAATCCAGGCAAGAGTCAGAACAATCTAGACAAGATCTGGAAGTGTGAAGAAGAAGCCATGGGGTTTGAAAGTCAGGCTCAAATTAAGATGAAGGAAGACTTTCCTTGAGTACTCAGTGCTGACTGATGGTATTGTAACTTATTTACCCAGGGGTAGATGGTGTTTGTACTTTCTGTTACTCTAAGGGATGATTGACTTAAGGAGGATTGGAAGCTAGCCTAGAGTCAAGATGAAAGACTTTACTTGGGTACTCAATACTGATTGAGGAGATTGTGACTTACTGAATGATATGTTTTGTTTAAGACTATGTGGCTACCTTAGCAATAGGTTGTTATGTGATATTGTTGTTAACGTCATGCTTTAGTTTCTTGAATGTTTTGCTTTAATTTATTGCTGAAAAATAGAGAGTTCACTATACTATGTGATTAGATTCTTAAAGTTATTCACAACAGCAGTCCTTGGCAGGGCTGCTTGTGATTGGCTTTATATCCCTCCAGGCCTGTGAATAGGTAGTCCTCCAGGTATGGAATACCATTTCCTCCTCTTACCAGTATTTCATAAAATGCCAAATTCACTCTAAAGCCAAATTCATGCTTCTCCAGAAAGCCAATTCTGATCCCCCCAGTTGCTAACCCACCTCCAAAATAAGTTTGTATCTATTTTTGCATTTAGTCTTGTGCACACAGGTTGTTTTTCTCTACTATAATGTAAGATTTTTAAAGACAGAGACAATTTAATTTTTGTCTTCATATCCCAAGCATCTGACAAAGTACCCGATGCATTCTATGATTGGCCTTCTATCCATCATACCATGCTGAGTTAGATCTAGGCAGAATGATTTTCTGATTTCCCTCAACAATGTTTGGCTACTTCTGTAAGAACACAGAAGGCAGATGGCTTGATGGAGAGATAACAGTATCCTAATGGGGAAGGAATAGTTTGGCATTTGATTGAATGAGAGAAGTCTGGAAATTTTCTGTGATGATTCTCAATTTCAAAAAAAAATTATCATATTATTTACCAGCCATTCCCAAAGAATTTCCTATGTACTCATATGATTTTTCTGAGCTTCAGGCAATGCCACTGAACCATGGTAAGTAATTAATAAATGTTTGTTGAATGAATGAATAAACTAGTATAATGGTCTCTCAACTGGTCTCTCAGACCTGTCTCTTCCCTTTAAAACCCATCTTTCAAAAAGCTGATAAACTGATATTCCTAAAGAGGAGATCTGATCATTTCACTCCCTTTCTCAGGAATCTTTAGTGGTTCAGTGGTTAATAAAATTAAAATGACTCTGTTTATCCTTTTTTGCCACTTTCCAATCCAGTTCCCATTTGTTCTTCCATGTTTTTTACATTACTTCTCCTCATGCATTTTTTATTCCAAGAAAAGTGACTTATTTATGGGTTTGTTTGTTTATTTTTTTCAAAATCTATCAATTCTATGTCTTTGCCCAAAGTGTCTCTCATGCTTGGGAATCTCTGGTCACCCCAGTTTCCTGGAAGCCCATGCTCTGAGACTCAGAAAGAAGATTCATTATCTTCTTTCTCCCCTGCAGTTGTTAGCACTTTCTTCTATGCCCAAAATAACTGTATATTTACTTTATATGTGTTTTCCACTGCCTTATATACATAAGGCTTTCCCTCCAGTAGAATGGAGGCTCCTTGTGAGTTTATCTTCACATTCCTGATATGAAGGATAAACCACAGCCTAGCACAAGACTTGTTGAAATGAACTGAATTCGGTGGAAATTTGTTCTATCATTCCTGAAGACAATAGTCATTTACCCACCATAGTTCCTTGTTTAGTAGTAATAATGATGCTTACCTTCACTGCCTTCAACTCTGACATTCAAAAGCAATTTGTGCTATGTGTTTATCTTTAAGTATCATTGCTATAATGACCTGATGCACAGGAACTGGTTTAGGTAACCTTCAATGTAAACACTGAAGGGAGGCCTGCAATTAGTCTCATGGAAAGCAGGGATCAGCAGGTAGAAATGGAAGGTGGAACCTCCCTTACCTACATGTTCCCTGTTGTCCTGTATTTATTTCTGTTTCTTCCTGTTCCAAAAGTCAGTTTCTGAGAATTTTCACAAAGATAGTGTCCATAAGCCATCATTAACATCATGCTGGCTGGGCTTTGCCCATGGCTACAAAGAGTTAAGACAAAGCAAAACGACCATACCATAGAAAATTTACATTGTAATAATAATAATAATAATAATAATAATGATAATGATGATGATGATGATGATGACAATACTTGACCTCATAGCTCTATTATTCAAGGTTCTTATTTTATGTTTCAACAATCCCTAATTTTGCCCTTGTGGAGACTCATATTACCAACTTAGATGGAAACTTCTCTTCATCTGTTGCCATAGCCAAATAATTCATTGTCTCATTGCCAAATCTCCAGTGATGAACCTCTCCAAACTTAGCTAGGCTGGATCCTGGATGGTAGATGGACAGTGTACTTATCACTGAATTGTAGGATCTCTTCTTACTCAAAGCCATTCCAGCTTAGTCAAACCTGCTAGAGGCATGGCTGGTACTGGCATGACACTTGGGAACCCAGTATTATTCCCATATAATCCACAGGGAGACATTAGAGGAGATATTCAGTGAATCTTTTAAATGTTTGGAAATTTCCAATCCATAAATTTTCAAAAAATCCTCCTTTCCTAAATGAGGATAAAGTGTAAACACGTGAATTTTGTATGATACTCCCTGGCATGCATCAATTATCTGAATTTATGACCACTTATCATAAGAAAGTAGTTATTTCCAGGGCTGTAAATACCCCCAGAAGAAGCTACGTGCTATTTTCATCCAGTATTTCACAGGTACAGATATAATGCTAGATAATATATGATAGTGCCACATAGATTTCTAGGACTTGGGAACCACAGTTAATCAGTTTACTACCTTTGCCTTTAGCTTATTAATAATTAATATTGATAGGTACATGTTTTATCATTTGATCCTTCTAACATTCCTATGAGATCAATTCTATTATTATACCCATTTTATAGGAATGGGAAACTGAGGCCTATAGAGCATAAGGACTTGCATATAACCACAAACTAGGAACTGTTAGGTGCTGGCTTCAAAACCAGGTCAGTCAATTCTAAGTCTAACACCCTTTCTGCTAAACAGATTCAAAGAAGTTCGGAGTTAGAAGGGATCTCAAAGAATACATATGAACAAGAATCCCTTCAAGAACTTGGATATATAGACAATTCTTCTCACTCTACTTGTCCTCAAAGCTGTAGGGCGTTTGCCTGAAGATCTCCATAAGAGGAAGCTCCCTACCTCTGAGGCATAGCAATAATTGCTTTTCTTAACATCATGATGCATTCTTCCTTCCTTCTCCCATCAATAATATTGGCATATCATTCCTCCTCTAGGCTTTCAAATGTCTGCAAATCCAACACCTTCAGAAGGCTAGCATATGACTCTGCCATATCTCTGATAGCCATAGACATTGTATTTGGAGTAGCTTTATCATCTTTTCTGCTTTTGTGGAAACTAAATGGATCCCTAGGTCAGAGCTCACCTGCACCTGATTCAAAGTATGTCCTTCCACAGCAGATTTAACCAGTTAATAATTTTTAAAAATTAACCAGCAAACCTAGAGAGGTGAAGAAATGTCTTCCCCCAAGTGCCCAAATTCTTATGAATCCCCACACTTGGATTCTCCTGGTATTGGTTCCTCAGACAGCTTTGAAAGTCAGATCAGGTTTCAGCCATAAGCCAGCTGGCGCTATCCATTTAAAGGAAAACAGCGATGTAAGTGAGCAAGATTCTAATCAGTAAGTCTAATTACAAAGTAGAGTAAATCATTATAAATGTTTTTAAAAGTGTCTTAAACACAGCAGAAAAAAAAAGAAAAATTAGCAGCCAAACAGGAATCGGCTATATTCATGGTTTGATGATATTGCATGGATTTCAGAAGACTCACATGAGTACATAGGAAATACTGTGGGAATTTCTGATAAATGGAATGGTCATTAATTTTTTTCTCAAATTTAGAACCATCACAGAAAATCTCCAGCCCTTTATCATTTAATCAAATGCTAAACTGTTCTTTTTCCCATTAGAATCCTGCTATCTTCCAATCAAGCCATCTGCCTCCTATGCTCCTATAGGAGCGGACAAACATTGTTGGGGGAAACTAGAAAACCATTCTGATGGAATCTAACTCAGCATGGTGCAGTGGATAAAAGACCAGTCTTAGAATGAGAGGGAACCAAGTTCAAGACTTGAATCCAACACAGAGCAGCTGAGGAGGATGGACAGCCTACTTAAACACTCCATGTTCTAGGAAAGTCACTAAAGTTTTAGATTATATATCAATGGATAATCTAATATCAGTGGAGTAAGTGATCAAAATGGCATTTCACTATATACACACCCCCACACACACCCTGAAGAGTCAAATGGACTTTGACTGTGGCATTCAGTTATTTTATTTTTAGTGTATTGATTCTATCCTTTTCCCCATAGCATATATTCCAAATCTTCAATATTCATCCAACTTCCCATTCCACATGATTACACCATCACTCTGAGAAAATGACCTCACATCTCCCCTACTTTACTGAAAATATAAAGGCTGTCTTCTATGAACCCCTTTACTACTCTTATCTAAAATGGTGTGCCCTTACCCTTAGATGAATAAGGTTCCCCTTCCTCATTCTCAAATTTTACCCCATGATTTTGTTCAGTGAATGATAATCCTAGGGCTTCAAAGAATATCAAAGATCTTCTTGTCTGATCCTACCATTTGGTAGATAAGAAAGCAAGGACTCAAGAAGTTATTATGACTTACCCAACGTCACACATGTCGTATCAGAGGAAGAATATGAACCCAAGCCCTCTGACTCCAAAGATAATGCATTTTCTATTGTACAATGTAGCCTCTTTTGACACATATTGAATTTATGAAATGATGATGATGATGATGATGATGGTAACAACTAATATTTATATATCTACTCACTATGTGCTAGGCACTGTGCTAAGGGCTTTTTTTTTAAAACATCTCAGCTAGTAAGTGCATTGGGACAATTTAGACTTCTGGTTTTCCTGATTTCAGGCCCAGAGTTTTATTTTTTTGCTTCTAAAAGGCAGAGACCACTTTGTTTCTGTCAGAATCCTTGGTATCTAGCCCAGGGCCTTGCACTGCTCTTAGCATATGCTTAATAAATATTTGCTGAGTTGAATTAAACTAAAAAAAACCACCCTCAGTTCCATGGGCCTATTGAGAATAAGAAGAATTCTAGAAATCTCCATTGATACCACACACTGAAATTCACATTGTGCCACAAATGAAGTTTGTAACAACTGATTCACAGAAAGAAGTGGGGAAGAGAGGGTGAAATGATGCTGACTGGAAAGTCTGCCTGCATTATAAAAGGAAGAGTGACATAATGGACAGAGAGGATCAGTCCTGGTTAGAAAGTTTGGGGTTCAAGGGCTGCCTTGGACATACGTTTGAGTGATGTGTGGGGTGTTTAGGAGGCCTAGCACCTCTGATATGAGGATTTGCCAAGTCCTTTTCAGAGCTGTTCATCCATCCTTGGCATCTACCTTATTCAGTCAACTGAGGCTCTAAGAAGCTGGAGCATATGCAGAGGCAAACTGTCTTAGCAGACAGGCTAACCCAGGTTGAGGGTAACCAATGGGCCTCAAACCTCTTAGTGAGTTAGTTAGTGAGATGTTTACCCAAGCACGAGAAGAGTCTCCCTCAGGGAATGGGTGGATAAGAACAACTTGTTAGAGTCTATTCAGGCACTGAAGATGCCAAGATCATGCCCCGCATCCTGGGCCATCACCACTTGTCCTGACTCTTGTCCTACCACTGGACTTCTGTGACTCGGGAAGAGAGTATGATGTTGATGACTTTATGCAACTCTTAAATCCAATTCAGGCACAAGTCAAGATATTCTCCTCCTGATGTCATCAGTACTCTTCAAACAAAACAAAACAAAACAACAAAAGGACAAATAGCAACAGCTGTGAGACCATAGTTGAGCCCCTTAATTTCTTAGTAGAAGCTAAAGAGACTAAAGAACCTCTCCAGAAACTAAGAGTATAAGTTACAGACAAGTTGTTCATCATTGGAAGGATTTCCTATGACAAAAGAGCCATTATTTCTTCCAATATAAAAGCAACAACCTCAAAACTCTTCTATTCCAGATCCCTCATAATTTTAAACATCTCCTTCTCATCCTAATGTACAATATTAATACGTGAGTATTTAGCCTTTAGCTTCCAAGCTTGCCTTCTGTTCCTGCACTGTCTTGTCCTAGTTGTTTGCCCAGCTCTATCAGGGCATCACAGACTCAATCCTCCTGCCCATCTGCTTCAATTGTTTCTGAATAACTCTGTTATAAAAGCATGCTCCCCCAAAGTCACCTAGATTTGTTGTTCATAATGTCCTTGGAGATGATGAAGAACAGAAGTGTAAGGCATCCTGGTGTTGAGAATTAGTCCTGTTTGAATGCACGGAACAAAAATATAGAGGAACTCTCCTGGGTCCTTATCATTTGTGAGGTAAGGACCTATTCTCTTAAAACTTTTCTGTATTTAGTAACAAAAACAAAAGTTTTCATTGATGTGTTTTGTAAGTTGCTTCCCTTACAACTATTCAATAGAGCAGGTATCTCCATTTTCATTTTACAAAAGAGGAAGAGTGAGCTCGGAATGGTTAAATCACTTTGTACAGTAAATAGAGCTAATCAGTAGCAGAGCTGAAGCTTGAAACAAAATTCTGACTTCAAATCTCATATTTTTCTCCTGCACGATGCCGCCCATTCAGCACAATTTTTAAAGGAATAGTCCCTTGATAGAAGGCAAGCTATAACTTTCTCAGATTAAAAGAATGATAACTCAAATTTATATAGCACTATACTAAACAAATTTGTGAAGTTCTCTATATAAAATCTCATTTGACCTTCACAACTCCCTATGTCCCTCATCTTTTGCCATAATTAATATAAATATTATGATTTTAATTTTAAAAATGAGGAAAATGAAGCAAAGGAGTTTAATGGCTTGACCAAGATCACAAAGTCAGTGAACGAAAAGTGAACTCTTTGAGGGCAAGAGCTGTTCCATTTTTAATTTTTTTTTTTGGTCTTTGCATTATCAGCACCTATTTGTTGGGAAGTGCTGTTAATCCTTCATTCTTGAAGAAGACCAACAACATCACAGGTGTGATGTCTTGACTTGCCCATGAATTTGATTCATATGTTGTTGAATAATAAATGCTTGTTGAATTGAATAAGTCAATGCCTGGCTAGCTGGATAAATGGGTGAATTGGCATAACTGTTACTGAAAATGAGATCTCTAGACACCATATACAATATTCATTTAATAACCACTTGCCTCACTGACTGCGGGCTTAGCGTTGACTGCCACCAATTACTGGCTAGAGTATTTCTCTCCAAGCTCACCAAATTCCATTCTGGCTCTCCTACTGGGTTCCATTTTTTTTGCCTCTCCAACAGCCCTGAAACTACTGTGCCCTACTTACAGGATCTGTCATGCTGGCTATGATTATAAACCTCTTGTATTAATAAACTGGGAGTGCCTTATTTTAGACCCTTGACATCTGTCACATACATATTAAGCGAAGTTTTAAACTTTAAAATGCCTATTTCCTGAAGGATGTAAGACACACACTGTGAAGGCAAGGACTTTGTATAAACTACAGCACTAGCATTTAAAAGGAGGATTATCTGTATTAGCAAAATGGCAGTTCTCTCCCTAGGAATCACCACCCCCATTCACAGCTACAGAGATAATGAAACAGTACCTAGTATTTCTAGAAACTGCTTAAGGTACTGTTGTGCTAAATATATTTACTTTGCTATTTCAGGTATTATAACCAAGTTCCCCTGCAGTCCAATATGGCTGCTGGTAAATAATACAATTGACTAAAAATGCGGAAGTCACAGGATCATAAAAATAATTCTAGTTCAACCCTCTCCTTTTGAAGATGAGGAAACAAAGGAGTCACCGTATGAAATGTGTGAGGAAAGGGAGAGGGGATGTTCAGAGAATCTTTGTTCAGATCCTGACCCTGGAATTTGCTACCTGTGTGATGCATCTGAGACTCAGTTTCTCCCTCTATAATATGAAGCAGTTAGACTACACGACCCCTGAGATCCTTTCCAGCTTGAAATCTATGATCTGTGATAGACTACTCGCCCAAGGTAACATCAGTAAACAGCAGCAGAGAGTTATATTTTGGTTTTCCCTCAGGCTTTCTTGTTATTTTTTGAATCTTTCTTTTTTCCACTTGAAAAATGGTAACATGTAACAGAAGACTTCAAGGGGGCTATATCATATATTAAAGATAAGAAATGTAGATTTCAGGGGGTGGCTAGGTGGCGCAGTGAATAGAGCACTGGCCCTGGAGTCAGGAGGACCTGATTTCAAATCCGGCCTCAGATACTTAACACAAAAACTAGCCGTGTGACCTTGAGCAAGTCACTTAACCCCAACTGCCCTCCAAAAAAAAAGCAAAAAAAAAAAAAGAAATGTAGATTTCAGTCTCTTATTAGCATCAATGCCCATTCCTTAAAAATATAGTCTCCAAATGAATATTGTATATAAAGAGCAATGTTTCTAATAAAGGTTCCATGGATTGAATAATCTCTGCATTTTCCAAATTTTTGATTTTTTCTGTGCATAACATTTATTCTGAAAGCTTTATAATTACAAAAATTACTGTAATATAACGTCCTCACCCTCCAAATTTAAAACACAAAAACATCAATACCAAGAAGAAAAAAAAACTCTAATAGGTAATGTTGTATCTCTAACAATGAATTTTTTAAACCAAGCCGGGAGAGCTTCAGTATACTAGAGAGGAGAAAACACTACTATTGAGCCCATGGAGAGGAAATAAAAATAAGATTTAACCTGAATAGGTAAACCAGTATTTCCAAGAGACAAAACTGGTTTATTAAATATAAGCTTCAGGAGATCTAGACTCTAGTGGTATCAGGGACAGTGAAACTTTAGTGATGTAATTTAACTGCCCTGTTCCTCAGTATCTGCATCTAAAAAGGGAGGAATTCCCATTTTTCTCGTTTTTCGATTGTGTCGAAAACCATGACCTCATTTGGAATTTCTCAAACAGGGTTAAGTGACTTGTCCAGGTACATAGCTGCTAAGTGTCTGAGGCAAGATTTGAACTCATGAAGATGAGTCTTCTTGACTCTAGGACCAACACTTAATCAACTGTGTAACATTCCCTTTATCTAAGACTGATGTAAAAATCTGTTACATAACTTTGGTACATTTTTTGATCTCTCTTATAAAATTAAAAGAAAAATTCTAAGCATTCATGGTTACTGGGAAGAAAATCTATCTCAACAACCTTTTCTGGTTATCACTTTTAATACCCTAGCACAAGCAATCATGACCACCTGGCTGTACTAAGACTACGTTTCTAACCATTCTTTCTTGCTTTTTCTCTCCTACTTCCTCCCTTCTTGAACTTGCCCTTCACATTACTGCCAAAATTCTTTTACTCATGCAGAAATTTTCCAAGGATGATGGTATACATAGAGAATCAAGTAAAAAACTACTTGAAATAATAAACAACTTTAGCAAAGCTGCAAAATATAAGATGAACCCACATAAATCATCTGCATTTTTATACTTTACTAACAAAGCCCAACAGCAAGAGATGAAAGAGAAATTCCATTTAAAGTTACTGTAGACATTATAAAACATTTGGGAGTCAAATTGCCAAAACAAAACCAAACTGAACGCAATTACAAAACACTTTTCACACAAAGTCAGATCCAAATAATTGGAAAAAAACATCAGTTACTCATAGGTAGGCCAAGCTAATATAATATATATATATAATATAATATAATAAATTCTACCCAAATTAATTTACTTATTCAGTGATATACCAATCAAACTAGCAAAAAATATCTTTTAGAGCTAGAAAAAATATTATCAAAATTCATTTGGAACAACAAAAGGTGCAGAATATCAAGAGGATTAATGAAAAGAAATGGTAGCGAAGGAGGCCTAGCCATACCAGATCAAAAGAGATTGTTTTATAAAGCAGCAATCATCAAAGTCATTTGGTACTGGCTAAGAAATAGAGGAGTAGAGCAGTGGAATTGGTTAGGTACACAAGACACAATAGTCAATGATTACAGCAATCTACTGTTTGATAAAGCCAAAGCCTCCAGCTTCTAGGATAAGAATTCATTGTTTAACAAAAACTGCTGGGAAAACTTCAAAATAGTATGGCAGAAACCAGGAAGAGACCAACGTCTGACACTGTCTACCAGAATAAAGTCCAAATGAGTACACAATCTAGGTATAAAGGCACATACCATAAGCAAATCAGGGGAGCACAGAATAGTTTATCTCCCAGATTAATGAAGAATGGAGGAATTTATGACCAAACAAGAGATGAAGAACATTATGAACTGCAAAATGGATAATTCTGATTACATTAAATTGAAAAGTTTTTGCAAAAAGCAAGCCAAAACAACCAAGATTAGGAGGAAAGCAGAAAACTGGGAAAGAATTTTTATAGTGTCTTTGATAAATGCCTCATTTTTCAAATACACAGAGAATTAAATCAAATTTATAAGAATACAAGTCATTCCCTAATTGATAAATGGTCAAAGAATATGAACAGTACTTTTCAGAGGAAGAAATTAAAGCTATTTATAGTCATATGAAAAAAAGGCTCTAAATCACTATTCGTTGGAGAGATGCAAATCAAAACAATCATACCTATCAGACTGGATAAACATGGCAAAACAAGAAAATGATAAATCTTGGAGAAAATGAAGGAAAGTTGGAACACTAATTCATTGTTGGTTGAGCTGTGAGCTGATCCAACCATTCAGGAGAGGCATTTAGAACTATGCCCAAAGGGCTATTAAAATATTCATACCGTTTGACCCAGCAATACCACTTCTAGGGCTATATCCCAAAGAGATCATAAAAATGGGAAAAGAATCCATATGTACAAAAATATTAAAAGCAGCTTTTTTTGTGGTGGCCAAAAATTGGAAATTAAGGGGATATCCATCAACAGGGAAATGGTTAAACAAGTTGTGGTATGTGAATATAATGGACTATTGTGCTATAAGAAGTAATGAAAAGACTTCAGAGAAACATGGAAAGACTTATATGAACTGATGCTGAGTGACTGGAGCAGAAGCAGGAGAACACTGCATACAGTACCAGCCATGGTGTACAATGACTGACTTTGATAGATTTAGCTCTTCTCAGCAAGTCAAGGACCTAAAACAATTCCAAAGGACACATGATGGAAAATAACAGCCACATCCAGAGAAAGAACTATGGAGTTGGAAGCAGACTACTTTCTTTATTTTGTTTTATTTTGTGTTTTTTTTTTCTCATGGTTTTTCCCATTCATTATAATTCTTCTATGGAACATGATTGCTGTGAAAATGTATTTGATGGGAATGTATGTGTAGAGCCCATATCAGATTGCGTGCTGTCTTGGGGAGAAAGGGAGATAAAATTTAAAACTCATGAAAGTTAATGTTGAAAACAAAATATAAGGGGGGAGGGCGGAGCCAAGATGGCAGTGTAGAAGCAGGAAAATGCCACAGCTCTCACATGGCCACCTCAAATACCAATAAAATATGACTCTAAACAAATTTTAGGACTCCAAAACTCACAAAAATAGACCTCCCTCTGAAGGCAGCTGGGCAGGTGGGGCTCAGCACAGCACTCAGAGCTGAAACCAGTCCAGCTCAGCCTGAAACCATCTCTTGGCCCCGGGGCAAGCAGGACAAGCAGGACAAGCTTCAGCTGGAGCCTTCAGGAGAGTTGGTCAGCAGTAGCTGTGGAAGTTTCCATATTTATCAAGCCAGAAGAAATAACAACTAAGGGAAAGGTCAGTGGGACTCAGCTAAATCTGGGGGAGAAAAGCAGTCTGGCCCACCTGCCTCCAGGGCAGGAAAGTGGCAGAAGTTGCTGGAACACTGCAGCGGTTTCCACCTGGCTGCTTCAGAGCTCCCGGCCTGCAGACTGCAGGAGGACCAAGCAATTGTTAAGAGGCCTGCCTCTATGAAGATAAGAAAAGGAAAAAAAGAATGATAATATTGATTTTGTGCAGTTTTGTTTGGAGGATCCAATATCCGAGTTGCAGGGAAGAAAAAAAAGTGTCTGCTGTAATATTAGTAAGATGGTTTTTAAAACCTGTTAGCCAAAAGGAAGGCAAAAGGGAAAGGGTCAACCATACGCTCATTGAATTTGGCTTAGGGAAGAAATGACATGAACTCTAAACTGGGTATCTTGCCACACAGGAGAGTAGGGGGGATGGGGATAAGAGGTGGGATGAGGGAGGGGAGGGCATGGTAGGGGGGAGGGATGCTGGAAGCACACACTTCTATAAAGGGACAGGGAAAGGGTAGAGAATAGAACAAGACTGGGGGTGGGGTAGGAAGGAGGGACATATAATCAGTCTCCCACAATATGTCCACTGTGGAGATGTCCTGTGTAATCAATTATACATGTGCAGGCTGTATTGAATTGCCTGTCCTTCCAGTGAGGGGTGGGTGATGAGGGAAGAAGGGAAAGAATCTAGAATTTAAAATTCTATAATCAAATGTTAAAAAATATATATTATAAAGATTATTATTAGTATTAACTACGTGCAATTGGGAATTAAGATATACAGACACATTAAGATATATGGGGTAGGGAGACCCATTCTGCCCTACCGAAAAGTTAGAGGGCCTATAGGGTAGGACATAGGAGGGAGCAGATTAGGTGAGTTCAGCGAACAGTGGGTTCACTGTTTTGGGGTGGGGGGAGGGGAAAGATGGGGAGAAAAACTGTAACTCACAATCTCCTGGAAATAAGTGATGTAAAGAAGAAAATAAATTCAGATTGGAAAAATAAAATAAAATAAAATAAAAGCTCAACAACAAAATAAAGGATAAGTGACTTTTCCAAAGTAATGACATACAGAGTAAGGGAACAATGATTTGAACCTCAGACCTATTTAAAAAAAAAAGAAAACTAAAAATAAGTAATTTAGTTTTTTTAAAAAGAAATCTTCTTAGGTCAACCCTCTGCTCAAGGGCTATCAATAGAACTTTTGTTGCCTACTGAATAGAGATCAAATATGTTGCTTGGAATTAACAGCCCTCCATAATTAATCAAATTCTACTATTCCTGATTGCATTTAATTCTATTCCCCTGAACACACTCTCTCTTGGAGCTGAAATCGTCTTCTAGTTGTCTCCCATATATATGTTACACTTTCCTGCTTCCTTTCCTCTTCCTCAAAAGGAGAAGAGAAAATATACTGATGGAAATAAGCCCAGTGATAAATAACCACAAAATTGGGAGTGGTAGAGGCTCTTCCAAGGGAATCCTAATAATCCCTTTGTTTAAACTTATCTGACCTACTCCAAATGGATTTTTTTCTTCAAAAGCAGCTGGAGTTTGTTCAGCCTTCATTGGAGCCTGCTTTTCCTTTTACGCACTCTCATGTCAAACCTTACAGTCCCCTATAATGTTGGTGGGTCATCTTGATCCAGCTGACTTCCTATATCAAGTTGGGGTCCTGGGATTCTTAAAACTTTTTGTGCTGACCCACAGATGTCAGTAAGGGGATAAGCACAAACATTTGGGGCTCTTATTGGAAAAATAGTCTGCTAGTGGCTTGCATTTATCAGATAAACCTTGTGATTCCCTGAAGGTGGATGTGAGTGTATTACAGTCCCTTGAATTTCCTAAAACTGACTGGGTCAGTTCACCAACCACAAAGAATCAGAGTAGAGAATTCAACTCAATTAAAGGGACTACAGGGACTGATTTATGGGTAAAAATTAAAAGCACAGTTTGCTTAAAATGATGCCTCAGAGGGAAATTGAATGGCTGACTGTGACAATTAGGGAATAAATAGTAAAGATAGAATGAAATGTCTTTAAATGTTGTCCAAAGGATATAAAAGAGCAAAACCAAACTAAATAATATTTAAAATAATTACCAGCAAATACATTTCCGAATTTTGAGATGCATCTAAGTGCTCAGAATTCTGTTAAGAGAAAGGTTAGAGTCCTTATTGGTGGCATTCAGGAACAAGTCTATTTTAAGGCTCCACCCTTCCAAAACTATCTCTCTAGTCTGTTATATGTGATTCCCCTGCCCATACTCTTTGGCCCAGTGGAACTGGTCCACTTGTTTTACTCCCATCCAACCCTCCATCTCCCATTGCGTGCCTCTGTCCAAGCTATCTCCTTCCCTTCAATGAACTTCTCACTTTCTTAAAATCCCTCTGTATTTTTAAGCCTATTTCAAGAACTACAGGAGAACTTCCAGCCTCTTTCTCACTGTTATTGTTGTTGTTTTGTATTCAATTTTAATATATATGATATGGTCAAATATATATTTGACATGTGTATATTTTATTGCCCTGGTAGAATGTAAGCTCCTTAGGTACAAAGACTGTTTCATTCTTTTATGGAGGTGGGGTAGGGAGTCTGTATTACTAATCAATTCTTTCTCAGTCTCTGTTCTATCTAGTATTACCATTACTAGTAGTGCCCTGACTTGAGAGGATTCAGGGCCACCTTCTTCTGGGAGATGTTGTGTGGTGTATGGACTAGCAACAACCCTGTGTTTTTTCACTTTCATTGAAAGGCAATCTGCTTTACAGATCAGAAGACAGACAGTAGGATATCTCTTATACCCATACTCGAATTGCCACAATATACCTTAGAATACCCCATTGCTACTGGCTTTGCAAAATATGGAATCAAGCAAGAAATCCTGTTGGGTACTTACCTCTATTCTGTATTTTATCCTATCTACTCATTACCAAATGGAAAGAAATATTCCAGTCATTAAAGTAGAAGTCAGGGTTATGTCTCCAGTCTCCCCCTGCCCTTTTCTGTGGTTTCCTTAATGCCAAAATCAGTTAATGGAATAGGAGGGAGAAACTTAAATTTCCATATGCACTTCTGCTTCCAACTGATCTAGTTCTTTGTCTTTTGCAGTCACTGGGCAATATTTCTGTATCTCTGCATTATTTAATCAATCAACAACCATGTATTAAGGGCTTATTATGTGCCTGGTATTGGCAGTACAGAGACAAAAATAAAATATATCCTGCCCTAAAGGAACATAATTTAGGTGAAGTTAAACCAAAGTTTTCTAGGAAATTTTTAGCATCTTGAACTTTTACTGTGTTGGAGCTCACTCCCTTCTTTCTATCAGACTAGAGGTTACATGGTGTTATGGGAAGTGCAAAAGATTTGGAGTAAGTAAGCCTGAGATTGAGGCCTGCTTGTATCATTTACTAATTGTGGGTAAGCTACTTAACATCTGTGAAGCTCAGTGTCCTTAGCCACAAAATAGGCTAATACTTTCACTCTCCATCTCACAGGGTTGTTAGGAGAATTATTCATGAGGCCTATACACATATATACATACATGCACATATGCATATACATATACATACATATACATACATACACATACATACATGTCTCTGTGTATATATGTCTGTGTGTGTCTGTGTGTATATATACATATATATATATATATAATCAATTACTAAGCATTTATTAAGCATCTATAGTGTTCCAGCCTCTGTATTAAACATCGGAGAAACAAAGGCAAAAATGAATCAGTCTTGTCCTCAGGCACTTTACATTCTATCTAGTATTACCCTTATCAGTAATGCCTTGACTTGAGAGGATTCAGGGCCACCTTCTTCTCAGAGATGTTGTGTGGTGTATGGACTAGCAATAACCCTGTGTTTTTTCACTTTCATTGAAAAGCAATCTGTTTTATAGGTCATAAGAGAGACAGAAGTATGCCATTTACATTGTATTCACTAGTTGAATGCCTTTCCTGCTTTCCCATCCTGTTAGACAAATGCTGGGAGATTCTACAGTAGAATGTAATATGCAAAAGACAGAACTATGATTGGCTGAGAGAGCACTACTGAAACATTTATCTTTTGTGCAATTAAAAAAGCAACCTTTAGGCAACCTTAAACTAATTTATTCTGCATACTATTTCCTTGAGGTTTTTTTTCATAAGGGAGAAAATAAAAGTCTTCCCCTGCAATTTGAAGGTCTTTATTGCCTGCTGGTATTTAAATAACTCTCTCCATTAAATGTACCCAGGTGCCAAAATGGACCTTCCTAGAACCACAGGTACAAGCAATGAGATCTGATCCTCTCCCTGGCTGTATCTTTCCCAGAAGTAAAGAGATGTAAGTTATTGTGAAAACTCAATAGTTGAGTTTTAAAGTAATTTAATCTCTTTAAGAATGTTTAAATTGTATATTTAAAAATAGGTGAACTGACATTTGTCATTCAAGATCCCTTTGTGGAAAAGATGGTATTTCTCCCTCCTGTTTAGGTAATTATAAATTTTCACTTAATGATTATTCATTTCATTGGCAAATATTTCTACATATGAAAAGGATATTTAGGGGCTGAGACCTTGGATGAGAAATTTTTATCCCCTAAAGGAATTCCTTTTTCATTGCCCTTCCTCTACCCCCTAAGCTAATAAACACTCACTGAGATGAGGATTGTGAAACCAACATTTCAGTCCCAAGTAGACTATTGCCAACACTTAGCACTATCCACCATGCCAGCAGGGCCTAGGTAAGAAAGGCAGCAATACTCTATGTCATCCTGAAGAGCTGGCTAATTTCCAGGGAGCTTTAGGGATTGGAAGCCAAGCTGTGACTCCTCAGGATTCTACTTCTCTTATGAATATTATTGTCTCAATTTATTTCGCTTGAATGGATGGGAGAAGGAGGGAGGAATAAAATGCCACTGACAGGATCCTCTATCAAGGGAGCCTGCTGATTTGGGCATCACAAAAAGAGGAACAGGAACACCTTTGAGAATTGGAAGCCTGCTGAATGAGGAAGATAAAAGTCGAAACAGCAAACTGGTAGCAACACTTGTGGCAGGTGTGTTTGTTCACCAGAGGCAAGTAAGAGATTTAATTGTCAATGACCAGCTTGTCTCTGGAAGGGGCACCATTGAAAGTCGTCCCTAAGCCCCACCTCAGTCTCAGTCCCTTAGCTGCTGATGACAGCTATCCTTTGCCCCACTTCCAGAAAATGTCCTAGTCCCCTTTTTCTGCTCTTAAAGTTTAGCACTTAGAAAGGAGAGAGAATGAGAGAGAGATACATCCATCTCATTTGGAACTATTGCTGCGGAATGACAAACCCAGAGAGAATGGCCATGTATTTATATGGATGATTTGGTTACACCTGGGTAAACACAGACTGAGGGGAGAAGTACCAGATCAAAAGCAAGAGCTCTGACAAGGCTCTGGCATTTGTACAAACAAAAGTGAATCCAGAGCTCTTCCTTAGACTACCAAGGTGGGACTTGATAGACTAGGGTTCAAGTAAGAGAATTTAGATGGACAGGTTGGTATGCAGTGCCTTACTCTCAGACTACAGTAAGGCTTTGTAGCCTGAGGTCCATGAACTATGGAGCTGTGGCTTTAAATTCCTCTCATAAGTGAAGGGGAATAATTGCTTTCCTTGGGTCTGGAGATACCCATATGGACATAATGAATCACAGTTTCACCTCCACTCAAAAAATCTACTCACCAATTTCATACATACAATGCATAAAATCAATTTACTTATATATTCAACATTATCATGAGGACAAAGGATTTAGAGATGGAGTGGATGCTAGATATTAGGTCCAATTTTCTTACTTTATGGAAAAGAGAATTGAGGTCTGCAGAGCTAAAGTAATTTGCCCAAGGTCATGTAAGGAGTATCGAAGAGAGTTAGTTTGTGAAACCAGATCCTCCCCATCACTACACTTCCATTCTTAGTTCGTTGCCCATACATTTGCCACAGATTGAGTGTTAAATGGCCTCATACTCATTTCCTCTTGAAATTATTTTATGTTATTCCATATTTTGTAACTCATATACAACACTCCCAACCCCAATCCAGTAGAATGTGAGTTCCTTAAGGACAAGGGCTATTTCATTTTTGTCTTTGTATTTCCGGTGGCTGTCAAAGTTTTTACTTTTATTTTTTGGTACACAGTAGGTGATTACTAAATGTTTGTGCTGAATTGAGTTGGTGTTTTCATCGTTGTCGTTGCAATTGTCGGTTCCTCTTCTCTCCTTTCTCTCCTCCCTCACTTGCCCCAAGATTATGAAGCTCTCCAAACAGCAGAGACACTATGCTGGGGATAAAACACTACACTCAATGCCTCAGTGAATCAAGAGAATAAAATCATAAATGAAGAAGGCAATAGTAGCTACATTCACATCCAAGGACCTACAATGAAAACCTGGATCTTCTGCCTACTAGAATCTCAGATAAGCAAATTCCCTTCTCTAGGTCTCCATTTTCTAAACCATAACATGAAAAGGATTGGAACATATGACCTTGAAGATTAATTTCATCTCTAAATATATATTCTTATGATGAGAAGGGAGAGGAACCGAATGGGGCCTGAACCAAAGATTTCACTGATATGGGGAACTCTCAGGTACAAAAACTCCCTCTACCCACTCGGAGTTAAATCAGGCAAGCTATAGTTTGAGAGATGCCTAGAGCAGCAATGTCAGATTGCAATAGAAATGGCTATTAATCCATACAAAAGCATCCCTGAAGGCTGCATATTGACTTAGTTTTAAAATGTAACATTATGTATGTTTTATTGTATCTTGATTTATATTGTTAACTGTTTTCTAATTTGTTCACATTTATTTTATCTTTAATTTATAGAATAAAACAATATTTCCATAACATAGTATAATAAAAAAGATGGTCGCCTATGAAGCTGCAAATCTATTATGCACAATTTGCTATTCCTTTGAAACCTATAATAAAGTTATCATGTAAATTTCTTATTTTTCTTCATTTCCTCCCTCCCCCAACTTAGAGATGGCTCCCATTAAGACACAAATAAGGGTGTATGTGTGTGTATATGTGTACATACACCCACATATCATTACTCAACACATGCTTCTATTTATTAGTTTTTTCTCTGGATCAGATAGCATCTTACTGCCCTACATCCTTTGACCCAGCAATACCAATACTAGGTCTATTTCCAAAGATGATTAGGGGAAAAGGAAAGAATCTATATGACCTAACTACACTTTAGTTTAGACAGCATTGGAGAGCAGCAGGCTTGATCCCTCTGGCCTAAGGTATTGGGAGGTTAAGGGACTTGCTCTTGGACACATAGCAAATATGTGAAAGGTGGAACACGGTTCACCCTGTCTTCTTGGCTTCGGCTCTCACTACACTGTCCCCAACTGCCTCTACAAAGATAAGAGAAGGAAAAAAGAAACAATAATATTCATTTGTGCAGTTTTGTTTGGAGGATCCAATATCTGAGTTTCAGGAATAAAAAAAAAGTGTCTGCTACAATATTAGTAAGATGGTTTTTAAAACCTGTCAGCCAATAAACCAGGACAGGAACCAATCTTAGCTTGGGTGGCAATCGGAAAAGGTACATATAACAAATGAGTGATTTCTGAATGGCAATGCTGCTTAACAGTGAACAACATATTTGTCAAATGCGCTACCCAGTAGAGTTGAATAGAAGATCAGTGAAACAGTCCCAGTCTTACAATCTTATGTCATTGTATATAAACTGAAGGTCTCCAAATTCAGTCAGGTGAGAATACAGTTCACATTCAAAGCCCGTTGAGGTGGCAAATAGATTGCCCAACTGGGATTGAATCACCCCTAGGTAGGGTCCCATCTGCCTGACCCTGTTGTGAGGAATAAACTGGATAGAGCTGGACTTTTTTCACTTATTAAAAGGGAACTGACCTTTTCACAATGGAGAAGAAAGCAGAGAAATAACTAAGTCACTTGTACTAAAGCAGCAAGGATTTTATATATTTCTTTGCCACTACCAAACCTCCCATTGTCTCCAAAGGTACAACTCCATGAGCTAGCTCTTTCAGTTCTATTTAATATAAACCAGGATGAAACACCCACATTCTTTAAAAAAATAATTTTAAGGGCCATGTTAATGAGTTTTGCCTTTTGGTGTGGTTGACACTCACCATATAGGTTATGGCCATTATTTGCTGGTCAAGGCACTCTGATGTAAATGAAATGTGAATTCTATTTGAAATTAGAAGTACAGCTACTTTGCAGATCAGCTTCCACTTTGCATCTTAAAGTCTCAGAGAGTTGGATTTAAAATCTTATATTACCACAGGACAAAACACACTGATACTCAAGAACCAAGTCATGTAAACAAGTAAGAATCTGAGCAGGATTCAAACTGAGGACTTCTTGATTCCTGGTCTAATGTTCAATCCACTGAGCCACCCAGCTGCCTATTATGTCACATGGAATATCTTTTAAAAACTATTTTTTTTCAATTAGCAAACATTTACTTTCTTAAATGCCTCCCCTCCCTCACCATGAGGAAAAAGAAAACTGAAAAGTAAAACAACACACTTGTAATAATTTCACATTGCCAAGCAAAACAAATTCCTCCATACGTATGACTCGTTATATATATTGAACCCTTCATTCCTCTGTTAGGAGGTAGGTCACATTTTTAATCATAATCGGCATTCTGGAATTATGATCAATCATTAAGTTGATCAGAGTTCTTAAGTCTTTCTTTTTTCTTTCTTTTTCATTTTTTTTTCAAGTTCAGTTTTACTAAGTTGTTATTGTATATGTATTTTTTTCTCTACCACAATGAGCGGATGACCATCTTTGTTATGGACTTAGATCATCAATTAAAAAGCAGGGAAAGGACACAGCTACATATACATAAAGTGAGATACACAAATGCTGAGACACAGAGAGAGAGAGACAGAGAGAGAGAGACAGACAGACAGACAGACAGAGACAGAGACAGAGAGACAGAGAAATTGGGGCAGACAGAGGCAGGAGACCAGAGAGAAATCCAGAATCGTTCTATGCCATTATGGTTCATTTTCAAATGGCTATTCTGTTACTCTTTCTCCACCAAAAAACCAAAACAAAACAGTATATTGTGTTAGATGTGCTTATGTTCAATTCATAACAATGAAAATACGTCTTCCATATCAGACAGATTCATAACAGTAGCAAAATTACAGTTATGAAGTAGCAATGAAAATAATGTTATGGTTGGGGGTCACCACAAGGTGAGGAACTGTATTAAAGGGTCGGGCATTAGGAAGGTTGAGAATCACTGGTTTAGAGCCATATGTTAGGATCATAGCCTGTGCTGGAAGAAACCTTACAGATTATCTTATCCAACCTTCCTCATTCTTTCATATGAAGATACCAAGGTCCAAGAGGGTGAAATAATTTGCCTAAGGAAGTAAAGTGACAGAGTTGGGATTTAATCCTAGACCCTCTGACTTCAAAGTTTAGGTTCTTCCCATTATACAGTGATAGACATTTAGACCATAGCTCTTTTCTTCCAGACAGAAAAAGAAATGGAAATGTTCTGATTGTATAATGCCAATTCTAAATAAAATTCAACACCTAAGGCAACTGAAAAGTTATTGGGATTCTTTTGAGGGAAGCAAGATAGCACTACCTACTGAATCCAGATGTTATTCTTCTACAAGACAAAAACAGTGGCTAGATGTGAATGCAACCCTATACTGTAGCATCCTATAGAACAGTGGTTCTCAACCTTTCTAATGCCATGACCCTTTAATACAGTTCCTCATGTTGTGGTGACACTCAACCATAAAATTATAAATTTTATTATAGATATAAAATTATTTTCATTGCTTTCATTGCTACTTCATTGTATATGCACAATGTATGTGTACAATGAAAGTATTTTCATTGCTACTATAATTTTGCTACTGTTATGCATCGTAATGTAAATATCTGCCATGCAGGATGTATTTTCATTGTTACAGATTGAACATAACCCACAGGTAGAGAATCACTGGTATAGAATAAAACAGCATCAGAGGCACCACTGACATTAGTTGTCTTTGGAATCAACCAAGCCTTCTCACAAGGCTATGAATCTATGGGTACAGCAGGAAGGAGACATGGGAAAGAGAATTTCACATTCCTTCTTATCATCCTTTTCAATTTCCCTTGCTAAGGCCAATGGAATCTCCTATCTCTTTTACCAATTTGTTTTGTTTTCCTTTTAACATACTGACCAACTTGAGACAGAGCTATCTTTATTCTCAGTTTTGTTACTCTGTTAGCAAGTCAGAAATATTTAGATGGATGGACAGACAGAATCTTCAGGGAAAAAGCTCAAGGTCTATTACCTACTGGCACGTGGTATGCTAAGAGCTCTGCTTCCCAGACTGCAAGCAATGGGAATAATAATATGTAAATTGATGTATCAGTATTTCTGAAAACTCAGCGTTATTTCCCCTTGCCCAAAGATTTCACCTCGCCTTATTAACTATTCTAACAACCCTGCTTTTTTTGTTTGTGTAATTCTTGTTTCCTTCCATTTAGCACACAGAAAAAAGCATTAGTAACACTCTTGGTTTTAAATGAACCTTATTAATATTCGCCTCTGCAAGGGACTCTGGGATAATTTTGATAAATGTGGCCATGAAGCTGATCTGACAGAGTCGAGTGTGATATTTGTGTGTTCATGGAGAACTGCTGCATGTATAGGAAGGGGATAGACTAAGGTGGAGTATCTAGCAAAGGCCTATTCATGGCTTCTATCTAAAGGCCTACACTAGACAGAATTGTACATAACTACCATAACCAAAGAGGAGGAAACAAAGCTGATTTCCTGCACTCTGTTATTATGATGTTATCCAAGTGACCAGATGATTAGTCTATAAAGCCATAGTGAGTGGGACCTAGATATCTGCACAGATTGGTGATGAAAACAAAATTTGCTGATGGAGAAAATAAATGTGAGGAAACTGGGAAGTGTGTAAATTCTTTGGTTTTTCTCTGGGGTATCCACAATTGGTAGAAGGTGCCCTAGAAAACTGTGACACCTCACAGAGGTGACTGCATTTGAAAAATGGGAAAAAGGGCATAGGTTGTCAATATGGAATGGTCCTTTGGGGCAGAGGTCAGTAGGTCTTTATTAAAAAAAAACAGGACAACTTCATAAACATGGGCTGTCTAGAGTAGGTCATAAAAAGGTGAATTTTTAAAAGTTGAATAAATAAATAAGCAAACACTGAGCTATGGTCTACCAACAGCATAAAGACCAGCAATTCTTTGTCCTAAAGGACCTTTTTAAGAGAGAGGAGATTGAACTAAATGTTCAAAATCAGACTTATAAAAGAGGAAAAGAAGCTAACTTTCTTAAGGAAAAAAATAACCAACAAAACCCCTTTCTAGCTGCTGCTTTTTTGGGGAGGTGACCTTCAGTATTTCTTTGAAAACGGAATTGGAGTTCTCTACTTTGGTTCATGTTACAACAATTTAGCGATCATAAAATTTAGGTTGGAAGAACCTTGGCATTTATATAACTCAACCTCTCATTTCATGGTAGAGGGTCTCAGGCCCAGAAAAGTTGAATGGTCCCAAAGCTATATAGAGAGGAAAGGGAAGAGGCAGGATTTTAAAGGAGACCATTTATTTCCTTAAATGGATTCCTAGGTACTAGGGTGACTTTAAATAAATAAGCATTCTTTTTTTAAAAAGTGGGAGGGAAGAATATTCAAGCTATAGGCTCATAGAAAGAAAACAAGTAGTTATTAAGTAGCAGCTATGAGCTAGGCTCTGTGATAATTTATAAATAGTATGTCATTTGATCTCACAACCATTCTGGGAGGGAAATTCTCTTGCCATCTTCATTTTGGAGTTGAGGAAACTGACAGAGGTAAGTGACTTACCCAGGGGCACACAGCTAGTAAGTATCTGAGGCTAGATGTTAATTCAGGTCTTCCTGAGTGCAGGTCCAGCCTTCTGTCCACTGCACCATCTAGTTCAGTATTTCTCAACCTGTGAGTCGCGACTCCTTTGGGGGTTGAATGAACCTTTCACAGGGGTCACACGGGTCTCCTAAGACCATCAGAAAACACATATTTCCGATGGTCTTAGGAAATGAGACACTGCTCCTCTATCAGTCTCCAGGCAGGTTTGCCTACATGCAGCTATGCCCACATACAAGTATTAAAGGGTCATGACATTAGGAAGGTTGAGAACCCCTACCCTAGCTGCTTCCAGGATCATTGAATCAGAGTTTAGAAGCTTTGTTGCCCAACTCTTCCTTTAAAAAAAAATCTTATTCTTCACTTAAGAAATAAAACAAGCAGGGCGGCTAGGTGGTGCAGTGAATAGATCACTGGCCCTGAAATCAGGAGGACCTGAGTTCAAATCCGGCCTCAGACAGCTGATACACTTACTAGCCATGTGACTTTGGGCAAGTAACTTAATGCCAATTGCCCTTCAAAAAGCAAAAAAAAAAAAAAGAAAACAAGCATTTTCATACTAGAAAGTTCTTAAAACATTATTGTTGTTCCTAAATATAATAGAGGGAACGGAACAACAGAAAGGTTAAAGCAATCTGCTCACAGTCACATACGCAATACTTATCAGAGCTGGGATTCATACCCACGTCCTCCAAACCTGACACTCCCAATTCAACAACATTTATTAAGCATTTGCTAGGAGTCAGGCACTAGGTTAAATGCTAGGGTTACAAAGACACATACAAAAATAGTCTCTTCCTTCAAGTAAATTAGAGTTTACTGGTAGGATTGAACACGTCCATAGATGAATCAATGTATCATATAAAAAGTTCCCAAAGGTCAGTGGGTACAAGGTACTAAATACAGATGAAATTAGTAAAGGTATCATCCATGAGGTGAAATCTGAAGGAAGCTAAGACATGAACCAGGTGGAGGTGAGGAAGGGCTGCATTGCAGGTTTCAAGGACAGCCAGTGAAAAAGTACAAAGGTAGGAAATGGAATGATTTAGATAGAGAAACAAACATCTTCTGGCACCAGACAGAAGGTGGTCCCAGAAACTCAAAATGTGCTGGTACTGGAAATAAAAAGTATGACAATTCAAAGTAGTCTATAGAGTCACGTTAATTGTGTATTGCAGACATATACAACTCTCTCCCGTGAAAGAGGACGATGACAAGGACAGAAATGATTTAGGGCCCCAGGAAAACAAAGTTGTTTTTGTCTGGTGTGCCAAAAAGTAGCCTCCAAAAGAATGAAATTAGAAAACATCCTTGACAAATTGGGAGTGTCTTGCCCTATTCAAGCATCAGAATTGGGAGCTGATCAAGGCTTTTATCACCCCTCTTTCTAGCTGGCTAAAGGAAGATATCAAATGAGATTATGCCAGGTAGTATGCTAGTGAACTCGTGTAGGGGAACTCTTTCAGAGAGAATGATCTTTTCATTTCATCTTTTTTTCCCAATTGCAACCTCCCTAGGTAGTGAATACTGGCAGCTATATTTCTTTAATACTAATATGTGGTGGCAAGGTTTAGAAGGGAGAGAACATCTTGTATGTTAATCCTAGGATTCTGTACCTTGAGCTTAATTTAGAATATTCTATATCCAGGGCATCCTTTTTTTTTCCTTTTTGGAGGAGGGAAGGCAGGGAAATTGGGGTTAAGTGACTTGCCCAAGGTCAAGTAAGTGTTAAGTGTCTGAGGCCAGATTTGAATTCAGGTCCTCCTGACTCCAGGGCCAGTGCTCCACTGGGACACCTAGCTGCCACTAGGGCATCCCTTTTTAAGGAAAGATAAGTTTCCCTTAAGATGATGGCTTGCTTCCTAGTCTACTGAGGGACATGAAAGTTATATTGACTGCTTGGCACCTGCCCTAGAGGATTAGAGAGGAAAAAAAGGCAAAACAACAACTGGTAACCTCTCCCCACAATGAAGGAGGCTGGAAACTACCTCTCTAGACATTATTCTAGGAAACCAACTGCTTCTGTAGAACAATCTGACCTCAAATCAAGAGGAAGGAAGAAAGGAAAGAAAAAAGGAAAGCAGGAATCAAAGAAGGAAGAAAAGGAGGGAGGGAGGAGAAAACATTTATTAAGCACCTGCTCCTGCTCCAAACCAAGTACTATGATAAGTGATAAAAAGAAAGATAGCCTTTGACCCCAAGGAACTTACATTAAAAAAAATGAATTGATCAAATGGCCTCCTACCCGCAAGATGTTCATAGACAGATATGGTCGAGAGCTTAAAATAAAACCAGTCTGTGTCTGTCTGTCTGTCTGTCTGTCTGTCTCTCTCTCACACACACACACACACACACAATAATCACAGCAATATTCCTCTGCTGTGCCCTATTATACTACTCAGAGAAAGCATGCAAACCTCTTTTGCCCTACTGTCAGGAGCCTACCCCCGGTAGAGCCGTCTCCATCTGGTGGCCAGATCAGAATTTATTAAACGCATAGGGCAACTGCCTAGAAGTTGGCAATAGTAATCAAGCAGGCCAACCTGGACCTACATCATTTTACTGGTTTAGAAGTAAAGAAAAAGGGGAAAACAACATAGCGCCTTCAGCATACTAAGCAATTGTTCCTGCACAGCAACTCTCACCTAATTGATTTGGACACCACGGCTAATTTTCCCTCAGACATCTGTTAGCACACATTACTGTATGTCGTTAGATAGGGAAGTACAGATTAGATGGAGGTGCAGAGCTCAAAGGCCCTGGTTTGGGACATTGGAGCAGACGGAGTAATGACTACATATAGAAATTGCCAACCTCCTGGTATTCCTTACATTATTATATCTCGGAATGGAAGGGCCTGTGGGCTGGGTGGCTGTGGCTGTTACAGCATCAAAATCTGATCTCCTCATGTTTTCATTCTCATAATAAGTCTATGCTGATCTCTTGAACCTAGAACAAGGATACTCAGACAGGGACAAAGGAGATACAGGAATCAAAAATGAAAGTTGGTGTCATTTCTCACTTTGTTCTATTACAGACTCTTCCCATTGCTATAAACTTCTAAATGGAGTGAATGTTTCAGGGTCCATTTCAGTAAATGTTACAGATAATGATAGAAGGGTACATCATGTCATTTCACAAAGCGTCATGGAAACTGGTCTAGGATTAGCCAAACTCTTACTCCAGACACAATCAGGTTTGTCAACAATGGACCAGGCTGTGCTTCTTATATAATGAGAAATGTTCATTCCCCTCCCTCCCACCATGCAATAGGAAATGACCACCATCAGACAGCCCTTCAAGAACAGATCTCTATTTTTTCAATGCATGTATACAAAAACAAATTTAAGATTTAATTTTAGAGCTAGGGTACACTCAGGAAAATATTTAGTTTAAGAATATAGAGGAATGATGTCATTGAATTTAGTAACCTAGGCAGCCCCTAATTTAAAGATAATAGTAATCCGACAGGAAACAGGGGGATGCTACAGATGCATCATGTATACACTGTAGCCCTCCTAGAAGAATGCAAACCACCTGAGGGCAAGGTCTGTGATATTTTTCATCTTCGTATTCCCAGCACCTAGCATAGTCTTCACACAGTAATATCTTAATATTTCCTTGTGTATAACTGAGTCTTCATCACAGTAACTCTTGTTGACTTTTGGGAGGTGGGTTCAAATTCTGTCTCTGAGTTTTACTTCCTGTGCAACCTTGGGCAAATAATTTTTTTCTGGGCTTCCTTTTTCTCATCTATAAATGGACAGGGCTGGAATATAGGTGACCTCTGAGATTCCTTCCGACTTTAGATCTATGACCCATGCTGCTGCTGACACTATGAGATTTCAACTTCTCACAAATGTAAGATCTGTCTTCTTTAACAACTTTTTTATTTAATATACTTTACTTTGTTTAGTGCTCAAGTGACAAGATAGAACCAAGGCTCCTCATATAACTAGTCCATATACCACAGCTAGTTCACCATCATCAAAGTAGTATTTTTCTACATCCCACCTGTGTAGACTAAAAACGTATGGCAGGCAGATGCATTAAGAGCTTCAAACAAATTACGAAGAGTCTCAACTTAATTTTAAGTATCAAAAAATTGTCATAATGTTTTTCCGTCACACATGAAGCATGGGAAATAAAATTTAATGAAGATACAAGACTTTGCAAGAAAAAGCTAAATACTGTCTGTCTGCCACTAAGACAAAAGAAAGGAGTCCAACTTTCCTCTCCACCTCTAACAGAAACATTTCTCTAAGTAAAAAAAAACAAAAACAAAAACAGAAGACCTAAGAGATTGTAACAATCACTTTCTGAATGTCAGTTTTCTTTTAGAGACCAAAATTTAGGGGATAAAATTACAATTACTAATCCCCTCATTGAGTAGATACCAAGTCACAAAATCCCAAACATATATGGTTTAATAGAGAAAAGCCTCAGAGCTATGATGAAGTTCCAGTGCCAAGCATCAGCCATTACACAGTCACACGTGCACATTTATTCCACTGAGGAATGCTTCCCAGTTAGCATTTTAATAGGAAAATAAAAAGGGTTGGAGTCTATTATTTTTTTCACGTCAAAAAAAGGGGACATTTCCCAGTTACTTAGTTTAAATTACATTTTTTAAGGAAAAAGAAGTGCAAAGTATGAGACCCTGTGACACGTGATTTTTCCCATAAGCCATAAAGTTTCAAGTTTTCATTTGTATCAGCAAAATGATCGAAGTCATCCTGGGAAAGATAAATTGTACTACACCAGGCTGAATTGCTGGACATGCTGGAGTCCAAATTTGTACTACAACCACTGTTACCAACACTCCGGAGTTCAATGTAAGTATTAAATAATACAAGTAGCAGAAGTAATTAAAATGATGATATAATGAAATATCCTTCTATGTCTGCCTCAAGCAGGATTCCGATGGCTATGGGAGTAAGGGATTTTAGAGTCTAATTTTCCTCTTCTAGAAGTACAAAAAAAGAGACTGGAAGGAAATAAAATAAAAGCAGTTGGGGAGCTAGCCCAGCTAAGGTCTGGGAATCACCAAGGCTTGCCTAGGTGGCAGCAGAAAGATGAGTGACAGGTTCAGCTCACTTGTACATATGGCAGGTAAGAGGGCATTAAGATTACTGCCTTCTAGCTTACCTGTGACTTCTCAGTGTTCCTAGATAAAACAGAAGGCCTTATGACTGAGGAAGAATAATATCTTCTATAAAATTGCTTCATGAAGCTACTTGGTAAAAGTGCATAGAACACATGGGGTAGTTCTCCTACCCTCTGAAAATCAGTTTTCTCAGTATTCCACATTTCTCCAGGTGAGCATTCACCCTCAATAACCATTGCACAGTACACTCTAAATTGGGACAGCTAGGTGAGCACTGGGCCTGAAGTCAGGAAGACTCATGTTCATGACTTCAATTCTGAGCTGAGACACTTACTAGTTGCGTGACCCCAGGCAAGTTTCCCTCAGTTTTTTCATCTGTAAAATAAATTGAAAAAAGAATGGCAAACCACTACAATATATTAGCCAAGAAAACCCAAGTGAGTTCCCAAAGGGTTGGACAGGACTAATCAACAAATCAATTTTTTTTAACCTTTCTTGTCTTCTTGCATATCTCATTCTTGCTTACCACATTAATGCCCTCCATGTTGCTACCTACCAGCCTCTTCGCTTTACTTAGTACTTAACACCCCTCTATGTATTAGCCTAGGCTCTCTATCTCACTGGAATGCCCTCTTACTCCTTTATACCTAGTGGAGTCCATGGCGAGCATTCACCCTCAATAACCATTGCACAGTACACTCTAAATTGGGACAGCTAGGTGAGCACTGGGCCTGAAGTCAGGAAGACTCATGTTCATGACTTCAATTCTGAGCTGAGACACTGACTAGCTGCGGGACCCCAGGCAAGTTTCCCTCAGTTTTTTCATCTGTAAAATAAATTGAAAAAAGAATGACAAACCACTACAATATATTAGCCAAGAAAACCCAAGTGAGTTCCCAAAGGGTTGGACAGGACTAATCAACAAATCAATTTTTTTTAACCTTTCTTGTCTTCTTGCATATCTCATTCTTGCTTACCACATTAAAGCCCTCCATGTTGCTACCTACCAGCCTCTTCGCTTTACTTAGTACTTAACACCCCTCTATGTATTAGCCTAGGCTCTCTATCTCACTGGAATGCCCTCTTACTCCTTTATACCTAGTGGACTCCATGGCTCCAATCCAAGTTCAGCTCTAGTATCAACCCCTATTAGTGACCTTTCTCTACCCAACCCTAATGCCGTTACTTCCCCAAACTCATCCCCCAAAAGAGACTACTTTGCAATTTGTATATATTTTATATTTACTGATCTGTACAAATGTTGGTTTCC
>CM053596.1:250336759-250374617 GCA_028646575.1 Pseudocheirus occidentalis | reverse complement strand
GTCTGAAAATTGCCTGTTCATATCCTTTGACCATTTATCAGTTGGGGAATGACTTGTATTCTTATAATCTCTTCAGAAAATGAATGAGATCTAGATACAAGCCCTATTCCTGCCAATCCTAAATTTTTTGTCTTGCCACTGGACTTGGATGACTCTGGAAGAAAGAGTGAGGCTGATGACTTTGAGCAACTCTGCCTCACTTAAATCCAGTTCACATGCAAGTGAAAACATCACTCTGTGATATCATTGGTGCTCTTCAAAAATGAAGGATGAACAACAATAATTTGAACTCCATGAGGGCAATGGATTTATTTTTTCTGTGATAATAGGACCAGAACTTTAGAGCTACAAAGAATCTTAGGGACATATTGTTTAAACTCCTCATTTTACAGAGAAGTAAAATCAAGATCAAAGAGCTTAACCTGCCTTGCCCAAAGTCATTTAGGTAGGAGGTAGCAAAGCTGGAATTCAGCCTAGTTTCTCTCGCTCTAAATTCATCACCTTTTTTGTTATCCAGCACTGTCACCCAGTGTGATACATGTTGCAGCAAATCTCTTTTTACCTTTATATACCCATCACCTAGAACAGGGTCTTGCATGTTGTAGGCACTTAACAAATGGTTTTTTTAATGATGAATTTTTCATTAGTTATATTAGGCAATTAGGAATTCAGTACTTTGGTGACTCATGATGGTTGTCAACAGACAACTTCGAATATCCCTATTTCTATTAATATCATTTATCATTTCTTCAGTCACTTATCAGCGCTCAGAATCTTATCTCCATTTTTTACTCTTTCATCTCCCTCATCTCTCATATTCACTCACTTTCCCAGTGATACCAATACTATCAATATAATGTATGCATTATCTCCCTTGTCTTTTTAAAAATAATAATTTTTTATTCCTATTGCCATCACAGTAGTTCACAATTCAGTGACTTAAGTTCTAGATTACTGAAATAGATCCACTCTCATAGGATCTAGATTACCTTATAATTTCCAAGTTGTTGTTTTTTTTCTTATCTCCAGTATCTTTCTCCCTTTCTGTCTATAATTATATAGTTATAATAGTTACAATTATAGTTATAATATCATAGTTTTAATAGTCTTCTTGGTGTACACTTCTCAGTTCCCATTAATGGATTCCTATCTCCTATCCAATTATGTCCAAACTCCGTAGCCTGCTACAGCATATTGATAACCCATCTTTTACGTTTTCACCACTGCAGGTTTTCCAAACTCAGTCCACACTGCATATTTTTTACCACTACTTGAATTTATTCCATAACCTCTTACCTACACACCTTTTTATTCATGCACTTCCTTTGCCTTGAATGCCTTCTTTCTATCCATATCTCTTGGCAGCCCATTCATCCTTAAAGACATCTATTCTATGAAATATTTCAAACGCCTAATTGAAAATTACTTTTTCATTGGCCATGTACCTTGCACCACTCTTACATATTCAACATGTTTGTCATAGTGAATAGAATTACGGATGTAGACACAGAAAGGCCTGAGTAGGAATCCTGACTCTGAAACCTCTGAGTTATGAGAGCTATGAATCCTAAGCAAGTCAATTTACCTCTTTCAACCTCAGTTTTCTCACCTATAAAATGGAATAATAGTAGCTATATTACTTATTCCATAGGTCTGTTATGAGTCTACAATAAGAAAATCCTATAAACCAGTTGTCATATCTTAAGGCACTATTTAAGTGCTTCCTGTTACACTGCATTTTATATTTAGCTCCTTGATGTCCAGATCTTATTTCTATTGTGCATCTCTTAATTTGCACATTAATTAGGATTTGAATGAGTCCTTTAAAAATGAATAAATGAACCCCAGTAATACTTCCCTTTGGGTTATCTCCTATTTTAGTCCATAGCCTGGCTGAAATCACACTCTGTTTTGTGTGGGTGAGAATTATTTTCATTCTCTACACATAATAGTCCCTGTTAACTAATTCTTAAGGGAGGAAATAATTCTCTAAATAATTCTCTGTAAGTTCTTTGCAGCAGGCTGAGGCAACCACTCATTGTTGTAGAAGATTGGGGGATTTTTAGGGAGAAGCATGGGATGTTTCAAAGCCCTTGAATATAAACATAAATCTCCTCTGATCCCAGGCACCACAGCAGCTGCCAAAGGTACATTTCAGACTCAGAGGGGAAGATCTGGCAGCAGATGCTGTCTATAACCTTCTCACACTACTCTGAAAGGAGTGTAGAGTTACTACAGTAATTGATACATGGACTTACCTCATTTATGATCTGATTCCAAAGTTAGAAACTATGTGTATGGAAACCAAATCTGGTATCCTCCAACTCAAACTCTTTGGCAGGACCAGGAGATATCTGAGAATATCATGTTGCCTCTATTTCTCCTGAGTGGTCTGGTCTGGGACTAAATTAATTGTAAATTTCCATAGAATTCTCCTATAGTAAGAATCCTTGCTAAAATTCTCTGCCACTAGTATTTCTGTATAAAGACATATGAGATCTGGACAAAAGTCATACTTTCCTCTTGTATCTCCCACTTGGTAGAATCATGAAACTTCAAAGGTTTGATCCATCATGGGCCATCTGGACTGAGCTGGCCCACTCCTTCTGTCCTCCCCAAATCACCATACTGAGAACTCCCAAACACTGTACCTTGCCTAAACATCAGAATGTGGACAGGAGGACAAGGTGTGAGACACATCTAGATAGCGAATCTATGGGGATGGTAAATAGCAATCATAAGAAGGGGGGAAATAAGGAAAAGAGTTTTTTCTCTCTTTCTCCTTATTTATACTCCCTAAATGCTTTTCTAACCCAGTATATAGTCGATACATTGTTTTGGTTTTCTAAAATATGTATTTCCTGACTTTGAGTCAGAAGGATGTGTGTGTGTGTGTACATATGTATGTTTTTGCATGGTTTTGACTGGGAATGGAGAGTACTCTCCCAAATATACCCATAGTTTAGAAAAGTTCCGGTATTCATTTTACAGGTAAGGAAACTGATAACCAGAAAGGGGAAGTAATTTTTCCTTATCAATACCTAATTAGTAGCAGAGATACTATAGAACTAGATTTCAAACTTGCAAACTTCTAGTTATGTTTCTACCATAGATCATATGGACCTCAGAGTCTATACTTTGGAACTTTAGATTTCCAAGTATACCAATATGCCTAAAATTGTTCTGTAATTCAACTGGCTCGTTGGGTTCCATGAAATTACGTGAGACCCATCCTCACCTCAATCATAGCAAATTACCTTGCATCTACTTTTGCATCTTCTTTTGTATATGCCTCCCTTTTTCTACCTCAGTCACCTAGAACCTAAGCTCCTTGAGGTTAGGTCCTGCTTTGCTTTCATCTTTGTATCCAGTGCTGTGCGTGGCATATGCTAAGCATTTAATAAATGCATTTTCAATGATTGATACAAATAGGTGGAAAATGAACACAATGTCATTTTTCCACTTACTAAAATTCTGATATGTAAAATGATTTGTGGAGACCTTGGAGAAAATACAAAATAAGTCACCCTTAAAAATAGATTTAATTAATGAGGCAAAGGATTCACCCCTGAGGGATTTGCAGGGCCATCTTTTTGCCTGGTCCATTAAACTATATCTTGTTTTCAGAGAGGAAAGGAGGGAAGAGTGATATGATCCAATGGAAAACTCACAAAGATATTTGGTAGGAAAATGCAGTATGGGAAGCTTTGAGTAGTTCACTATTTATATCAGTATTAACAAGAAGGTATCCTATACTAGAGAAAAGAATCTGTTCTCAGGAGAGCTGTTGCCGTAGTCTAGGACAGAGGGAAACAGATTTCATGAAGAACAGTTATGATTCCCTAGTCAGAATCTCTAGGTTAGTTACCAAATGTAATTCCAAAGGAAGCACAGATAAGCAGTACAGTTTTGAAAGTGACAGGTTGAATATATTACATGCTTTTTTAAAAAATGAGGTGGTACAAGAGAGATATGTGGTTTCATATATAACTGTCTTTTTGTATTGTAATTTGTATATGGAAATGCAGGTGGTGATGATGTTTATTAAGGTCAGAATTTTTTTTAAATCATTACTAATACTTTTTATTTCTATGTTGCTGTTTACAATGCTATTGAATCTTTTTTTAGAGAAATAAATTTGCACAAATGTAGATCCATTCATCATTACATGCTCATGTGCATGAAAGAGGATCCAAGAAGTGGTTCCAAAGAGGTTAGATAAGTATTTCTGCGTCTATTTTTCCCCACCCTCAGCTCAGTAGCTCCAAAGAGCCTTATTTGATGTCTTCACCAGATCAAACATAACAAAATGATTGATATTTTTACTTTCAAGGGTTGCTTCTAATAGAGTTGTTTCTATTCAAACCACCTGTGGTTTTCGCAAACCACACTTTCAAGACTTCAGAAACACTAGGCGGTCTCCCAAATTTAAAACCAAATGAAATGGCCAATAAAAGCATGGTTCATTAACCAATATGGGTGCTGCTAGACACATATGCTTTTTAAGAAGGGAACCGGGGAAAGAAAGGAGGGGTTTGCTTTGCCATTCAGAGATCAAAGTAATTGAAAATGAGCAGGACTTTGAATAAGTTTTCTGAATTGATTCTTCCCACAAACTTATCATTCCCACCTCCCAATGGCTACCATTTCCCGTCAAGTCTTCGTGACAACATTCCTTTCTCTTTCTGGATGCACTGTGATTTTTTTTTCCAAGTATCATTTCCTGGACTTCCAGTGATGTTCAAAAGAATGTAGACCTTTGTGATACAGGGAAGATGACCAAACCAGAATATTTAAAAGACTCATTGGATGACATCAAAAGTTTCTGCCCCCACATTTCTCCTCTCCAACATCCCTTTGTTTTCCTCATAAAGCCTAGTGTCAGGAGGATAGTCTTTTTCCTAGTGTGCCTCCCTCTACACCCCAGCTGGGAATCCTTCTAATTTTTGTCCTGAAGCCATGGAAAGAAAGTTCAAGAGTAGAGGTTCACTATTCAGCTGAAGTGGGGAAAGAAGTGCCCCAAAGCTCCAGACTGGGTGATACTTATGTGTCAGCTTCGTTCTTCTCCATTGTTGATTTTTTTTCTGTTTTTTGCCCAGGTACTACTCAAGTCTACCCAATAGTTTTAAAGGCTTTTTCCAAGTTTCACTTATGACTTTGTAGCTTCATATACAGCTTCATTGAGCAATGAGGAATTCTGTTTTCTTTTATTTAGGCTTGAACATTCTAACAGAAGACACCTTATGGGGATTGGTACTGGGTTAGGAGGAGCCTTCCTGACTTATCAAGAAGAGATCGTGTCCAAATGTTCTAATCCAAACAGTGGAGTGAGGAGATGAAAAATAGCCACTTTCAAATAATGAATGAGCAGCATCTCCAAGATTAGAAATAAACAGCCAAAAGCAAAAGTGACCTTTCCATAATATCAAAAGCCATTGCTCACAGAAGCATAAACATGTATTGAAAATTGACTTTAGCATATCAGAAGAAAAAATATGTGCACAGATATAGTAGATAGAACTATCTAGTGCATAGGGATCTATGGAATTCTGGGTAATAAAGAGTTGTTTTAATATATTTAGATGCCCAGTTTTCAAAAATCTTGAATTCTATCAAACTGACATAAGGATAAATCTATGCTGAAAACAATTTTGCTTTTTCTAATGGTTTCAAAAGAACTTTTTTATCTAAGAGTACCTTGGAGTCATCATTGTAAATATTAGTTATGAGTATACTTTTGAAGTATAGTAGAAACTCATTTCTGTCATTGAATTACCCTCCTGGGCAGTTAGGTGGAGCAGTGGATAGAGCTCTAGGCCTGGAGTCAGAAAGACTTTTCTCCTTGAGTTCAAATCTGGCCTCAGACACTTAATAGCTGTGTGACTCTGGTCAAGTCATTTAATCCTGTTTGTCAACTATAAAATGAACTGGAGAAGAAAACCACAAATAACTCTGGTATCTTTGCCAAGAAAACCCCAAATGGGGTCATGAAGAGTCAGACACAATTGAAAGACTACAGCAACCTACCCCGGCCCCAGGGTGCAATAGCCCTAGATTCAAAAATCATTGGGACTAAAGAAATGCATTTTGATTGGAATAGGATGGAAGTTCTTATTAATAGTAGCTATATTCAATTAATAGAATGCCAAATCTTAAAAGACGTAATGATGATATGATATCACCCTAATTATGTAATGCATAAAAAAAATGAAATGTACTCTTCTAAGTATCTACTAGTTTAGTGTCATAGAGAGAAGAAATGAGAAATTATAGGCAACATTATTGAGTTAAGTTCTTTTAATACTACTACTGTAATGACCACATTTCTGTGGCCTCTGCTAAAAGAAAGCAAAGACCTTTGAATGGAGATTACCACTGGAGGTCATCTGATACAAGCCCTCATTTTAGAAAGGAATAAACTGAAGTCCAGAGGAAAAAAGAGACAGACCTAAGACTGCAGAACTAGTAAGTAGTAAAACAGGGAATAGAATCCATGTTTTCTGATTGTTGGTCTACATTTGGCTATGGGATTTCTTTTGTTGTTCTCTTTAAGAAGAAAGACACTACTTGGATCACTTGGATAGATGACACTTGGTTGTTATTGCTATGAGGACTGACTCTGGAGTCAAAGGACACAGTTTCAAGTACCACCTTTGCCATTTTCTTGCTTTGTGACTTTGGACAGGTCATTTCACTTCCCTGGGTCTCAGTTTCCTCATCTGTAAAATGAGGAAATTATATTAGAGGTCTTGATTCTAGATCTGTGGTCCTTTGACCTCCTCCTTAATAATATTAGACTGGAAACTCCCTGAGAGCAATGAGTGTGCCCTATCAGTCTTTGCATCCCTTGTGTTACCTAGCATTCTAAGTTCAACATAGTTTAGACACTGAATAAATATTTGTGGGAAACTGGAGAGGCACTGAATCAATGATTTCTTTGGTATGGGGAATTCCCGAGAGAGGAAACTCTTTCCACTAATGGAGGTCATGAGTACCTACTCTGCTACTTACAGTCTTAGAGCATTGCTCAGAGTGCTGAGAGATTAAGTGCTTTGCCTGGAGTCCCACAGCCTGTGTGTCACAGTCCAGTAGCACCTGTTAAATGAATTTTGAAAAAGGCTGATCATTCGTCTGTGCCATGTTCTTTTCTCTTTGCTATAAAGAGCGTCATTTATCTCTTTTTCAGAACCTTTCTCTGAACACACACACACACACGCACATGCACATGCACACACACACACCCCCTACCTTCATCAGGGTCAGGTTTGGTTGTTGTGGAAAAGTACTGGGTTAGTTATCATGCTCCTGGCAGGAGTCTGGCAATGGCAGATGATAGCTGTGTTACAGCAGAAACTATGGGTTTTAGGGAGCTGCCTCCTGCAGCAAAGAAGAACCTTACATACAACCCTGAGAAAGTCACTCAGTGTTATGTTTCTCCCATGGGTGCCTCTGGCTATCTTGCAGCCTCCTTCCTTTCCTTACCACCCACTGTGTTGCTACAGTGGTTGGTACATATACCTTATACATGGCTGCTAGAACAAATCAAAATGGAGAGAGCACATTGGAGGAAACACCTCATGAAAACAACCCCAGGCTTCAGAAATAACTCGATAAAACATAGACACCTGAGAAAGGGAAAGGACAGAGATCAGCCTCTTGTTGAATGAAATGGGATATAAGGTCATTAGCCTTATACTGTTTTTCCTCCTCTTTTCTAAGATCTCCCCCAAATTACCCTCTCTAATTTGCAAAAATGATAGTGCCCCCATAAAAGGAAAAATACAGGGTATTAGCTCTGCAGGAGCTGCCAAATTGGACAGTAGCTACTTAGCACTTCAGGTTTCCAGGGGAGCAGAGATTAATAAATGGTCCCTACCACTGGGGAATGGAAAAGGATGTGGTGTGAGATTATTGGGGAAGAGGGAGTAGAGGAAGGTACGGCACAGGAGGGTATATGGTTTTCTATTATTTGCCCAGACATGGAGGAAAAAATCCCTTGCTAAAGTTACAAATCTCAGGGTTGGTGATTTGGATGGTACCTGGCAGTAATGTTCCTGCAGACCACCCCTGGGGAACTGGGGACTGAACTAGAGCTCTTACCATCATCCCTTCTTCTAGACATCATTTTTCAAGGGATTTGTTTTGCATTTTTCAATGTTAACACTAGGAATAGGGAAAAGACATCAGAACTGGGAGCAGCAGCAGTAGCACAGCTTGGTAATTGGTTTTTAAATACGTTGCTGTAAATTGATGCTATGGGTCTTTCATTCATTTTCCCTGGAGAAATTTCAATCTTGTTGATGTTGAAGGATGACTTTTCTTTCTTTAGATGGATATTAAGTGATGGCCTGGCAGCTTCTGGGTACATCAATAAGAACTCTAGAAGTGAGGGGGAAAAATGGGAGTTGGGAGATCTAAGTTTTAGTCTTAGCTTTCTTTTTAAATTTTTTTTTCTGAAGGTCAATTGGAGGTTAAGTGATTTGCCCAAGGTCACACAGCTAGTTTTTGTGTTAAGTGTCTGAGGCTGGATTTGAACTCAGGTCCTCCTGACTCCAGGGCCGGTGCTCTATTGACTGCGCCGTGTAGCTACCCCCTCTTTTTAAATTTTTTTAAAAAAATTATTTGCTTTTTGGAGGGGGAAAGGCAGGGCAATTGGGGTTAAGTGACTTGCTCAAGGTCACAGGGGTAGCTTTTGTGTTAAGTGTTTGAGGCTGGATTTGACCTCAGGTCTTCCTGACTCCAGGCTGGTGCTCTATTCACATAGTCTCAGCTTTCTTAATGTGTAAACTTGTGCAAGTCGTTTCACATCTCTGGGTATCAGTTCCCTCATCTATAAAATGAGGAGCTACAACTAGACAACTTTTACACTTGAAATTCCATATTAAAAAAACAAAAAGGAATAAACTGAGCAGCAGCTGATTTTCTACTCGGCTCTATTAGTGAATTTTGCTAAGTTTTACTCTACCCTTCCATTCTCCTTCTGTTATGGGAAAAGAGTAAACAATAAACTTCTTCAATCTTACTGTATATGGGAAGTGGGAAAGGAGAGAAGGGAGGAGGCAGTTCTTGAAGTCATAGAGATGGACTAGAGCCTCTTAATAAACACATGGTTCTGAAATGGTTGGTGTTATTCATTGGATCATGGTTCTGGACTTAGAAGGAAAAACTAAAGCATTCTCTATTCCAACCCTGTTATTTTATAGCTCTGGAGACAAAGGCTGGAAAATGTAAAATCACTTGTCCAAGGTCCCACAAGTAGCAGAGCTACTGCTAGGATTTAGGTACAGATCCTCCAGCTTCACATTCTATATTAAGAATCCTTGAGTGAGGGGATTGCAGGTGTAGAATTGGAAAGGACCTCGCAGACCATCGTCAATGATCAAGTCATTGTCTTGTTGCGTTATCACAAATGATTTGTTTTTATCTGAAATCAGAAGCTCACCAATGGAAAAGTGAGGAAAGGACTCCCCTAAATACGCAATAAGCTGATTTAGTGGGGGAAAAAATAATTTTATGGATCTAACTGGAAAACAGTGAGTTTTATGCCAAGCCACAGGTCCTAATGTGGGCCACAATGATACTGTGTTGAAGATAGCAATTATAGCTCTTCCTTCTCATAATTCCTGAGCCTGAGGTCACTACTATGATGGCAAATAAGATAAAATAAAGTGAGAAAGGAGGCATAGGAAGAATGTAGGATTACTATAAATCTGTTAACATATGAAGCAAAGCAAAACAATTGATCAGATTACAAGCATTTCTTAGAAGAGTCCAAATTTCACCTACGCTTCACATGTTTTCAGTCTTCCTTTGTTTCACTTGAATCTCCAATCTTTTTAGTAATATTTTTTCCAACTGCATGTAAAAACAGTTTTAGCATTCTTTTTTCTTTTGAGTTCCAAATTTTCTCCCTTTTTTCCTTCCTCACTCCCTAAAATGTCAAGCAATTGATATTGAATATATATGTGCAGTTATGCAAAATATACTTCCTTATTAGTCATACTGTAAAAGATGAGAGAAAAAACACACATAAATATAGTATGCTTCAATCTGCATTCAGACTCCCTTGGTTCTTCCTCTAGAGCAGTGGTTCTCAACTTTCCTAATGCTGTGACTCTTTAATACTCCTATGTGGGTGTATCTGCATGTGGGAATACATGCCTGGAGACAGGTAGAGGAGTGGTGTCTCTATTCCTAAGACCATCGGAAATATGTGTTTTCTGGTGGTCTTAGGTGGGGGTCACAACCCACAGGTTGAGAACCGCTGCTGGAGGGAGATGGCATGTTTCATCATGAATCAAGTCTCCAATCTAATATGCGTGGTGATTCATAATATAAGGTGACAAGCAGTGGAGACATTTTGACCCCAAAATGGAAGGAAAACATTTTAAAATATTGAATACTATATCATTCATTTTATTTACTGGATGCCTCATTAGGAGACTGGCATTATTATCAACTTAGTACATTTTACTTATGAGAAAAGTGAGACAGAACTAAGAGTAGTAAATCCCTTGGCCAGTCATTCATAAGAAAAGGAAACCAGCTCTTCTGATCAATTCCAACCATGTTCTTTGTTTCTTGCGTATTGGTCCCTCAAACTAAAAGAACATTGCAACGTATTTCAAACAGAGAAGAATTTTTCCAAGTCATTGCTGTATGATTAAAAGTTTTTGTTTGTGGGATGAGCCAAACAAAGGGAAGACTTGAGTTCAGAATCACTGCTCTTGACATGGAGTGGTGTTTTTATTACATGAAGAGAAAAGGAAGACATTTGATAAAGTTTTACAGGAGAAGAAGAGAGAAAAATCATGGTTGCTCCATCCCTTTGAAAGAAAGTACAAAAACAAATTGTGGCCAAGCTAAGCTTAGATTTTTTAAAAATTGATTACCCCTTGTGTTCTCTTCTTTTTGGAATTTCTATATTTTCTTTAATCCATACATTATTAAAAACTAGATCCTCAAATTATAACATTGTCCCTTTCCTCAATCATCACAAGTGATTTTATAGGCAAAGAAGAAAACAGCTTTTACTCTAAACAAGTCTAAGGCTTCTTTGAACCAATTTAAAATGTCTTCTAAGTGGATCACTTAGATTCCTTTATCTCTCTTAGCTGTAGCAAAATGTCTTGGTGTAGGGACAGAAATAGGAAGAAAGTTAGTTAAATATACAAAAGCTTGAATGAAAATCCAAGGGAGATGGATCTTGGGCTTCTAAGTCAAAGGAGCAACTTATTAGTGGAATAGAATTATTGATACCATTCACTGAACACCTATTATGTCCAAATAGCCATTGATAACTTCTGGGAGGAATGAACAAAATCCCCGCTTTTCCAAAAAAAACCCCATTAATTCCTAGGCAGGAGCAAGATTTGTTCAATAAAGAGAAGGTGATCTTGAGTGATTTCAGTTATCTGACTATTGATAGAGATAATGGTGACATCATTAAGAGAATTAAGGGCCCTGGGGGTAGGACAGACATCTTTATCAGAAAGTGTTTTTCCTAAGCAAAACAAGTCTAATCTCTCTTGGACAAATCCTTATAGATGCTAAATTAAGTCTTCTCACATTCAGGCTAGTTTCTAGGCAGAGATGATCAGATGCTTCAATAGGCCCTTGTAGAACATGTTCTCTGGTCTCATTACCAAACTGGCTGCCCTACTCAGTACACTTCTGAGGTTCCAGAAAAATAGAGAAATTACAACAAAATGTGCTTTCCTCTCCGCATGTGGTCTGATCAGAGCAGAGTGAAGCCTTCTATGCCTTTCTTAGTGAAAGTTAACTATAAATTAACTTTTTTTCTACTTGAAAGAAGATTTATGAGCTGCATCAGTGATAGAAGGATCCATGCCAATGATACTATGGATCTTGGATCGAAAATGTAATAATAAATTTATATGTTTAGGCTTCCAAGAGATCTTAGCAGTTTTTGATTCCAACCATTTCATTTTACAGGTAATAAAATTGAGGCCAAAAGAGTTAATGATTTCCCAGGGGAAAAGAAAACAAATAAGTAAGCCAGAATTTGAGCCTAGTTCTTCCTGAATTTGGCTACCATGGCCTATCTAAAAAACCATGCTTCCTCTCAATTCAATAAAAAAGTATTTATTAAGTACCAAATATTTTCAAGATACTGTGGTAGGCACAGGTGATTACATGAGCAAGAAATGAAATAGTCCTTGGCTGCTTTCTTTTTATTGGAGGGATACAACACATATGCAAGAAAATAAAAGGGTGTACAAAATAATATCAAGAGGGATAAGTAGCTAATATATGGAAGGGGGATCAGAAAAACTTTATAGAGAAGGTGGAAGCTGAGCTGCCCTTTTGAAGAAAGCTAGCTAGGGGTCCTAGGAGATGGAGGTGGGAAAACACATTCCAGTCATGGGGAACCACAAGCACTGAGAACTGGGAACAGGGAAGGAACTGGAATGTTGTATATAGTAAATGATAACTAGAGAGGCAATCACAATAGGAAAGAAAGACTATTGAGTGAGTAGAATTATGACCATCTGATTGGTCATCCGATTGGATAATCTGATGATTCATCCCCAATCGACAGTATCTCTACTACTTGTGCAGCTAGGGGGTACAAAGGAGAGAGTGCTAGATCTGTAAGACCTGAATTCAAATCCTGCATCAGACTCTCATTAGCTATGTAATTTGGACAAGTCACTTGATCTAAGTCTGTTTCTTCATTTGTAAAATGTGGATAATGGTATCAACCTTAAAGGGTAACTGTGTAGCTCAAATTATTACTTCTGTCTTTTGCTTCCAGTTCCATAACACTAGACTACACAGCTACATGGTAACAAAGGAAAACATTTTGCATTTTCTAGGTACAAGACTCAAAAAAATTTCCTACCTAGGAAAGAAAGATGGTTATAAGTCTATATAATCTTGACATAAGCCTGTCCCTTACATATTCCATTGTAAACTATCATGAGACTCACAATAATCAAATTATTGGAAATTGTGACAGCTCAGGAAACTTGTTAGAAACAGGGGATAGATGAATATGAAAAGATTAGTAAGCAAACACCATTCAAACAATCAGAACTCATGAAATGTAGCTGGAAATCTTGAGAAATAGATTCTTTATGGATGATTTGTTATTTCTTGCTTCTACTGCAGATCAGAAAATCTGACTGTTCAAAATGTAGAATTTGGAAATCCAAAAATGGGAAGTGGGAGATTTATTCCAACATTTTTGAACCTAGCAAGAATGTTTATTGGGTTTTATAGTGGATATGAGTTCAGGTTAGTTCATGTCATATATCCAAACTGTCAATGGGAGAAAATTGAGAGGGTTTGTGTGCGTGTTTCTTTTTTCATAAAAGAAGCCTACATTTATTTATTACCTTTTTGCAGGGATCTCAGGGCATTACAGGCACTTATGTTATTAATCTTAACAGCTCTGGGAAGTAGGTACGGTACATATAAGACTTTTCCCCATTCTCAAAGGAACAAAATATAAAAACTACAAAGTGAAGCAACCTACCCAAGTTCAGATAATAAATTAGTTTTAGAACTAGAGTTCAGTCTACTGCACCAGATTTAAGCACAGTGAAGAGAAACATTTACCCCTGCTCATGCAAAATCTCTACTATATACATACAACCATAATCAGCATCCTGACAGGCCTTCTATGATCCTTTCTTTTTTTCATGTCTTCTCTTGCCCTACCCTGTAGAAATAGGAACTAATTAATCAATAACTTCCTTCAAAAATCACCTCAGTTCTCACCTCTTATAAAAAACCATTTTTGATTCTCTAAGTTGTTAGTGATCTCTCCTTTTCCAAATGATATCATGTTTACTCGTCAGTCCAAACATTTTTTCTTATTTCCTCTTACCTCCCCCCAATGAAATGTAAGCTTCTCCAGGGAAGGGACTGTTTTTGCATTGTCTTGCAATCTGCATTAGGATTTTACCTTGCACCCAGTAGATTCTTAATAAGAATTTGTTCTATTGAATTGTTTCATAAGGAAGCCAGTCAATAATCATTTATTAAGTACTTACTCTGTACTAAACACTATGCTTAGGATTGGACATCCAAAGAAAGGTAAAACATTGTCCCTACCCTGAAGGAGTTCACATTCTCATGAGAAAGAACGGGGAGATAACCATGTGTTTACAAGGTATATACAATGGAAACGGAAGGTAAATTCAGATGAACTAGCAATGTACAAATTCTAATTCAGCAAATGCTTATTAGGCATTTTCTTGATGCCAGTTATTGATGGAGTTATAATAAAGAATACAATGATCTCTGCTTTCAGTACTAATTGGGAAGGTGAAGCATGTACCTGTTATTTAATGTGGAATATGCTGTGTAAGTAGGAAAAATATATATTTTTAAAGTTCTATTTAAAGTTCCGCAAAGAAAAATTATTTCTAACCAGGAAGATAAGAGAAAGTATCATGGAGATATTCTTGATTTATATCTAGTTTTAACAATGGAAATGAAAAGGGGAAGTACACAATGCATGAACAAAGCATGAATGTAGAAAAGCATGGACTATATTCATAGCATAATGAATGGACCAGTTGAGTCACAGTATAGGGTATGTGAAGGGGATTCTTTCTTTTTTAACTTTGTTCTTTATTTTCAATAACTCTGTTATCCACCTCACTTACAATTCCAGATCATTCTAGTCTATCTTCTCCTATAGATATCTTTGAAACATATTTTATTTTCTTCCAAACTTCCAAGATCTGTTATTTCTTCCATGTGGTGACTTCTGATACTGTCAGTCATGAGGGCTTGTTGAAAACTTTGACAAAATTTGGTTGCCCAGAGAAGTTTGTCAACATTGTACATCAATTTCATGATGACATGCTTGCCCAGGTTATGATTAATGGACAGTGATCTTGTCACCCAGTGACCTTGGAATGAACCAAGGCTGTGTGCTTGCTCCCATGCTTCTTGGCAAGATGTTTTCAGCCATCTTGACAAATGCCTTTAATGAGGAGGAAAGTCAGCTGCCATACTGATGTTAAATTCTTCAATTTAAAAAGGCTACAAGGCAAGACTAAAGTGGAGGGAGTATTGGTGCATGCTATTCTGTTTTCAAATGATTGTGTCCTCAAAGCAATCTCTGAAGCTGAGATGCAGTAAAGTGTGAATTGATTCTTTGCTGCTTGTGCTAATTTTGGCCTAACAATTAACACCAAGAAAACAATCAGCCAGGGTATGTTTTCCTGGGGGATCTTTTTTGGATTTTAGTTAGCTTGTGAAGACTCCTACAAATCTGGAATGCAGCGATACTGATCTTCATTCTCATTTTTTTCCTTATCATTCAGTATATTGTCAAAGAAGATGCATTCTTAATAAGTAAAATAGTTTATCCTAACAATATGAGTGAAGATCTTGAGATCCACATGCTTATCTTAGTCATAAGGGATATTTAGGTAAGATGGAGTTTTTTATCTTATCTGAGGAGCCCTCAAAAAGCATGCTCTGCAATCGTGAAGAATCAAATTCTCCATGATTCATTCTTTTGGAAACCATTATTAAATGCTATTATGTACAATGCATGCTGTCAGGTAAATGAGATAGATCCTTGTCCTCAAGGATCTCACAATCTAAAACCTTTGTATAAGTCTCTGAATAAATCACACTTTTATCATTTATAGTCATAAACTTAAATGCATTTTGATGGCCTAATTTAGTATCATACCTAGTCAGTGATTGTGATGATATAGTCATGAAAAAAAGATGTGAAATGCTATAATCATAAGTCTTCCGATAACATCTACTGAATTCATTTTCTACTATGCATTTAACCATCTGCTAAGGTCTTAATAAAATGTTTCAGTATTGGTTCCTCAACTAAAATTTATCCTTAACTCATTTAAATTTCATAGATAAGACACTTGCCTGACACAATGGATAAGAGTATTGAATTTGAAGTCAAGAAGACCTGACTTCAAATCCTGCCACAGACACAAGCTGTGTGATTCTGGACAAGTCAATCCATACTACTAGCCACCATTACTACTCAATTTTAAAATTTCATCCTGTACTTATTTAGCTTGGAACATGTTTCTCCTTCATAGAATTTAAGGTCCTTTAGGACTGGCATTGTCTGACTTTTGTATTTGTATCCCCAGTGCTCAGCACAATACATGGCCCACAATAAATGATTAATAAATGCTCCTTAATTGACAATTCTTTTAGCGTAGGATTCTAGGATTTAGATCTCAAAGGTGCCTTATGTATTTCCTAGTCCAGGGGTGGGGAACCTGTGGCCTCAAGGTCATATGTGACCCTCTAGGTCAGCAGTTCTCAACCTATGGGTGGTGATCCCTTTGGGGGTTGAATGATCCTGTCACAGGGGTCACAGGGGTCGCCTAAAACCATCGGAAAACACATATTTCCAATGGTCTTAAGAACTGAGACAGCATTCCTCTATTGGTCTCCAGGCAGGTCCGCTCACATGCAGATATGCCCACATACGAATATTAAAGGGTCTTGGCATTAGGACATTCCTTTTGGCATTCCTGTTGATGGAATCCAAACTTCACAAAACAAAACCCCTTAATAAAAGTATTTCTTCTGTAAAACCTGGACTCAGTTAAAAGGTTGCACCAAAGCACCTTGAAGGCCAAATGTGACCTCAAGGCCAAAGGTTCCCCACCCCTGAACTTTTAAAGATGAGGGAAATGAAGTTCATGTAAGTGAAGGAGTTTCCTAAGGTTACTGGGGAAGTAGCAAAGCCAAGGTTTACACCTGAGGCCTTTGACTCCAAAGTCAGTGTTTCTTCCTCTCTACCCTCCCCGCCCCCTATAAAGGCTATCTCAATGTCAGCAGCAGTTGATGTATATTTGGCAAGAATGACACCCACATCTCTCTGAAATAGAGGACATTCACTAAAAGCTCTCTTTATGCCCCTCTTTGTCATTTCCCATCACTGAGATGCCTTCAAACACTTTCTCCTTCTTCATACCTGTGTCACATGGTGAAATGGCCTCACTCCTTACTAAGACTATCCCCTCTGCTTGTTCAAGAGATTTCCTTCCATTCCATGTCCTCCAACAGATTGCCTGTTCTGCCATCACCCCTCTTTCAATTATTTTCAGTGTCTCTGTCCCTACTGGCTAAAAATCATGCCCATTTCTCCCCCATCCTAAAAAAAAAAATCACTTGATCTTCCCATCCCCGTTAACTATCATGCTATTTGTCTTCTTTTTATAATTAAACTCCTGAAAAAGGCAGTATAGTATGGACGCATCCACTTTCCCTCCTCTTACTCTCTTCTTAAGCCCTTACAATCTGCATTCCAATCTTGTTATTCCTCCAAAACTGCTAGGTGGCACAGTGAATAGAGCACTGGCCCTGGAGTCAGACAACTGACACAAAAACTACCCATATGACTTTGGGCAAGTCACTTAACCCCAATTGCTCTTCAAAAAGAAAATGAATGAATGAATGAATGAGTGAATGAATAAGTAAATAAATAGTCACTAATGGTCTCTTACTTGCCAATTCCAGTGGCCTTTCTTCAGTCCTCATTTTTCGTGTCTTCTCTGCCACCTTTGACACTGTTGATCGCTCTTTCCTCATTGTTACTCTCTTTTCCCTAGGTTGTCAGACTCCACTCTCTCCTGGTTTTCTTCCTATCTATCTGACCACTCCTCTGTTTCTTTGTTGGATCCTTCACCAGATCATGTCCTATACACACAGGTGTCCCTCAGAGTCCTCTTCCTGGGTCTTCTCCCTTTGTACTAATTCCCTTGGTGATTTCATCAGCTCCCCTGGATTTAATTATGATCTTTATGTTGGTGATTCTCAAATCTGCCTTTTATTCCTGAATCTTGTATCTCCAACTACCTTTCTTGAACTGGATATCCAGTAGCTATCATAAACCTAAGATGTACAGAATGGAACTCATTATCTTTTCCACTAAACCCCGCCTTCTCCTACCTTCCCTATTACTGTAAAGGGTAACACTGTCCTCTCAGTCCCTCAGTCTCACAACCAAGGAGTCATCCCCATTATCTCTCACCTCCCATATCCAAGCTATTACCCAGGCCTATCTGTTTTGCCTTTGCAACATCTCTCCTATTTGTCCACTTCTCTCCTCTGACATTGCCACCACTCTACTGCATGCCTTCATCACCTTATGTCTGGATTACTGCAAGTGCCTGCTAGTGGGTCTGCCTGCCTCATCAATCTCTCCCTCCTCTACTCTCTCCCCATTTCAGTCCCTTCTCCAATGACCAACTAAAGTGATTTTCCTAAAATAGAGGTCTGATCATATCACCCCCCCCTTATACTCTTCTAAAACCTTATATGTAACTCATATATACTTCAACTCAACTCTTCTTATACCTTACTCCCCAACACATATTCTTTAATGCAGTGGCTGTTGCATGAACAAGACACTCTATTTCAGTTCTGGGCATTTTTTCTAGCTCCTCATGTCTGGAAAACTCTCCCTCCTCTGCTCCAACTAATGACATCACTGGCTTCCTTTAACTCCCAACTAAAATCTGACCTTTTACAGGAAGCCTTCCATAACCCATCTTAATTCTTGTGCTTTCCCACTTTTAACTATTTCCAATTTATCCTCCATATAGCTTACTATATACACACACACACACACACATATATATACACATATGTATATACATAAAAAGTAAGCTATATGGAGAATAAATAGGATATAAACATATATATATGTATATATATATATTTCCTGTTGTCTTCTTTATTAGATTGTAAGCTGTTAAGGGCAGGGCCTGTCTTTTGCCTCTCTTTATCTCTAGTGCCTATCACATAGTAGGTGCTTAAGAACTGTTTTTGGAATTGAATTGAAGATAAATATGGAGGTAGTTGTGCATATAAATGTGGAAGTTAGGGAAAACATGAAGACTGGATATATATGTGTGTGTGTACATACATACATGTCTGTGTGCATACATATGTATTGGGCATATATATGTGTGTCTATAAATATACATATATATGTATGCAATATGTGAAACTATGAGAGTAAAAAATAATGAGATAGAATAAAAGAAAGCTAAGGTTAGAGCCTTGAGTAATGTATATAATTTAGAGGACAGGAAAATGGGATCCAGAATAAGGGACAAAGATGTAAGAGAGATATAACTCTTCTTCCTGTTCAAAGTCTTTCCTTCACACTCAGGTGTCAACCTCATTTTTAAGACTTATTTAACATTATTCTCCCTTCACATACCCTTTCTCCCATTCAAATGAAATCATTTCCCAATTCCATGCCTTTGAACAGCTTGACACTCAGACTTGGAATGCTTAATATCCCTAGCTGCATTTAAGGCTCAACTCAAGGGTTACATCCTAGAGAGGCTTTTATGTTCTCCCAAATTATCATTTCCTCCCAAGTATGTCTTTGTATTTCTTTTCTGTTTGTATACAGATTATATCAGTTTTTGCTGCCATAATTGTCACCAGAATCTACTTTGCTTTTTACAAAACAACTAAGAATCTGATGAGCATTATCTTCAAGGATCTGAATGGTTGTCATATATAAGGGAGATTAGATTTCTGTATGCATTATCTCTGTTGCTTGCTACTAGGCATCAATTCCTTGAAATTAGGAGCTACTGCCACTTTTGGCTTAATGTGACCCAACCTAACATAAAGCTTGATACAAGTTAGCTTGCCTAGTATATTCTCATTGAATTGAATGGAATTGATGAGATGGGAGGTGAGAGGGAGATTGGGAAGTAAATTGTTGTAGAAGCAAAAGAATACACAAAAGGGAGATGGTAGTCAGTAATATTTGACATTATACAATGTCATGGGAGATCAGAATTGAGTAAAATCTCATGACCTATTGTAACTAGTTGGTCACTGATAAACTTTAATAAAGTACAGTTATCCCTTACACATCATGACTTTCTTGGTTGAGTTTTTGTTATATCAAATCATCATAAGAAATAAAATGGAAATCGGGGGTGGGAGTTTTACAGAAGCCACAGATAATGTGTAAAGACAACACAGAGTTTAGACCAAATATGTAACCACTCCATAAAAGAAGAAAACATTCAGATTTCTCTGGTATGAAGGGAGAGCTAAAAAATTTTACTTGGATTTTCCAGAAAGCAGGGTTGTCACGTCTAATCCCCTAATCCGTGTGATGTGGAAGGGATAACTATAGTTCAGCAAGAATGGTAAAATGTTGGGAAGAATCATAATGTAGGGGAAAGAATACTAGATTTAACATCAGAGGACTTTGGTTTCAAATAGCAGCTCTGTCACTTGCTTCTTATGTCAACAAGAGAAAATGAAATCCTCTCTGAGACTCAGTTTCCTAATCTTTTACATGATGGGGTTGGACTAGATGACTCTTTATTTCTGTTCCAGCTTTAAATCTATTGCTAGGTGTTAAAAAGTGAGTAATCAGGGGTGGCTAGGTAGTGCAGTGAGTAGAGCACTGGCCCTGGAATCAGGAGGACCTGAGTTCAAATCCGACCTCAGACATTTAACACAAAAACTAGCCATGTGACCTTGGGCAAGTCACTTAACCCCAATTGCCCTCAAAAAAAAAGCAAAAAAAAGTGAGTAAGCAGTAAATCTAGATAAAGATATGAAAAGATCTTTTGATTAATTTGGCAGTGAAAGGAAAGTGAGAGATTTCCTGACAATCCTTTAATATTGATGACAATGACCACAAAGGGTTACACAAATCTGAGCTATTGTTGTAAGAATCAAACATATTTTTCTGTCACCAGCTTTTGGCTTTAGCAAGAATTTCTGAAATCCAGCCTAACATATTAGTTTTTGATGCTAAAACAGTCACCAATAGAACATGATAGTCTTTCTTTTATCTGAGCATCTGATAATAGTTATCATCGAGACTTTGAAGGGTTGTATTATAGAAGGAAGATTAGGTTTATTCTGACCTGTAGCGAAGAACTAGACATGATAGATAGGAGTCACAAACCAATTTAGGTTTGATTAGGAAAAATTTCAAAATGTCTAGGACTGCTCAGAAGTGACTGCCTTGGGAGGAAGTGGGTTGACTTTCATTTGAGGTCGGTCAACAAAGGCAAAATAATCACTCATTGGATATGGTGAAAGGAAACTCTTACCTAGATATAAGATGGATTATATGGTCTCTGTTACCCCCTCTAGTTTTAAAATTCTGTGATTTATCATCTCAAGTATGCAACAAACTTTGCAAAACACCTTCAGAGTAAGAACATTTTATTTGAATGAAATGCGGGCATAGGAAGGGTAAATAATTTCATAATTTTTAAGAAGACTAAAAAAAAACATGTACTCACTTACTTTTCCATATAAAAGAACAAACCTTATTAAAACTTTCTCTTCCCTGCAAGTACATAATTGTAGTGTGGGACGGTCATTTTAAAATGAAGGTGATAGACAAAAGAAAACCAAGGAGGTTGAAAAAAAAACAAACCTAAATACATGCATACTTCTTAATCACAAAACTAGATTGTGTAAGAGTCTGCTTTGGAATATCTAGACAAGGAACCCAAGGTTATGTTTAAGTGATTTGAATTATACTCCTCTTAGCCAAGTTAAAATCATTTGGTGCACTTTGTCTGAAAGTCTAAGTCAGTTACAATTTGACTGATCTAAGTGTATGGATAGAGAGAGGTAAAATCTGATAGAGAAAACCTTTCCAAAATCTTGACCTTGTATGTGAGCTGAGGCATCTTCTGCTAAGTCACAGAATTTGTTTAAAAGAAATGAGTCTCATAGCAGAGGTTTTGCAACTTGTGCTAATCAGAAGCTGCCTGTCAAGTTGAAGTAGCATCAAGTGGCTCAGAACAAGGGCTCTTGGGTGTTAAATGGTTCGTACCAAATACCAAACCTATTATCATGATTGGCTGTTATAGTCCTCTAAACGGCAAAAGTGATTAAATTGGTCATTATGGAACCCTAAAGATGCATAATTATGACAAATAAGGCTCAAGTGCTGGGAGATTTCCATCTCGCTGGCTGGATTACATTGCAAGGAGGAATCGAGGAAGGAATGTTGTGGTTTCATTTTTTTTACAAATACACTAACTGTTGTGTTGAAGTACCTAAGGAGTCAGATTTCCTAGATCTTTATAAGCTGTCATTCTCCATCAGAGCAAGTGGTTATGTACCATCAAAATACACCCTGGAGAACACTCACCTTTACATTTTAGTTCTGATCCAAATCGAAACCAATCCAATCCAACCCAACAAGCACTTACTGAATATCTACAGAAATATACTTATCTGTTAAAAAAGTTCTACTCTCATGCTCTCTCTCTCTCTCTCTCTCTCTCTCTCTCTCTCTCTCTCTCTCTCTCTTTCTCTTTCCTTCTCACTCTCCCTCTTACCCCCTCTATCTCTCCCTTCCCCCCTCTCTCTTCCACCCCTCTTCCCCTCTCACTTTCCACCCCTCTGTCTCTCTCTGTTTCTCTGTCTCTGTCTGTCTCTCCTCCCTCTTTCTCTCTCTCTTCCACTCTCCCTCTCTGCCTCTTTGTCTCTCTCTCTGTTTCTCTGTCTCTCTGTCTCTCTCTAACACACACACACACACACACACACACAATGTAAGACCCTTCAAGATAGAATATTTTACATTTCATCTTTGTCCTCTCCATCACTGAATACAGAACCTTGCTTGTAATTGATGCTCAGCAATATAAAAATAGAGAATGGATCTGTGAGATTAATCTGCATATGGAATTTCTAGTTGTGAAATTCCCTCAACTAAACAAGTTGATATATTCTCTGTTACTTATTGTCTTAGAGATATACAGCACTAAGAGTTAAAGTGACATTACCAACATGTGTCAAAGGTAAAACTTGAACTCAGGTTTTCCTGTCTTTCAGACCGGCTCTCTAACCCCTCTGCCTCTTTATAATTTGCGAAAGGAGATCATGTTAACAACTAAGGGATCAGGAAGGTCTTCCCATAGGTTGTGACTGCTGGGTTGAGCTCTGTGATCTATCTATTTCTATGTAGGTAGCTATCAAAATATAGAATTAGCCATCCCATCCTTACTATGTTTCCTAGTGCTGCCTTGGGAATTCGTAACTAATTATAGTGCTTTTTTTTTTTACATATTGATTTGCATACAAGAGTACTTGATACCATTAGCATAGCTAGCCTCTGAAAGCATCTACTCTATCTCAGTTAAACCTGAAATCTGGTGGTAAAATGTCATTCTGGTTCTTAAGGGAGTTCTTTAAACTCAGTAGAATAAAGTAGGTCTCAAGGAAACCTCTCTTGAAAAGAATATGTGGTATAATGAAACAAATATTCCTGGTTTCATTTGCAGTCAGCACAGAATACTGGTTAGCTGTAAATATTTACTATCTTCTACTAGGAAGACAAAACAAAATAGAAACAAACCTGTACCACAGTCAAAGGTTTACTTTAAGAACATGGGGCTTTCTTAAATACCATAAAATAAAGAGGCAGCATTATGTGCCATACTTGGTGTCAGAATGACACGTTTAAAATCTTATATATGTCACTACTTATGTGCCCATGGGCAAGTTGCTTAACCTCTGAGTACTCCAGGCAACGATCCAAGACTGTAAGCTACAGATGAGTTGCTATTTGTTTTGGTGCAAGGAATTTCCATACTGAGAATTCCAGTACTAATGCTAACAAGTAAAAATTCCTCTACCACCACTACCACCAAAAAACCCCCAATAAAACAAACAAAAAGACCCTGGGAAAGACATTTAATCGCTATATTTCTCAAATATAAATTATTATTATTATTATATTATAAAATTATAAATATTAAATTATAAAAATTATTATATTAATCCTGGGATTAATTTACTTACTCACAGACTAGTTGTGATCTACTTTTGTGGAAGAAATCCCCTTTCTAGAAGTTACCTAGACTGTCAAAATCATGGATATTTCTAATGGGAATGAATACTCTCTGAATTCTCCTTCCCAAGCAACTGACTGACAAGATAGAGAGAAAAAAAATGTTTAAAGGCTGTCATGCCTTTGAAAAGATGGCATCCAGAAGGAAAACTACTGTGTTTTAGAGGAGAAAGGAAGCTAAACTAAGGCAGATTCGTTGTATTCTGGGTAGCCAAAAACTTAAAGGAGATAGAGTTTATATCTGTGCATGTGAATTATATTATGAACTACCATATTTGTCCCACTGAAACTGAGAGATTATTGGGGATACAGTTAGAGCTTAAGCCTCCACTTATTTATGCTGTGACTGGAATGCAAAATATTCACTTTTGCCGCCTCCTCATATCTTCTTCCTTCTTTCCCCCCTCCTCCCTCCCTCCCATCCTCTGATTCTCTTTCAGTGTCTTCATTTCTATTTACCACTTGACTTGAACTGTACTCCCATCCTCCCAACAACTCATTTAGTGTGAAAATTGAATGCCCTTTAAGAAATGAATCACCAGTATTTGATATCACTATGTGCCATTCATTTTTAGCAATTCCATGGTTTTATTGGAGAGAAAGGAAGAATAGGAAAAGCTGACAGATTTTTAATTTTATCAAGTACACTTTTAAACTCTCATAGAAACTTAGGATAGAGTATGTGGAGAAGAGCTGTGTACTGAGGCAAACAAGGCAATCTACTACCCCCCCCAAAGAAATTTATAATAGAAGTTGTTGTACCCAGTGAAAAATGCCATCTAATGAATTCATTTAGTGCCAATGATCGATCATCTAAGATCATTTCTTAGGGTAACAAAAAAACAATTCTTAAAGCAAATGAATATAAGAAAAATGAATGAATTACTATGTGCCATACACTCTACTAAACAATAGAGACAGAAAGAAAAAAAGTGAGACAGTCCCTAGCTTCAAGTAGCCTATATTCTAATAAGAGAGGCAACAAATACAGTGATTCTATGGTGATCGGGAAGAGTGTTTTGCTTAGGAAAGTCACAGTCACTGGAATGGTGAATGAAATTATAGTGGATTTGCTTGACACAGCTTTTCTAGTACCAATATGAATATGTGTTTTTTTGGTTCAAGAGCTGGAAAGAAGGGAAAGGAGCTAGGAAGAGCAGAATAGAGATAAGGGAGGAGGACAAGATGTCTTGGGTAGGATGTGAAGGATTAATGGGGCCAACTAAATATAGGGGAGCATGATATATGCTTGCTAATTATATCAACAAGGGCCCCAGGTTAGCTGTTACAAAATGAAAAGCCTAAGACCCTCAAGGCATGGCCTCTAGATGTCTGGTGGAACAGGGTGGATAGCAAGATCCAGTGGTCTAAGGTGGATGGTGAGAAGATGATCCTGTGTATTTATTTGCAGCACCATGTAATAGTGTTTCCCTCAAATGATTTCTAAGAGTGCTACAGTCTGTTCTTGATTAGAAAATGCTATTCCCATATCCTACAGTGCTATATCCTGAAGATCATCCCAAGGGACCACTCTGTACCTCATCTACTAGTGGAGGTTAGGTTACCAGCAGAAGAGACAGAAGAGCAGGACAGAAAGGAGATTTGTGCTCAAGCAATATTTGGGCTTGGGACAAGTATGTGAAAAAAGTCCCAGATAAGGGTCTAAGCATCATTGCCTTGGACCCATCTGGTCCCAAATTATTCTGTTCACTTGATCCAAACTGCCTCTCATACATTATCTTGAGAACCATAAAAGGAAAATGTAGTCTTAATTGGAATCATGAAATAATAAAATGTTAAAGATGGAAAGGACCATAATGATCGTTTGGGTCATAGGTGTCAAGATGTTGTCTGCAGTACTTACAGGAGAGAGATTAAAATGCAACAGAGAAATATTCAGCAAAACAAATGAAAACAATACAATCAAGCACAAGTAATATTAAACTTGATTTTCTAAGTCATTATGCCACCTGTAGCAATTCTTGCATACTGGCACATAGCACTCTTTGAGTCTGACACCAATGAAGTGGGTAAACCTCTTCATTTTACAGATGACAAAAGCAAGACCTAGAGAGATTGAGTGACCACCGAATAACAGGGATGTATTGAGGACCTGGGTCTACTGACTATTTCCATAATTTTGGCTCTCCCAGGCTTCACCCCAGTTGAGATCCTGAACTCCTCTTTCTTAGGTGTCTACAATAGTCTCCTAATTACCTCCCTGCCTCATGTCTCCCCTCTTAAATCTATCTTATACAGAATTACCAAGGTACTATAACTGGAGCATGCATCTGACCCTTACTCAATGAATTCAAATATCAAATATTTTATGCTTCTCAATCAAGCACAGACACTTTGGCTTGATGTCTTAAGTCTTCTGCAATCTGATTCCAAAAATATTCTTTTTCTTCTTTCCATGCACTTTTCTGTTCAGCCAAAAAGACTGCTTTCATTCTCTTCAAATATGGCATCCCATTTCCCGTCTCCATGCTTTTGCATGTGCTCTCCTCCATGACTAGAATATACTCCCCATTCACCTTTGCCTCTTAGAAAGCCTTCTTTCTTTCAGTGTTTCTGACCTTTTTATGATCTTTCTTCTGCTTCCAGCTACTAATGCCTCCCTCCTTCTATACCCTGCCCCAATAGTTTTTTAAATTTATTTTGAATGCATGTATATTTTCAAGTTTAGTGTTCCCTTATGAATGCTCCTTTGGAGCAGAAACAATTTTAATCCTGTCTTTTTTTAAAATCCCCTTTGCTTAGTGTAATGCCAAGCAAAGTCAACTTCCAAGGTTCGAATTATCAGCATAGCAAATTCCATTTATTCAATGACAGATTAAGACAAAACATTCACAGAACAGAGAAAATCGTAATACAGTGTAACTCATTAATTTAGCAAGTAAATTCTCAATTCAATTGCAAAGTACCAAGATCCAAGTATCCCAGCCCTGGCCAGTTCATTAGTCAAAGTAGCCCACTCCTGGGCAGTACATTCATTTAGTCTTTTCTCAAATGGAAATTAGTTTCCCAATCATAAACAAAGTACATTCATTTGAGATCACAGGGCACAAAATAGTCAAAGGTTTCCCATCCCTGGATCACAACTGAATTATAATACCATCCATTAAGGCCAAGCACTTTCTCAAAAGGGACAGGAGAGCACAAAAGACCATCTACCTTAAACTGCTACAAGGTTAAGATATCATCACTACATTGAAAGCCCAAGGAAAGGCCCTTACTTCATCTTGACACAAAGCAATTTCTCAGCAATCTCAGTTCCAGGGGAGACAAAGCTCAACAAAGCCACAACATACATTCACAGTGTCCTCATGAATTCATTCTCTGACTGCGGAACAGTCCCAGAACCCCTGAAAACATCAGCAAGGCCTTCTTCCAGGATTTCTGTAGACATACAACAAAAAAATCCTCCTTCAGGGCTTCTGAACCAACAACCAGGTTCCAGGACCTCTACAACAGCAACACTGTCCTTCACCAGCAGGTGAATCTGGCAAAGCAACACTGAAACAGACAGACGAAATACTGGCCTCACAGCCATGCCTCCTCAGTTCTCAGCAGCTCCAAGTGGCAGTTCTCAAAAGTCCTGGACAGCTCCAACTGGCCCTCAGTAGTCTTTCTCTCAGCAACTCTGGTCTCCTCTGACTGGGCCTTCTATCTGCTTAGGTTTTCTCTCTGCTTGGGTTTCTTTCTAAATCCACAGCTCCTCCCACTTCAGCCCTCTCTCTTCACATCAACAAGTCCATCCTACAAGTGGTATTCACAAGCTCTGGGTTTTAACACTCAACCCAAAAACCAAGTCAATACAGGGGGATATTTAAATTCCATTACCATTACATCTAGCGTAATAACTTATAGGTAACGGTGCTTAATAAATTCATGGTGATCAATATATTACTGGAGAGATGCACTTCCAGTCTCATATCTCCAGTTGCCTATTGGATATCTCAAGATGAATGTCTAGTAGACATTTCAAGGTCAACATGGGCAAAGCTGGACTCATTTATATTTACCCACAAACCTTCCCCTCTTCTTAGTGTCCCTCTTACTGAGTGTACCACCATCTTTAATTTTTCATTTTCTCCTCTCCCACATCCATTCAGTGTCAAGTCAGGTCATTTTTCCTTTAAAACATCCATCTTGCATGCCCCCTTTGCTCCTCAGACATGGACACCACACTGGTGCAGGCTTTTATCACCCCACATTTGGACTATTGCAATAGTCTACTGTTCAGTCTCTCCATTATGATTGTCCTCACTCTAATTCATCCTCCACTAAGCTGCCAAAGTGATTTTCCTTAAGTGCAGTTCTGATCATGTCAAAACCCATTAATGCCAGTGGCTACCTATTGCCTTTAGGATCAAATATAAAATCCTCTGTTTGGCTTATAAAGTCCTCCATAAACTGGCACCTTTTTACCTTTCCAGTCTTCTTAAGCTGTATTTACACTCTGCTATATACGCTACCAGCCAGTGACACAGACCCTTCCTGTTCTTGTGACTGAACATTTTTCCTGACTTTCCCTCTCAGACTACAGGCTTTCTATTTAGCCATACAACTGCAAATATTCTGGTTTCTAGAATGCAATAATGGCTCCCTGTTCACAATGTTACTTGTTCTAATTAAGACTGACTCTAGATAATGGATGGATGCTATCAAACCTATAACATTTCCGTAAATATATTTGAGAATGACTTACAGTTTAGTCAAGCATCAGATCTCTAAGCCCCAGAAATTATAGCTTCCATATACCTATATGCCCCACCCCAGATAGGTTAGATATAGAAGGATATGAACATCCTTACTTATGGGCTTTGGGCCCTAGGAACAAGAAAGCTGAGCTGGGGGAGTTCTCAATTTGAACCATTGATAACAGAACTTGAAAAATGGAGGGACCCATGAATTTGGTGTCACAGGGCCCTGGTTCAAATCTCAACTTTCTACTTATGACTTGTGCAACGCTGATGAAGTCACTTAACCTCTCTTGGACTATCCTTTTCAACCCTAGATTTATGATCCTATGATCTCTTCAGAAAGTGGATATAATTGAGAAAACTCAGAGTAGATGAAGGAAATTGTGAGCATATCAAAAATTGAGATCAAGAAGCTCTGAAGAAATATTACTTATCCTTTAATTTTTCTAATAAAAATTTTGATATTCTATTTAATGAAATATTGTTTTCTCAGTTTGTTGGAGATATGCAATCATGTAATCTTATTCCATATTTTCTATTTTAAAAATTAATTATTTCTATGAATATAGCTTGTTTTTAGATCACCTTTACAGTTCAGTATATCTCACCTTCTTTCTCCTAGAAAATATTCCCTAATAACAAAGAAAAAAAAGCAGAAGAAAAAACATCTCAGAAAAACTAACCAACACACAGAAAAAGTCTGCTTTTATATCGCGTATTCTACCATCTCTTTTGGGTAGTCAAGCTGGGAAATTATAATTTTACATGTTTCAATTCCCTTTTCTTTTACTGTTCTTTCTATTTATGTCATTGAAGTCGTTGTGTATATTGTTTTCCTGGTTCTGCTTACGTCCCTTTGCATCAGTTCATACTTCTATTTGCCTAGGTTATCTTTTATATCTGGGGAAATTGGCAGTTTATTTCCTCACACAACTTTTAAAGAAGATCTCAAGAGATATCTTTGGCAGCTATCCATACTTTGTATAGATTGGAAAATTTTTTTTAGTACCTTCATGGTAAATGACTGGGTAATAAAAAGAAAAGACATAATGATGTGACCACAGGAGGAGGCAAATGCAGGTAGAGAAAGTGACAGGTAGATAAACAGAACAGAAAAAAAAGCTATTAAAAATAAAAATCTCTGGTGCCTACTGGAAAAAAAACTTGACTGAGACAGTAAGGGAGATAAAAGGAGAACAGGAGAAAAGTAGCAAGGAATAAAACAATCGACATAGCTGGTAATTGGACAGAAAGGCAAAAACAGAGTGTGTAGAGCAAGAAAAAGGAAGAAACTGAGTTAGAATGAATATAGGAGGAAGGTTCAGAATCTGTGAAACAGGCTATCACCTGCTATGAAAATAGGCATGGGAGTACAGACAATAGAGATTTGAAACTTGAAGGCATTGAAGAATTTCATATCTCAGTCAATTCACTTGCTCTGTCAACAGCATACAGCCAGTGGGCATTTTGGGAATGCTGTTTTATTTTCATAAGAAGAAGAGGAAAGAACAAAATCTTTAATAAAGAACCTTGGTCTTGTAAAGCAATCTGTAGGAGATATAGTGCAGGGTTGGCTGGAGATGCAACAGGCATAACTGAAATTTAAAACTAACTACCAAAATAAAAATCAGAGCCTTTTGTTAATATATCCCAGAGATAAGCAATCGACAGTTGTTAAATATGCTGCCAATTGCTGCCATTCTCCCAGTTCTCTCTTTAGATGATTTTATCTTATGTCAACACAGTGTGCCCCCTCTCACTAAGAGAATGCTCTCATCCAGGCAGAGAGACTTTGCCTTTCCCCTTTTGTCATTAATAACCAGTGATAAGATCATTAAGATTTCTTAGCTTTGTTCCCTCTCTATCAACAGCACAGATTGCTGATGGTGGTTAGTTTTCTCTTTCTCAATGATAAATTATAAATAAAGATCAGCAACTTTGTTTCAAATCTGTTCTCCCATTCTACTGAAATGTTTTCTGACAACTCAGACGACTTCTAAGTGGCTGAGATATATCTGCCCTCATTGAATCATCCATTCACTCTTCCATCACTAGTTTTCTGACTCCTGTACCACTATGCAATGTTTCTTCCTTCCTAAGTTATTTTCAAGTTTTATAGTCACTGTTCCAAAGCCAGATGCTGTATGAAAGATCAGACAAGCTATTTTAGTTATGGGCTTGCTTAGGGGAAGGGAGGAACCTTGGTTCTCAGTCGGAATTCTGATTTGGGTTTCAATTAAATAATGTTCTCAGAAAACCCTTCTGCCAGAGAACATGGGACAATATTGACTAAAGAAGAAAACAATCCAGCCAGTGACCTTCATGCTTCTGGGGAACTAGCCAATCAGAATTCATGACATGTAGATGGCAGCCAGTCAGTATTCATTTCATGTGAATAATAACCAAATGGTGTAAGGGCATGGACGAAAAGCAGCATTCAGGTATGTAATATGATTATAAGATAATATGTCAGAGCATGAGTCCATAAAGCTACAGGGTCAGCATGTTTGGAAAATACATTTTACGGCTTCAGAGATGGGATCTTTTTATGTAAGATTATGGCAGCCACCAAGGGTAAATATTTCCCCAGACCAAAACCCTTTATTTACAACATTGTACCTGTTGCTTCCTGTTTATTGAAATGGAGATAATTTCTCAGATTTTTCATATGTTAGATTACTGGGCTTCTTTCTGTTTTATTGATAAATTATGGGGACAGTCATGACCACTCACTAAATTGCATTTTGCTTCAGAAAAAGCTATAGGGTTGTTGGATTGGAGGTCAGGCTGGGGAAAACTGGCTGTAAAGGAATGGACAGTCCTAGGAAGAGTGAAATCAGTCTGGAATACTGATACTATTACTCAGAACTGAAAACCACTGTCAGAAGTGCTTCTGAAAGCTCCGGTTATCTCTGATGAAACAACAGTTCACCTCTCTGTTTCCTTTTTCTGCAGCTAACATTGTAAGTAACAAAAAGTATTAAGTCTCAAAGAAAGAAAAGTGACCTTTAAAATTTCTGAAGGGAAAAGGGCAGCTCATGCAACAGAGAACAGCAAGAGATACCTGGCCTTAGGAGGTGAATGAGATGCCTCAGATTAGGGGATAAAAGAAGAATTCGGCTGGGAACTCGAGCCTTGTCCTTTCTGAAGTCATAAGGACCAAGGTTCCCTTTAAGATGGAAAATAGTGGTGGGTGAACCTCAAAAGACTTGGTTCAGATAAAAATCCAAAGGTCTCAATGCTTATTCAAGGTATCTAAAGCTTCCAAACTAGGTCAGCTATGATACAATATTACAATACTTTGCTTTCTGGCCTTACTGTCACCAGCGTAAAATGAATAACCACAATAATATTTTTCCTTTGACATCTCAAATTTGAAAGATAGTTTCAACATCTTTTTCCCCCCAAACCAACTCCCAAACATGAAAGCATACGTGTTTGTTTTTTTTCAAAGTGGTAATTTGAATAATTGAGAATAAGCGTAATTTAAGGTTATTAATAATAACATGGGATTGCTGAAAATGTAGAGAATTTCCGCTTTCAAAGGATATACACATGACTGAAGAGTTATATTTGATGAGGACTAAAGGGTGCTTTTCTTCCTTTATTTTAAGTATTGCTATGAAATCATAGCTATAACAAGATATAAACTGTTTTATGAAGATGAGATTATATGGTTGATGATGATGATCATGACAATTTGAAATTGGATCTCCCTTTGTCAACCACTTGTAAGTCTGATCCCACTACTTATTGTCTTTGTTCTGTTCGATTTCCAACCTGGGCTGGAATGTTTTTAAGCAATGTTGTTCTCTCTTCGGTTCACATAGCCTCCCAGGTCACATAGCCTTATCAGACTGATGCTGGAATTAGAACAGGCACCCACTTGTTTAGTTACTACAGTTCAAAACTCCAGAGCTCAGGTGATCCACCAACTTCAGCTTTCCTAGTAAGAGGAATTATAGATGTACAAAAACATGTCTAGGTTTGTGATTATTTCTTGAGAGTAATAATAAACTGACATTTATTTAAATTTCATATGAGAGTCTTGAAATTATTGAAGTCAACTAGAATTAAAGTACTGATGCATTGACTCTAGCTAGTTTTATTGTATCATGAGTGACCTCATTTCAACCATACAGAGACCCTGCAAGTTCCAAAGGTCTTACACAGCATTCACAGTTTACAGATAAGGAAACTCATCAGAAAGCTAAATGAATTTGCCATGGTCATATAGGGCAGGGGGCAAGATTTTAACCTGAGTCTTTCTGTTTCCAATTCCACTATTCTTTCTGCTATCCCATGCTGCATGCCAGAATTTTTGGGCTATGTTTTTTGATGGTGGGAAAGAAAAAAGAGAAGGGAAAAGAGGGAATGAAAGCAAGGGTATGAGGAATGGGAATGTCTATTTGCCTTTATAGAGACTTAACAAATGTTTATTGGGTGACTGCTGCTCTGTATGGGTCTTTGTAATAAGTACTCTGCAGTATGCATATGGAATTAGAAGATGCAACCGTTATCTTAGAGAATTCACAATTATGTTAGAAGAGGAAAGTATGGTTATGGCAATGGTATTTATTATTTAGAGATAAAGCCCAAATCTACTTTGAGAGGTCCCAGTAGAGAGACTGATATCTCAACTACCATACCAAATGGTATTTTTTTTCTTCCTTTTTAGAGGGGGTAAGGCTGGGCAATTAGTGTTAAGGGACTTCCCCAAGGTCACATGGCTAGTAAGTGTTAAGTGTCTGAGGCCAGATTTGAACTCAGGTCCTCTTGACTCCAGGGCTGGTACTCTATTCACTGCACCACTTAGCCACCCCCAGATGGTTATTTATTCTCCACAAATTATTATTTTTGTTAATGATAAAATCTTACACCTGCACAAAATTTATGAAGTTTTCAAAGTGATTTCACACGCACAACTACTTTGATCCAAGTGTGCATTTACCTATAGGTAGTATAATCTACACAACAGCTTTCTTTGTTGGACAGCAAGGTGATACACTGGGCAAGGAGTCAGAAAGACTAGAGTTTAAATTCAACTTTATACACATACTGTGTGATACTGGACAAGTCACTCAACCTCTGTTTCATTGAGTTTCCTCATCTATATTTTACCTACCAGAGTTGTTGTAAGAATGCATTTAAAGTGCTTAGACTATGCCTGGCACATAGTAGGCACTATATAAATGTTTACTGCTGCCATTACTGCTATTACCACTACTACTACTGCTTGGTTGATTTTTTTAGGTCTGTGGAACTCTGCTTCCAGGGGGGAAAGCTCTGTCCCAAATTGCTGGGTTTTCACAATTGCTGGGCTATTAGGGGGTGCTGCAGCCCCCACCAGCTTTGGCTCACTGAAATGGCACTCCAGGACCACCACCAAAGACTATAATCTGGATCCAGGCAACTCAACGCAAGAGCCCTTGGCCCTGATCAATTGTCTCAGGCCCCCTGCAGGGTCCACAGGCCAGGAGCTCTGAAGCAGCCCAGTGGAGGCAGTTGCTGGTTGTGCAGATCCTGCCATTTCCCCGCTGCTTCCTTGCCCTGGGGGCAGATTGGCCTAACTGCTTTTCCTTCCCCAAATTTAGCTTGAAAGCTTCACTTTCACTGACCTTTCTCTAATCCTTATTTTTCTTGGCTTGATAGATGTGGAGATTGCTCCAGGTGCTGCAGATCTGTTTTCTGAGCTAGACTCACGCTGTGGTGTGGCTCCTCCAGGCCTGGCCGCAGTTTCAGTTTCGGGCTGTGCTGGCCTCGGCTCCTGGCCTGCCACGATGGGCCCCACCTGCTGAGCTGCCTTCAGCAAGAGATGTGTTTTCTGTATTTTTGTGAGTTTGGGAGCCCTAAAATTTGTTTAGAGTCGTATTTTATGGGTATTTAGGGTGGCTGTGTGGGAGCTGCTAAACTTTGCTGCTTCTACACCGCCATCTTGGCTCCACCCCTCCACTACTACTACTACTACTACTACTACTACTACTACTACTACTACTATTACTACTACTACTGCTACTGTTACTACTATTACTACTGCTACTACTACTACTATTACTACTGCTACTACTATACTACTACTACTGCTGCTGCTGCTGCTGCTGCTGCTACTACTACTACTTTTACTGCTACTACTACTACTCTTACTACTACTAGTGCTACTACTACTACTACTTCTACTAGTTTTTCTTCTCTATTGACTATAGGAATAAAATATTCCTTATTGACATTCCTAATACATAAACACACATACACATGTGTGCACATAGATATATGTTTACTTTGCTAATGATTTCTCCTTTGACGTTTTGGCCTTTCTAAACTTCCTTTTTCTGTAAAGAGTGATTTTTTTTCTTAGTACTGATTTGATATTTAGTATTTGTGGTTTTCCCATTAGATTCTAAAGTTCAAATTAGAATTCTTTGCTTAGACAATCTGTTCTCCATCAGCTCTCCCCTGCCTATCTATACATTAAGTTAAAACATGCTTATGTTAAGGATGTAGACAAATTTTCTGAACTGAAAGCCATGTTTTGGACTACATTACCTCTTTAGTCTTTCTTTATACAGGATCTTTCCTATTAGTATTCTAAACCTGATTAAATTACTTTCTTAAAGTTAGTTTTCTTCATCTCCTCTCAGGAGACTTATAGATTTAATATCTAAAGGGAGAAGGGAAAGCTACAAAGAATATTGTCTCCAGTGACATTAACTCTTCAATAGGAAAAAAAAACTGTATGGGACAATAAAAAAAGGAAAATCCATTTTCTAGAGATAAATGTCCCCCAAACCTGTATCAAAACTAACATCCAAATGATTAACTTCTGTTATTCTGAGTGGGAAAAAAATCCAGCAATTTAAAAACTTCATGATTTTCATCTTTTTTTAAAAAATTCATTTCATTTTATTTATTTTATTCTGACATCTTAAATACAAACCACTGGCTTAGTTCAGTTTTGAAATTCCTAAGGGGACAGAGACTGGCCTCATGTTCTAAATTCCCTGCTGCTACCATGAGCTAACTAGAAAGCACCCCAACCAATATTAGTACTCAATAAACATTAAGCAATACTAATGAGCCAGGCAAGACCCAAAGATAATAGTGATCTGAAAGCTTTGCTTGCTTTATGTCAATCCTTACATGAGAAATAAAAGAGCTAGTTTTAAATCAAAGAGAGATACCACAAACTTCTAGAGGGTTCTGAAAGCAAAAGAGAAATTATTTCCCTTCAGGGCTTTTGAAGTCAAGCTAAATTCTTTAATAGACATCTTATCTTGAGATCTTAACAATAGCTCAACTTGCCACAAATGGGCTGTAAACTTTATTGTCCTAGTAAGTGTTATAATCAGCATTAGAAAATCATCTGTTTCTTAGTTTCCTTTTGGCAGTAAGAAATTATGGAGGAACTAAAAAATTGCACAGGCATTGCTCATTAAAAGTAAATTTGATGTTCAGAATTTTGAACTTATTAAATGAATAAAGCAAGAAACATTCATCTTACTTAAGCTGAATCTTCAATGAAGGATTTTTTTTGACCAGGGTGCTTATGTCAGATTTCAGGACCTACTAATGAACTATGACACTGCAAATTGTGTCTTTAGATATTTAAAAAAACTGAATAAAAGAAAGAAAGTTTAGGACATGTGAATGAGGAGTTACAGGACCTTTATGTAGAGATGATGTTCCTACATTTTCGAGGGGGAAAGGAATGCTCAGGCAGGACACAGAAATTCCAGAGTTAGAAAACTGTTGCAAAATGCCTGAAAGCACTGCTTACTGACAAACTTAACTGAAGTGATGAGCAAATTAACATAACAAAATAATTTAAAGCATTGAAATTTTTACTTGGGAGATGTTTTAAATTATAATTCTTTTATGTATGAGAGACTTCATATTGTAGTAGACAGAGGACTGACTTTGGAATCAGGCAGACCTGGGATCATATTTATAACCAGGGACAAGTCACCTAATGTCTCAACTACTACCTCAAACAACTGTCAAAACAATACATTCTAGAATATTGATCTACATTGGTAGAAAGAGTTTATACATTTGGAGTTCTTTACATTGACAAAATTAACAAGCCAGAAAACAAAATGGATGATGTTGCCAATAATCTTGTCTTTAGAGGTAAAAAACTAATTTAAGAAAACTAACTTTTATTGCTGCAGGTAATCCTGAATAAGATACTACCTACTTTTATGGAAGAAGAGTAGGTAAACATCCTATGAGTTGTGAAATAAGAAATGTTGAGAAGATACTCTTACCCAAAATTACCCACCATGTCTAGAGCCTAAAATCCTAAGTTGTTTATCTTGGATTTTGCCATCAATGTATCTAAACTGCAAACACTGCCTGAAGGAGAAATATGGGAGTAGTAATATTATTAGCACCACTCATATCATAATTAATCACCAGAGTAGCTCATTTCTATAGATTGAACTGTAGAAAAAAATCTGAGTAGTTTAAAACTGAATGTGTAATTTAATAAGTTACTGATTTCTCCTACTCTTTTAAAATTCTTGTTTTAGAAGTTGTATTCATGATATTTTTTAATTTTAGATGACAGGCACTTCCTCAGATACCTCTACATTCTATTAACCACCTTAGCTATTGTAGAACAAAGAAAACTTAAGTAAAACTAATCTACAAAGTGACTGTCTGATAGGGATTGTGTCTTCATATGTAACATGGCAACAACTTTTTTAAAACTATATTTTGTAAGGTATGTAGTGGTGGCAAATGAAGAGGTAGGTTGTTGGTATATAATTGTTGGTACATAAAAGAAATTAATTTTTTAAAGGGTTAGAAAGGTATGTGTTTGTTTTCTCAAAGCCAAAAAATTTCTAACTCACAATTTTGCCCTGTGACATTGACAAGATGAAAGACTTTGGGATTCAGATTTAGATCTTTATTATTATTATTTTTTTGCACAGTGACTTTTTTTCCTTCTTTTTTCTTTTAAGTTCCATATTTTCTCCCTTGCCTTCCCCATTCCCTGACCCACTAAGAAAGCAAAAAATGAAGAAACAAAATCCATTGCAAATATGTATAGTACTGCAAACTAATTTTGTATTAGCCATATTTTTTTTAAAGAAAGACTAAGAATGAAAACTGCTTCAGTCTCTACTCTGAGTCCATCAGTTCTCTATATCAGTGGTTCTCAACCTGTGGGTCATGACCCCTTTGGGGGTCAAACAACCCTTTCACAGGGGTCACAAGGGTTACCTAAGACCATCAGAAAACACATATTTCTGATGGTCTTAGGAACAGAAACACTTCTCCTCTATCCGTCTCCAGACAGGTC
>CM053596.1:250314908-250336259 GCA_028646575.1 Pseudocheirus occidentalis | reverse complement strand
GGAAGGGTAAAATTGTAGTCCTTCACTAATAGAGTTTTAATATATATATATATTTTTTTTTCTCTTATAATGTATTTTAATTTTCCTTTAAGAATTTGTATGCTATGACTTTTGCTACTGTTATGGGAATCTGAAGATCTAAGCCCTTTGCTTAAATGGCTGCAGTGGCTCCAAGAACCTTCCCTGATTTGAAAGTATACTCTGCCCACCCCCACCCCCAATAGGCTGAATGTGGTCACATGGAGCCTGTGGTGGGAGGCTTGTTCTTCAGGAATGCCCATGCCTTATTGCTTTGTGATTGGGCAGTGGGTCAAGAGGGCTGTGACATTCTCTGATCCAGGAGAAGGCTATATATACCCTGATATGAGATTTTTCTTTGGGGCTCACTTTGGCAAGAGTTCTGTGATTTGCCCAGATGAGACTCTGGGAAGCTGTTGAGCTCCCTGGCTTTGAAAACCCAGATGCTGATGCTTCCCTCTCTGGTAACTGACTAGGTATGGATGTAATGGTGAGATGGCTGGAAGCCCATCTGCTGATCTGTTTCTCTGTCTGCTTGTAACTTCTGTTTGTATTCTCTGAAGTTCAGGGTCCTGACTTTTCCCCCTGAACTAAGTAAATGATATAAGTTTCATTGATAGTAAGACTGTTAACCCTTTTTGAGTTGCTTTCCTTTAGAAAAGCAGATCTAAGAACCTGTGCTAGCAACCATTATGGATATGCTAGGGTGCTTGCTGATACAGCTGCATATACATTTAGTATTGACATTAGTTAATATTCTATGATACTCTTTAGCAAAATTTAGTTTCCATCTTTTATCTCTTTTAATTGGATTTACTTTTTTTTGCTTTTGCTTTCCTAATATCATGATTGCCACCACTGACTTTTTCTTTTTTATTTCAGCTGAAGCATAATAGATTCTGCTCCAGCGTTTTACTTTACCATAGAGTTATTTTAACTCTGTATATCTTTCTACTTCAAGTCTCTTTCTTATAAATAGCATTTTGTTAGACCCTGGTTTCTAATCCATTCTGTTATCTTCTTCCTTTTTATGGGTAAGATTATCCCATTCACATTTACAGGTAAGATAGCTAACTGTATATTTTCTTCCATCCTTTTCTCTTAGACTTCTCTTTTTCATTTTTTCTTATCCCCTCTTCAAGAGTCTGTTCTGCTTTTGTACATTGACTCTCTTGATCCATTCCCCTTCTCCCTGTCCTCATTCTTTTTTTTTAAATCTCTTTCTCTCCTACCTTCTCCTTGCATATCATTGTATATAGTTCTTACTCCCTTGAATCAGTTCAGATAAGAGTGAGGTTCAGATGTTGCTGCTTTATCTCTACTGTCCTCTCCATTGCATAAACACTTTCTTGTATTCCACTTTTATGTGACACAAATTTTCCAATTCTTCCTCTTCTTTCCTCCCTTCTCCCCCAATGCATGCTTGATCCTCCCCCTTACATTCTTCCTTTGAGATTATCCCAATTTAATAGAATCACACCCAAGCCATAAGTCTGATTAGAGTCTCTCTAAGCACAGTGGTGATTACAACTGAAGGGTTATATGTATTTGCTTCCCATATAAGAATGTAAACAATTTAACTTTATTTAGCCCCTTAAGAAATTATCACTCATGTTTACCTTTTTTTGTGCTTCTATTGAGTCCTGTGTTTAAACGCCATATTTTCTATTTAGTTTTGGTCTTTTCATCAGGAATTCTCAAAAGTCCTCTATTTCATTAAATATCCATCTGCCCACTGTTAGATTATACTCATTTTGGGGGTAAAAGTAATCCTGTGTCTTTTGCCTTCTGGCATTTTTTGTCCCAAGTCCTCCATTCCTTTGTAGTAGTGGAGATTAAATCTTGTATAATCCTTGCTGTATCTCAATAGTGCTTGAATTTTTCTTCTGGCTGCTTGTATTATTTTCTCTTTGACTTGGGTGCTCTGAAATTTGGCTATAAAAATACTAGGAACTTTCATTTTGAGGTTTCTTTCAGGAGGCGATTACTAGATTATTTAATTTCTACTTTGTTCTTTTGTTATAAGATATCTAAAGCAGTTTTCCGTTATAAATTCTTGAAATATGATGTTTATGTTCTTTTTTTAAATGAATTGTTGGTAGTCCAAAGATTCTTAGATTATCCTCAATCTGTTTTCTAAATTAGCTGTTTTTCCTTTGAGATATTTCACTTTTTTCTATTTCTTTTTCATTCTTTTGACTTTGTTTTATTATTTCTTGCTGTTTCATGGAATCATTAGTTTCTATTTGACCCATTCTAGTTTTTGAGAACTTATATTTTTATCAATATTGTTCATTATTTTTTCATAGTATTTTATATTCTCCTTTTTCTCCTTTTTCCTCTACTGCTTTCATTTGGTATTTGATTTTTTTTTCTTCTTTCCTTAACACTTCTAAGGATTCTTGTTGAGCCTATGTCCAATCTATATTTTTCTTTGAGATTTTGCTTGCAAATTTTTTTTAAGTCATTAACTTCTTTAATTTATGAACTTTTCCTTTCACAATGGTAGCTCTTTACACTCAAATTTGTTGGTTTTTTTCCCCTTATTCCTCTAGCTTTCTTCTTGATGTTAGACTTTATGTTAATGTTGAGTTCTTCTTACTTCCTCAGGTCAAGGGGATGGCAATGTCTAGCCCAAGTTTCTTTCTTTTTCTATTTTTCTGCTATTTTCACAGCTCAGTTTGGGGGCCTGAAAATTTCTAGGGCTTCCAAAATGGTGGGATCCAAGAAAAGGCCTCTTCTCTGCCATTCTAGTCAGAGCTCTCCAAATTTCTGACCCAGTCTATTGGTTTATGTTGGATTGCATTTCAGTAGATGACTGCTAGACCCAGTCAGTGTTAGCCCACTAAATTGTTCTGTGCAAATGAACTGCTGACTTCCTGTCATCTTGGTCTCCTTGCCTGTTTATTCCACTGGAGGATTATGGCAAGGACTAAATACAAGAACTGATCCTCTACTCTCCTCACAGCTAACTCAGAGCCACCCAGCTGTTTTTAGACCATATTCCTTTCTACATCCAGATCTTGGGACCTTCTTACTTGTGACCATTACTTTCCACCACAGAACTGTGAGCCAGAACTGAATAATAGGTGACATAGCTTCCAGGGAGCACTCCTCTTTCTTCCAACACTGGTTTGAGGGTCCCCTGGGTTCTCTTTTTACCCCCACAAATCCTATCCTAGTTTTAGTCTTTTTTCTATCCATGAGTCCTGTAATGCTCTCCACTTCAACATTGTACTTTTGAAGGGTGCTTACCTCAGTGGCTGAAGATGTAATGATTCATGGTGACATTTTCTTGACTTTCTTCTATCAGAATTTGGTTTGGATAATATTTTAGGTTGGTGTGGAGAAAGTATGCTGGTAGACTTGGGCAAAAAATGTTGATTCTCATACTGACATCTTGATTTTACCCTCCATATTTAGGTATAATGCAAGGATTTATACTTCATTACAATATTGTAATCTGGTTTACACTGACACCTTCATACATAAGTACTATTTAACCCTAACAAATACTATCCTTTGTGTACCTGTTGAATACAGAAGCATTCCTTCATTTCATACAGAAATATAAACCCCACCAAGTAAATCTTTGTAAAAAGTTAGTTTACTAAATTATAGATATTTCTTTTTTTTTCTTTAAAATTGGCTTCAATGAAATTTGTTGTCTCTGTATCTTTCAATTCAAAATGCTTGTTTAATTTAGATAAGAAGAAACCTAAAGTTTGGAAGACCAGTGCTGTGATCAGGATTTGTAAATTAACCAAAGGGGAAGAAGGCATAGGTTAGAATAGTGAGGAAGGGAGTGTAAATATCAAGTTCCTAGAATGGGGCCTTGGAAGTCATTTAGTTTAGACTCTACCTGAATTAGAATTTCTTGTACAATGACTCAACAGTTAGTTGTCTAGCTTCTTCTGGAAGATATTCAGTAGAGGAGAGTATCCATCCATCATCCCAATCCACTTTTGATGGCTTGATAGTTTAAGGGAATATATCATATGAAATAAAATTTTCTGAAGAAAAGAAACAGAATTTACAAAGGTAAATGAAATAGAAGAAATATTTATACATGTGTGAATTGAAGTAACTCATTTGTTACTCTTTTTGGTCTTTTCTCTGACTTCCAGCTTAATCTATACTCCTCATCCAACTTCTTCACGTTTACTTCACTCTACAATAGTTTGGTGTTTTGTTTTATTCTCTTGGTTTATCATTTTCACTTGCTCTTCCACTTTAAAACATTTGCTACAAGTCTTTCACTAAAGAAAAAAATTCAGGTAACGACACTGACTACTGCCTACCTTTAGAGGTATGAAATAGTGGCTTTCATTGCTTTGCCTGCTTCATAATATTCCCAAGTGACTCTTGTATAATGATTTTATTTTCAATTAATTAATAACATTTTTACTGTTTTATTGGATGTTAAGGCAGCCTATCAGGTTGATTAGTAATTCTCAAATGTTTCCAACCAAGGAATTTGTTGAAAGTTGAGATCAGAGCAGGAGGGGACATTGTCACTTGTGGGGGGGGGTGTGGGTGCGGGTGTGGGGGGTGTGTGTGATTTTACAGATAAAGAAACTGAGGGACAGAGACATTTCAGTGCCTTGCCAAAAGTCTAAAAGTAGTAGAACTAAAATTCTAAGTTAGCGTGTTGCCTTCCAGCTTCAGTTCAATGAATTGTATCAGTTTAATTAAACCCTTACTGTGGACCAGCCACTGAACTCAATGCTGAGGATAAAGTGAAAAAGTTCACCATTCAGTCTGATCCGGACTATGCATAACGAGGGGGATGGTAATTTGGACACTTACCTATAGCCAGTGGGTAACTCCAACGTACTTCATTGACCTGAGCCCACTATGGAGATGCCCCTTGGCCCATAAGCTGTAATGTTTCCTTTCTCTTGGGGTAGGGGGAGGTGAAGCAGACGATCATTAAATCCTCCCTTATATTGAAGATATTCTCCCATATCTTCAATAAGATTGTGCCCAGTTTTCTGTCTTCCTCTCTGTTGCCATTGGCCCCGTCAGGTAAAGTGTAGACATCTAATACTATGGATTGATATTAGTGATATATTGATATGGTTTTCCCCATTGATAGAGATGACTTTTTTCTGTGATCCCTCCATACAGCTCAGTTTTAAAAATAAATTCAAGTATTAAGTGCATTGACTGGGATTTGGGACATTATACAAATTATATCTTGTATCTCATGGCAATATACAAGTCATAGAATCAAGCATTTGAAAGGGTTACCTCAACCATCCCTTGTGCTAACACCAAAGCCCTCCTTGTCCAAAAGCTAGGTAGACTATTTTTAAAGATATTTGCAAGTATAAAGTGTTATGTTCTCAACTTAACAATCTGATTTTCACACCCCTTAGAAATATCTGCATATATCTGTGATATATACATTCAGATGCACAGCTAAAATATTCAGATGTACATAATAAGTCAAACTAAGAACTTTGTTTTGACCTGAAAGTACCTCATTAGTGAAGATGTCCAAGATAGACAGCTACAAACTCTTTACGGGCTGAGGGCACCAAAGGGCACTCATATTCATAGGCTAACAAATGGATTATGCAATCAGTGTGAACATGGAAAAATTATCCTGCCAAACTGATGGGTATGTACATGCTGCCAGGCCTTTGTATTACTACTGCTATAATTATTACCATAACCATGAGACCTTCACACCTTCTGGATGAAATAAAGGCTTGCAGAGGAAAGACAAGCGTTCCTGGCATTTGCTCTGTGTACCTGAAATTCTCTTTTAACATTTTCTTCTTATTTATACAAGTCATTTGAAAAGATAAAATGTGTATTCTAAGGTAAGGATGGAGGCTGTTGATTGGGGGAGAGGGGAGGGAAAAGAATGAATAAATGTCTTGGTTTAAGCATCTTTCTTTGTTCCTTTTCCAAGTCTCTTTCCTTCTTCTCCCTGTTTTAATCTAAAATTATTTTGGCTTTCAGTAATGACAGCATTATAAGAGAAGTAGGTGCCTTTAGAAACTGACTGCTTTGAAAGATACATTTCTCTTTTGGACATAGAAATTCTTTTCAAGTACTATTACTGCATAAATATCATCACTCTGAAGACTGTAACAACTAAATATAATGAATCTAGGTCCCACCATGTTGTCATATTGACCACAGAGTAGAGGAAATAAGAACATTAAGAAAACCCTACAAACATATGGCAGATCTCAGTCATTATACTCTGATCCTAATTCTCATTGGTAGTTGGGTCCTAGCTGATACACTACTCAAAATGTATTACATATTTATTAAAAATCATTTCTTTGGTGTCTTTGCAGTTTATGGATGATCCTCTAATTAATGGAATTAGGAAATGGTATTACTTCTTTTGATTAATTGGCAAATGTAGAGACTGGGTGTCCTCTGAGATCTTTTCATATACATAGAAGGTATACAAATTATTGGTTAATGTCCTAAGGGCTAGGGATTGTCCACTCACCCATGTGGGTGGAATGCCTTGTGAAACTAATTAAATAACCACCACTCTAACCACATCTCTCCATGCCCACTGTTTTCCCTTGGCTCAAGTTTCCAGTGAATGAATCCAAAATTACATAATAGAGTAATTCACAGTTATATAACAGAATACTCCAAAGTTACATAAGGGAAAGCCTGAAGAATAGGTCATGCCTTCAGCACTTGGCACTTTCTGCATGGATAACTCTTAGACCCAGTGTTCATAGGTATTCAATGACGTGTCTGGCTCCATGTTTCTAAGTGTTTTGCAGGTCACTGCCTTTCTTGGGTATGTGGCAGAGTTTGGGCATGTAGAAGAGAGTTATTTTAGACAGTTGGAAAGTCTGATAGCCAACGGCTATCTTCCAAGTTACCTGTCAAATGTATGCTAGAATAGGAAAGAGCGGTTGGGAGAGATTTTATGCAATTTTCTGAGAGACCTTCTCTGCATAAATGCACATATTGTTGAGATGATTATTTAAGAATAATGGGTAGTAATGGGTGGGAGGAAGCAATGGAAGTGGAAGCTTGTTTTGTTTTGCTTTGCTTTGTTTTGGTTTTTGTTTGAATTCTCAGGAACTCATCCAGATCCATAATTGCTCTAATAATTTAGCAATCTGTGAGGACCTGACCTATAGAGATGGAGTAGAATGAGCAGACTGAGTTTCCTCACATGTGATCTGATTGCTAGCTTGGGGAATTGGTTGCAGGGAGTCATCTCCCATTTGATTTCTAAGTTGTTTCTTATTATGGTCCCATTTCCGGAGGCTAGGCAGAAGGAGGACAAGTGAGCTTTTTTCCTCCCCCCCCATTCCAAATTTCACCCACTGGGATGGAAGACAGAGCCAGCTTGTGAACCTCAGGGTCCATTGCCTGTACCCTAGTGGGGACATAGCATGTTTATGCTTCAGGCTGGCCTTGGCTGAATGTGAAACCAAAAGTTATGCTTTTATTATGCTTTCCTTGCTGTGAACTCCAAGGGAGTCAAAAGCTTGTGGCTCTCCAATAATAGTAGATGTGTCTAGGGGAGATGTCAAATTCGAAATGTGTTTAGATTCAAGTTTATCCAGTTAATCTATGATGAAAGTTTTCTGAGGGAGGGTCCTATCCTGCTGTGCATTAGTACACTTGACCTTAGCTACAACTTTCTTTCAAGATTCTAGGTGTTTGGACCATAATGTTCAGTTGGAAATGACAATATGGGAAGACCTTATAAGAAAGTTCCCGTCGTTTAATGGCCTACATCTAGCTTTTCTCCACCACCACCTGCCTTTTCTCTGTCTCTCTCAAATAGCGTTTGCCTCTTGGTGATGCCAGCTAGCTCACCTCGTTAAGCTGCTGCATTGGAGACCTAGGGATTGATAGCAGGCAGGTTTAATGTGGTTCTCACAGAGCAGTGAAGTGCGGCGTGTGGGAGGCTGCTGGGGTGATATTACCGCAGGCTCAGGCAGAGGCAGTTGATTGAAGTTGCCATGAATTGACAGCTAATAGGGGAGCTTTCTTTGATAGCTCTTTCATTTCGGGTGCAGCTGGATTAAAAAAAAATCTCAACATGAAGGGAAGGTTTTCTTTTTAATGATTTCCTTTTCTCATGCCTTTTATTAACAGATGCTTTCAGGGTATTTCAGCAGCATTACAATAGCTGATGAAAACCTACATTAACAGCTCTCTAACTCCTCCCCTTTTTGGTAGCCTCTTTCTAATGCATCATGCTTTAAGACGGAGAATGGCAAGTAGTACCAGTCATGGGCTAAAAGCAGGCTATACCCTACTACCTCTGAATAATATGGGGGTGGGAAGGGGAGTAATAATCAAGACTAGAGAGCTGTGAAATATTTCCCCTGCAAAAATAAAAATGTCAGTTCTGGACTGGCTGGAAAAATGCCCAGGATGCGCAGGCAGCAAGTGGTATCGATCATACTTTGGCAAAAGGGAAGAAAAGGGCTGGAATAGCAGGGTTATGTAGGAATCAAGACTTACAGAAAGTGACTGACAGCTTTGTGTGGGGGCCCTGAGCTGTAACAGTGAGGAATAGTGTATACAAAGTGTTAGAGATTATTGATATAGAGAATGGGTAGATGTAGATGAGTAAAAAAATGAACAAACACAGTCCTAAAGAGCATTTTTAGTGCCTGGGACAAGAAACATGAAAGGCATCCTCAGTTTGGCTCAGTAAGACAAATGTAGTTTGAGGCTAGTGGGAAAGGCTTCAGGGAGACATCATGGCCCTCAGAAGAAAAAAAGCCCATTTCTGGGAGAAATATCCATCAGCACTTCAAGCCCTCTATTGGGGAAGACACCATCAGGGCAAGGAGCAAGACAGGGTCACGCCAGGGAGGAACTCATAGAGGTATGTCAAACTATAAGGGAAAGAAATATAACATTTGGTAGCTTGATCTATTATTTAATTACTCTTACCAGATAACTTCTTTGTAATATTGTTTCTGTGAAGCTGAAATACAATCTCTATCAGCACCCTCTAAATGTTATTGCCCTGGGGCAAAACTCTACTGCCCTACCCTAGTTCCTGCTCTGGGAAGACAAAATCAAATTGAATCTGACAGGGTGCTGGTTGGCTGAGGAATGCTATACTGCTCTTGCCCCTTCTGGAAGTCTGCTAACTCTTAAACTCATCTTATTCAAGGAGGAAAGTCTTATGGAGACCTAAATAAGGAAAGTTGTTAATGCTGTACTTGATGAATCCTTTGCAGAGGAGCAGCCTTTACATCTGCCCCTCTACAGACACATATCCTGCCACAGAATATTATCTTCTCATCTTCTCTGCCATATGTTCAGGCAATCTGTGCTTCTCGGTCTGTATTAATATAGACTGAGTCAAAGACAGTGACAATTAGTGGACTAAGCAACAACCTGGAAGCTTATTTGGCGGGTGTGAGTTCTAATTCAATCTCTTACATGAACTTACTGGGTGTGACCTTCACAAAAGTTTTATTGGCTCAGGTACCAGTCCCTCACTTCACATATGGAGATACTAGTTTGAAAAATTGCTGAATATATCTATAAAGTATTTTGTAATTGTTCTTAGACAGATTTTGTAATTTTTTTATTTTTAAAATTCGGTATTTTATATTTTTAAAATTGTTCTTAGATAGGTAGATAGATAGATGGTAGATGTTTATTTATTAAGTATTATTTATTCTGTCTCAAAAACAGTGCCCGGCATGGTGCTAAGTGCTCAGGGAAGAGAAAAGGGAGGGGAATAAACATTTATACAGCACCTACTGTATGCCAAGCACCGACTGTATGCACTAATATTATCACATTTACTCCTTCTGTGTGTTAGGCACTGTGCTAAATATTATCTCTTTTGATCATCACAACAACATCGCAAGATAGGGGCCATTATTACTTCCAGGAAATTGACAAGAGTTTGACTGACCCAAGGTCATACATGTTAGTAAGTGTTTGAGGTCAAATTTGAACTTAGGCAGTGGTTAGGTGGCGCAGTTAATAGATCACTGACCCTGGAATCAGGAGAACCTGAGTTCAAATGTGACCTCAGATACTTGACACTTTCTAAGCATGTGACCTTTGGCAAGTCACTTAACCCCAATTGCCCTGCCTTCCCACCTCTGTAAAAGAATTTTTTTTTAACTTAGTTCTTCCTGACTTTACACCCAGTGTTTCATCCACAGTACCACCTAGCTGTCACAGGATAAAATAGAAGTACAAAAACAGTCTCTACCTTTAAATAGAGGAAAACAATATATATGGGGGATCAAGAAGAGGTGGAGAGGAAGGGGAAAAAAATTCTAGTCATGAGGGAGATAGAGCATACCTGAGGCCCCTCATGAAAAAGTGATCCAGGCAGCTAAATCAATCATAAAACAAGAGATCAAGGCCTCAGGGTAGAGTTTTCTCCCAGGTGGTAAGGTAGCAGACATTGAATGTTCAACACAGAGGGAAAAAAAATCATGTCATAATGACTGAGTAGCCACTAAGACTAAGGAAAGAAGTAGTCCTGGCTTAGAAGCAGTAAGTGAGTATGTGTAAATGAATCAAACTTGTCTTTAATAATGAAAATAATTAGAAAGATCTTTGTTTCTACGAGGACATATTAAAATAATTCATCAAGAAATCACTGAAGGTCAGGATGACAGAAGGGGCACATCAACATAAAAATGCTACAATCATGACCTGATTCATCATCTCATGGTATCATAAAATCTTAAGAGTTGGTAGATATCTTTCAATAAAACTGTATTTAGCAAATGAAAAGCAGAGATTTTTCACAGGGTACTGAAATTTAGAGGATACTTTTAACACTTGCTCTACCCATAGAGACAGGTGAACTTCACAACTAGTTAGCAACAATTATGTAGGAAGATGGGATGGTTTACTTCTTCTATAGGTGATCTAATACATAGCCCACCCTTTGACTTCTGGCCATGGTGTCCCAGTGTTTTCAGATATCCTCCAATCAGTCTGACTACTCCTCCTCCATGTCCTTTGCTGGCTGTAAAGCCAAGGACAAGCAGCTTTCCAGAGGACCACTGCTGTGAATAGCTTTAAGGTTCTGATCACATAGTATAGTGAACTCTCCATTTATTCAGCACCAAACCAAAGCCAAACATTCACATAAACCAAAGTTCAACATTCAGAGTGATATTACATAACAACTTACTACTAACATGGCCACATAGTTTTAGACAAAAGATATCATTCAGGATACAAAGTAAAAAGGCCTTTCACCCCTAGGTCACGTTGTCTTAATCATGTCAGTCAGTCTTCTTAATTTGGAGGTTAGAGTCCAATCATCCTTAAGAGGTACAAAGTACAAAGTTCTCCCACCCCTAGGTCAAAGTAAATCACCATCTTGTCAGTTAGCACTAAGTACCCCAGGAAAGGTCCTTTCATTTTGGCTGAGGCTGACTCCCAAATTCCATTGTTCCTCTCCCTTGCTCCCAGCTCTTGCCTGAAATCAACCAACAATCACCTGAATTCACAAGTAGGCAGCTCTCAACTCCTCATCCAGTTCCCATTCCATATTGAAGCTGATGGTGACCAGTCCTCCTCAAGCGCTCCATAATTTCTGTTTCTTGGAAGACAAAGCTTAACAGAACCACAACAACATTCATACACATTGCTGGCAGTATCATCTCAATTCATTTTCTGCCTGTGAAATCAACACAACAGACAGGGTTGTTACTGTTACTGACAAAGTAACACAGTTCAACAGATAGAATGCTTTTATCTGACAAAGTAAGACAATCAACAGATAGGGTCCTTCTATCTGACAAAGTAACACAAGCAACAGATAGAAGGCTTCTGTCTGACAAAGTATACAAATAAACAGACAGAATGTTTTTGTCTGACAAAGTAACAAACACAAATCAGCACAGACAGAACAGACAGAGTACCAGACACCGCAAGTATTCTCTTTCTCAGTTCTGCTCTGTTCCAGTTTGTGCTCCTGCTTTTATATGGTGATTCTCCTTCCTGTTCCACCCTTCCTGTTGCATCAGCAAGTTGATCCCACCTTCAAATCACAGGTGGGGTTCAAAGGCAATTAAAGAAGTGAAACGAGGTGCTAAATATTTTAATAACTGAAACAAGGTGCTAAGTACTCCTTTGCTTGCCTATCTACTGTCTCAAAAACTATGAGTGTTCCCTATATTCTATCCTAGGACCTCTTCTCCATGTATATCCCTTTGCTAACTTTTTCAGCTCCCACAGGCTACCCTATCACTTCTATACAGACGACTCCTAGATCTATACATTCAGTTATAATCTGTCCCTTATGCTTCAATTCTCACATCACCCATTTCCTATTGGACTTTTTAAGCTCAATGATCTTGGCATATTTCAAGTTTAATGGGTCCAAAATAAGTCATTTTTTCCCCAACAAATCTACACATATTTTATACTTCCCAATTTCAGCAAAAGGTACAGTTATACTATCAGTCTTTCAGGTTTTATCTTCTATATTATGCTCACCTCATCACATTCCCTTATTCTACATATCCAATCAATCACCAAATCCTACTGTTGATACTATCATAGCATTTCTTGCATCCCTTCTCTCTACTCTTCTTACTTAAGCTCCCACCTTACTTCAGGTCCTCATTACCTCTTCCCTAGATTATTTCAACAGCCTCTTAAATTAGTCTTCATGTCTCAAGTCTCTCCCTACTCCCTCATTTGACACTGCTGGCAGAGTAATTTTCCTTAAGCACAGATCTGAACATGTCACTCCCCTACTTAATCAACTCTAGTGGCTCCCAACTGATTCTAGGCTGAAATATAAACTCCTATGTTTAGCTTTTAAAGCCCTGTTAAAAATAATATCAATATATCTTTCCAGTGGGTATTACTCTCCTTCTTGCACTCTGTGGTCTATCTAAACTGGCCTTTCTAGTTATTCTTCCATGTCCTAGCTCTGTGCCTTTTCTTTGATCATGTTCCATACCTGGAACAAACAGCCTCCTCACCTCTACTTCACTAAGTGCCTCTCTTCCTTCAAAATGCAATTTAAGAGGGGGCAGCTAGGTGGCGCAGTGAATAGAGCACCGGCCCTGGAGTCAGGAGGACCTGAGTTCAAATCCAGTCTCAGACACGTAACACAAAAACTAGTCGTGTGACCTTGGGCAAGTCATTTAACCCCAACTGCCCTCCAAAAAGAAAAAAAAATTTTTTAAATGCAGTTTAAGGAGCACAATCTTTCCTGATGCTCATCCTTACCAAAGTATCCTGTTTTAACTATTTGTTTGCATTTATTAACCCTATATTTTTTCCTTTATATACTTTCATGTGTATTTGTCATGCCTTGTAGAATGTGAGCTCCCCACAAAATAAGTCTTGTCTTATTCTGCGTATTTGTATCCACAATGCCTAGGGAGATACCTGGCTATAGTAGGTGCTTAATATAAATTCTGGTTGATTAATTGATTTGGTTATATTAAACCGAAATCTGACTGCCTTTAATCTTTATCCATTGACCCTTATAGGGCCTATGCAAACTAAGTGTAACCACTTTATAAATGACAACCCTTTGATCATTTGTCATCATTGATCAACTCTCCTTTGTCAACGAGATTTAAAGTGTTCCTCACATTGAAAATGATGTTTAAAGCCACCAAAAGAAATAAAAGATAGGGTACTTAATTTTAGTCTCAAAAATAAAAAAAACCCTGCTTCCTTTAATTGATACTCCTATGGCATTTTTCATAAATATGGGGCAGGGGCAGTTTTAGATATGATTTTATTCATAATAGAGCTATGCTCATCCTGTCATCTTCAAAGGCCATAGAAAGTTTCTTCCCAGTACTGCTTCATGAGGGGAGTAGAACAGCTCTCACCTCTGGTCTTATCTAGAGAGGAAGAAGAAAGGGGTAGGAGAACTAGCTAGGTAGAGTGAGTTTGCTGTATAATGGTGCCACGGGGTTCCCACCTTGGGTACCTGTGGAACAGCTTTGATCTACAGGAAAGCAAAATATTCCAGGACTGGATATTATACAAGGCCTTGTGTGTCCTGTAGGAATTTCAAAGTAATATCTCCTGTAAATTGGAATCAGAAGCATGTCAGAGCATCATCATGGACATGTCTTCATCCTTCTTTCTTCATAACTGAGTTTGCTTATAACTCACCTTTCATTCAAACCTATTTTTTTTCTAGTTTTATGCATCCAAATAGCATTGTTTTGATGTGATTCAGTATCTTTGTCCCCCTCCCTCTCCCTTTCTTTATCCTCTCCCCTCCCCCTCCCTCTCCCTTTCTTTATCTTCTCCCCTCCCCCTCCCTCTTCCTCTCCCTCTCTAGAAAATGCCCTCTGAGCCCTCTACTGCCCGCCTTTGTCTTCTCTCACTTTTTCATTTGTCATGTCCATCTCCATTTTTCTGGCCCTGTGATTGCTGTTAACTGAAAAATCCCCTGCGTCTCAAGAGTTTTTTATTCCATGTTTGTGTTTGTTTGTTTTTGCATCCCCATGGTAATATCACTGCATCCATCTATCTGGAGGATTTGGCAAGTTGACTTCATCTTGACAATGTGATCTAGTACAAGAAAGCCCAAGTGGCAGCTGTCCTTTAGTGCCAGGCACACAGTAGGCTGTCCAAAGCAATGTTATCCTTTAAAGTCAAGTGAATACATTTATAGCAGCTGAAACAGTGTAATTGGGGAAAAATATCTGATATCCAAACCCCTCAAAGGACAAACTCTCACAAATACTTAATAGACAAGCTTGCTCCCTGATCTTTTCCCAAGCCCTACTCTAATTCTTTGCCTTTCTCCAGGCTTCCCAAAGAATCTGATTTTTTTAAAAGTCTAATTTGGACACATATCTTAAGTATGTTCCTGTCACAGATAGTACCAGTACTTGGGCTGTTTCTCCTGTTACATGCAATGTTCACATGTTTCTGCTAAAATAAAACAAGGCAGTGTTCTAGAAGATCAAAGAACCACTGGCATTTGTAAAGAGGAAGGGACAGATAGAGACAGAGAGATAGAGACAGAGAGAAACTGAGACAAAGGAAGAGACATAGACAGATGCATAATGATAGAGACAGAGACAAAAAGAGTAATAGAGATAGAGATGGGGGTGGAAAGAGTTGAGGGACAGTGAGGACATGTGGTATAATGGTGGAAGATTGGCCTTGGAGTCAGGGAGTCCTGTTCAAGGACTGTGTCTAACTGGACAAGTTATTTAATCACTCAATATCTCAAGTCACTCTCTAAGATTATAAACTGCAGAAAGGTGCCAAACTGTGTTCATAAAGGAAGTACCTCATTGGGAGATCAATATGCTGATGAAATTTCATTTCACACAGGCACACAAAACACACACACACATGCACACACACATACAATGGTCACTTCTCCAATAATTTCATTTTTTCTTTTTTTAAACATTTATTTATTTATTGTTTTTTTTGGAGGGGGGAAGGTAGGACAATTGGAGTTAAGAGACTTGCCCAAGGTCACACGGCTAAGTTTTGTTTTGTTTTGTTTTTTTGTTAAGTGTCTGAGGCCGTATTTGAACTCAGGTCCTCCTGACTCCAGGGCTGACTCTTCACTGTGCCACCTAGCCACCCCTACACTTTTTTTTCTTTAAGATCAATTTGTAGCCATGAGTGGAGGCTGACTACATGAAGTTTATACATGAGGACACTTGAAGAGCTAGGACTCAACTAATCTAATTGTCTTCTTATTGAAACAAGATGAGTTGTAAAAGGATAGTGATGGGAATTTTGATTTGCTATAGGAGAGCCACACAGGAAAAATCAAGAGTTTTGTATTGCGAGAAAAATATATTGCAAACCTTAAAAGTGTCTATAAATGTATCAGCAGCAGCATAATTCTTCTCAACATCATCATCATCATCATCATCATCTTCACTGTCATTGTCATTATGCTGATTTTCCAACCAAGGTCAGATGTGTGTGGAAGGAAAAGGGCCTTGAAAGCCAATTCCAATCATGTGCTTCTGTTTGATTTTGCACAGTCCACTTCTCTACCTCATTTTCTTACTTTCCCACCCAAGGGACCAGGATATGAACATTTTTACTGAAATTACAAGGCCTTAAGTATATGTGGAAGATAGGAAGGAAAGGATAACTTGGGTAGGAGGTTAAGAATGAGTGAAAATGTCAGAAACAAGCAGAAACTGAAGGGAGATTTATAGTGAAATTCTTTTCTTTGCAATTATCTTTATAGTCTGGCATCAAGTATGGCTAGCATTTTGGAAATTCTGAATGATTGTTAGCCAACTTATTAAATCACATTGTTCAAGGCCTGACTTTGGAGAGGTCAGGAAGCTATTTCTGACCCATGCTCAGTTCCTCCATATTTCACACTTGATGCCGAGGAATGACAACTTCACCTCTCAGTTTAATGAATGGGTCGGGTCTGTAATTATTTTCTTACCTTCCCCTGAAGCCACTAAACTTTTTTTCTGTAAATTCACAAAGTTTGATCTCCTCGCTAGTAATTTTCCAGTGTCCCACCACCTACTGAGTCCTGGTTGATAATACAGCCGGTCTCAGCAGGGCTATTTTCTCCTCATTCCAAAGCCGCTTTCATCTCTTTGCTCTTTTACGAGGACTGGTGGAGGGTGTTGCCTAAATGTTGTGGCTTAAGAGTTCTTTCCTTCAATTTCATATTGGTCTGAGGAAGAAGGTAATAGGAAATCAAGATACTTCAGGTGCAACAAAGAAATTTCATTAAACAAAGTAAGTGATAAGGCCAATAAGAACCAAGCTAGATTTGCTCTGGATAATCCACCATTGAGAATGGACTGTATTAACAAAATGCTTCATATCATATCTAAACTTTGCACCTGCCTTAGTGCCTTACATGGTACCCTGCTCTCAATGGAGCTTTAATGAACTTCTGTTGAACTGAATCAAATAACCAAGGAGAGATCTACTATTTAGTAAGAAGTGATAAATCTCTTAGATCAATTTTTATTTTTTAATTGAAAATTTAATAATATCTGACCACTGAAGTATAATTTCAAGGTAACATTAGTATTAAGTTCTAGGACTCTATATGTCGAGACTTTTGTATACCCTTCCTTGGTTCTCAAACTCATTGTAGCATGTTGTAGTACAAAGAGTAAGAAGAACTGAGTTATAATCCCATTTCAGTGATTCATTATCTAAGCCTTTCTTGCCTCATTTGTATGATGTTAATAATCCCTTATTTATTTGAAAGCTATACTCAAGGCAAGATAAGCCTTTGTTTTCTATTTTAAGAGCTAATAATAAATTGCTACTGCTATCTCATCAACTCCAAGATTTCCCCAAATCATCTGTATTCTGAAGAATTCTTCCTCTGGTGCCCCAAAGGTGCCAAGTTCAAAATACAAAACTGTAGTTCCTATGAGCAAGCTTTGGACTAAAAGGGGTCTGTGGAATGAGATATCCCTTATCTCACCCCACCCTATGTCAAATTTCAGATTGTTCCAAAGGCTCTGTTTCACTGTGGCCACTCAAGTAAGAAGAATTTGTGATAAAACCCTGATATCTCTCCCAGGATTACAGTTGTCTTAGAAAATTTCCAAGGAGGCTTGCATTGAACTGGATTCCCTGAGACTGAACAAGGATCCCATGGGAAGGTAGCCCTTAGTCTCTCAGGCAAGTTCTAAAGTCCTTATGCTAAAGTTCTGTTGAATGTGAGCAGCTTGAGGAGAAAGACTGTCTCCTTCTTGTCACTGTATCTCAAATATCTAGTACAATGACTTTAAAATAAGAGATTTTTTTTCCTGTCCCCTTCCCAAAAGACTATTTTGCTTCTGATCGCTGCCTCCCTTAATCTACCCTTTCTTTCTCTTTCTTTCTTTCTTTCTTTCTTTCTTTCTTTCTTTCTTTCTTTCTTTCTTTCTTTCTTTCTTTCTTTCGTTTTCCTTCCTTCCTTCCTTCCCTCCTTCCTTCCCTCTCTCCCTCCTTACCTCCCTCTTTCTCTCCTTCCTCCCCTCTTCCCCTTCCTTTCTTTCTTCCTATCACCCTTCGCATGTTCTCTTAGCCCTTTCCACTCTTATTTCCCTATTGGACAAGATAAATTTCCACACCCAATTGTATGCGATGAATGTGTAGTTTTCCTACGATGAAAATGAGGTTAAAACATTGCTCACCACCCCTCCCAACCCAATTTTATTCTCCATTGCAAAAAATAAAAAACAACTCTTCTTTGCATGCCTCTTTTATGTGAAATAATTTTCCTCATTTTTCCTTGTCCTTCCCCCTTCTCCCATGAATTCTTCTCACCTCTTGGGGTGGGGGAGATATCTGGCCCAGTCTTCTGATTATTATGTCCTCCTGTTTTCAGAGCACATCACCTCTAAGTTTTCAGTACTTCTGAGGTGGTAAGATATGGGGAGAGTTTTGGTCACTGTCGTCCTGGTCTGTGCTCTGGTCCATACCCAGGTAGGGTCCCTACTCCTTTGTGACCATAAGCATTCTAGAAGTATTACCTGGAAATGGTTAATCAGTGACGGAGTTGCCATATGAAAACAAGTCCTGAGCCCACAGCACCGCCATTGCAGGTAACCCCTTGAGTCTCCTTCTATATAGGTTTTCAGCTCCCCTACCATGGGTACTAGATGCTCGGCACTCCTGGTACCAATGATGTTGCTACTATCATCACAGCCTCCAAGCCCTAGAGCTTGTGTTACTTCTACCCATCATACTGTAGCCAGTCCCCAATCCAGTGTCCACAGACCTCTTTTGCTCTAAGCTATCCTGGACTGAAAAAACGACTTACTGTGGCTTTTTTTTTTGTTTTCTGGCTCAGAATTTTATTTGTCATGCTTTTAAAAATTAATTAGAGGGAATGTTTTGGGAGAGCTTGGAAAAAATGTTCACTTCACCCCACCATCTTGCCTCCCAGTAACAGAAAACCAATAACATTATTTTAATAAGGTCTTTTGTTTTTCTATCACTGTCACTTTTCTTCCCCTGCCCCTTCCCAGAGAACTCTTATGTACATCAAAGAACAAAAAATGAGAAAAAGAAGTTCAGCCAATCTAATTGATGTATCAAAAAGTCTAAAGTTATGGGCAGTGTCCTTATACTCATAGTCCCCCTACTTCTGCAAAGGAGACAGGGAGATATATTCACATAATCCTTCTTTGGATAGAAATTTGGTCATTATAATTGCAAAGCATTCAGTTCTGATTTGTTGTGCTTTCCATTCACAGCGTTGCCAGAATTTTTGATATTTTTCCTAGTTTGAGTTCTTTCATTCATTTTGCATTAGTTCATTTGTGTGTTTCTGTACTGTTCATATTCATTGCTTCTAATAAAAGAATTATATTCCATTGCATTTAATTACCACAATTTCTTTAGTCACCAATAATAAGAACTTCCCACATGCTTGTTGATTTATTTGTGGAATCTGAGAACTGTCTCTTTCAGTCACCCATTCTCCAAATGCTACATACAAATGCATAATAGATTGCTTTCTTTGGCTACCCAGCTGGAATGGGTCACTTTGTCTCACATAGGTCTACATTCCCAAAGTTATGCAAATCCATTGTGGTTATCAAAATTATGAAGCACAGTGCTGGACAGTCATAGGGCATTCAAGTGATAAATATTGCTTGGGCAAACCTTTTCTAATAGCCTAATGTAGCAAACTGTTTTAACATTTGGGAGTGACAGTGAGAGGTTGCCGAACCGTTTGTTGAGGCCTATTTTAAGGTATTAAATTGACAGTCAACTTTGCAGTGATAGTGTATGGTTTAGTATAATAATAGTCCTTCACAACATAGCATAATAGAGATGAAAAGCCTTTACACATTCCTTCATCAAGCCCCCTCATTTTAACAGATGAGGAAATTGAAAGACAGAAGGATAAAGCCACTTACCTAAGGTCATACTAAGTAGGAAAGAGGGATTTGAACCTAGGCCCTGTGACTTCAAATGTTCTTTGGCTTTCATTATAAAATGTAATTTAAATTACAAGTGAGTTGGTCTTTTTATTAAGGATAACAGTGCACACGACCAAAGAAAGTGGCTTTGATAGAGTAATATTGATATGGCCTTATTTTAGATGAAACCAAATACTTTGTAACCCTGTAGCTGCTCGCTGATATCAGAAGATAAATTGTTATTGAGAACAAGTTCAGTTCTTTCCACTTCAGTCATCATGCCTTTGTTCCCTAAAGAGCCCCTGGCAAGAGAGTATAGTGAAGAATTTATAATCATCATGAACTTTAATCATCATTATATACTGAGGGAAAACTATTAAGGTTTGGTGAAATTTAAAGAACACTTTGGTGCCTACTATGTGCATGCCACTGTGGTAGACTTAGGGGGAGTTCCAATCTCAAAGAATCACAGGAATCAGGAGGGCGAGGTGGTCTTAGTGTCTCTCTGGTCAAACAGGTACAAGATTCCTTTCTATACTATCTCCAACAAATGGATGTTTAATATCTGTTTGAAGATTTTTAATGAAAGGGAACTCAGCACTTCTTGAGTGAACGTATTCCATTTTTGTACAGAACTGTAAGTTGGGCACGGAAAGTCATCTTGCCCAACAAGGAAATAGGAGGGGAAAAGGCTAAAAGGATTTAGGAAGGGTGAAAAGGAGAGTAGATTAAGGGAGGCAGTGGTGAGAAGCAAAACAGCCTTTTGGACAGGGAACAGGAGAAAAAAAATCTTTATTTTTTTGTCTTCTTACATCAAACTTTCTCTTCACTATCCTCCCATTATCCATAGTTTTCTGTCCTTGGAACCAAGCAGAACCAATGTAATCTTTCTTCAATGTGACAATCTAGAAACATTTAAATTTAACTCACCTTTTCTCCCAAAGTCCACACCAGTTCCTTTAGCGAATCCTCCTATGATCCCCAGTTTTAGCAATGACCTGGTCACTGTCTCCAGATTTTATCTATGTCTTCTTAAAGAATGGTGAGCCCAGAACATAGAACACTTTGTTCCTCTAGTGACCTGAACCCGATAGAGTATCGTGGCACTATTATCTTTCCCTTTCTGAACATCTGTTGTTGTAATGTGACATAAAACTTAACCTCCTTCACCTGTTAGATCAAACTATTGGTTCACATTAAGTATACACTTTACTAACACCCTCAGATATTTCTCATAGTACTTATTGTTGTCTGAGGCAGCCTGGTATATTGGATAGATTACTAGACCTGAAGCCAGAAAGACCTGGTTGTGTGGCCCTGGGGGTGTCACTTAACCCTATTTGCCTTAATCCAATGGAGAAAGAGTCGGCAAACCACTCCAGTATCTTTGCCAAGAAAACCCCATGGACAGTATTCATGCTTGATGTTCCACAGGGTCATCGAGAGTCAGACATGACTGAATGATTGAATAGCAATGGTACCTTAAGAAAGTCTCTCTCTCTCTCTCTCT
>CM053596.1:250296404-250314808 GCA_028646575.1 Pseudocheirus occidentalis | reverse complement strand
CTAAATTTGTCTTGAACCCTAAAATTTGTTTCTAAATTCAATTCTAACCCCAACTCTATATAATCAAACAAAGGAAATCTAATCCTTTTCCATCTCAACAACCTTCATAAACTGGTGGGTGCTATTCAGTGCTCCATGGAGTAGGGTAGAAAGGTCAAGGGAAGAGAATAAAAATGTATATTATCCCTACTATATGAGCCAGGCACTTTGCTAAGTGCCTTCCCCCCCCCCCCAAATATCTTATTATATTCTCACTATAACCCTACCAAGTAACTACTCATTTTGCCCCCATTTTACAGTTGAGAAAACTGAGGGAAAAAGAAGTTAAGCACATGTTCGAGTGTCTGTGCACAGCTTGGGAGTGCCCAAGACAGATCTGAAGTCAGGTCTTTCTAATGGCAGGCCCAGGGCTCTTCCTACTGTACCACCAGGTGAATCTTTTCTTTTTCATGTTAAGCACTGCAATTCATAGAACTATAGGTTTAGAACTGGATGAGACCTTAAAGGTCACTGAGTCCAAACCCCCTGTTTTGTAGATGAGGATACCGAGATCTGGAGACTGTAACTCATTTATTTGCCTGGGGTCAGCCAAACACAACCAGTAGGGGACTGGATCCCACATCTCCCTCCCACAGCTCCTCTTCCTGTGAAATCACTTCAGGGATCGTCATCATCCTGTTTCCTTTCTTCCAGATGATCTCCAGGTTATTGATACCTTTTCTTAAATGCAATGCTCATAACTGAACACATTACTCCAGAAGCAGAGGAACCACAGCAGAGTTCCACAATCTACCTGATGCACACAGAACAAAATTTAATGTAGCCCAAGATCCCATTACTTTTCTTCCCTGCCCATATCACAGTCTTTTTTTTTCTTTTTTTTCTTTTTGGAGAGGGGACAGTAGGGTAATTGGGGTTAAGTGACTTGCCCAAGGTCACATGGCTAGTAAGTGTATCAGGTGTCTGAGGCCGGATTTGAATTCAGGTCCTCCTGACTCCAGGGCTGGTGCTCTATTCACTGTGCCACCTAGCCATCCCCCCATATCAAACTCTTTAACAAATTAAGTTAATAAAACACCGGAATGCCAGGCCCATCTTTATTGGGAGAGTAGTAGGGACTTTGCATGTTATTGCTGTCCTGATCATTTAAACTATCATTATTACTACTATTTATTATTACCCTCTTATTAGGTGTCAGCCTATCTGGGAGGCAAGCATATAAATGCAGAAACTGGTGAGATTGGAACTTTTTAAAAAATGCATGTTTAACATTTCTTCAGAGGTGGAATAAGAACTCTACTATTCCCACTTGCAGCATGTCTGTTATTGTTCAGAAAGGTTATTTAGCAGACTGTACAGTACAAACTGACCTGACCACCAGTTAATTTTGCCTTGTGGAAACTTTTTTTTTCCTTTTTAACAAGCAAGCCCTTCTTTTCCTCTGAAGGCTCACAGAATAATGGTCTTGGACAATATCAAATCATTGTCTGCACATTCGCTGGGAGAGCTAGACTTTTATAAGGAAAGAGCAAATCATAATAGCCATACACTTGAGCAAGACAACACTAGTGAGTGAACTCAAAAGATGAAGGGAGACTAAATTGGCTTCTAAGATGGTTTCATTTCTGTCTTTTTCTTCCCTTTGCCTGGCCTGTCCCCTTTTTCATACTATGGTTCTGCATTTATTCAATAAACAATTAACTGAGTTATTAGATTATTTCTTTGTTTACCCATTTTAATATCATTCTTTATAGAAAGATGGAGATACTTTGCAATAAGCAGAAGACATTTGCTAGAAAAGAGAGAGCACCAGGGTAACTCACAGAGGGACAATGAGGTGTACTGGAATGAACATTGATTAGCAATCCAGAGACAGAGGGTCTTTTACTGGCTTAATAATTAATATCTGGGTTAACTTAGGTAATTTATTTAAACACTGTGTCTTGGTTTTCTCATTGTGCCTCTAATCAAACTGATATTCTTTCATTCCTTAATGTGTGGAGTTGTATCTCCCACTTCCATTGCTCCATACAGACTGGGCCTTATGCCTAGAATGCTCCCCCTCTTCATTTCTGCTTCATGAAATACTTAGCTGTTTTCAAAGCACAATTCTGGTGTCACCTGCTTTAAGAAGGCTTTCTTGATCCTTGTGACTTCCCATCTCAAATTTCTTCATGTTTGCTTGTTTTGACTTTACCTGTGTTCATGTCATCTCAGTGGAATGTAAGCTCCTTGAGGGCAAGGCTCTCTTTGTGTCTGAGGATGTCCATTTGATCTTCTAGCACCCTTCCTGGAACATTATAGGTATCTAAGAAATGCTTGTTGAATAAAATTGAGTTGAACTGAAGATACAATACATATACTCAACTTTGAAAAAATAGTTGAGACTAATAAAAATCCTTTAGTGTGTATATTTTCTTTGAAAAACTTTGCAGGGTGCTTTTGGCATCTCCCAGATAAAATCCAATGCAACAAACATTTGTGTATTATGCCTCTACTGTGTGCAAACCCTGTGCTAATTCTAGAAGCTAGGGATATAAAGCTATCAAGTAAGTGGGAAAATAGCATTTTATAGCTTCTAATTGGCCTCTCTTGAAGTTTGAAACAATTATTTAGTTGAGGAATACAGCTGGGTAGATATCATCTTGAGCAAATCTTGTCTATTGGCGGTAGCTGACCTGATTAGGCCATCTTAAATCCAGCTGCCATATCTGAAGGAAACCAGGAATTGCTGCTTCTTCTTGCTTTTTTTTTCTTTTAAGAGGAAGATTGGTATAATATTAAAGGAACTGGATATGGGCTAGGTAGGTATCCCAATGGATAGCCCCTTAACTGGGAGTCAGGAAGATTCATCTTCCTGAGTTCAGATCTGGCCTCAGATACTTAACTAGGTATTGTAACGTTAATGGGATGTTGACCTAATCTTAAAACACAATATAGCTTTCATGGGGAGCTGGCTTGGGAGAAATCCTGGACCAGACTCTTCCTATGTATGGACTGGGTCAGAAACTAGCCCTGGACATGTAAACTTTAAGGATTTATAGAAATAGGTTATCACTTTATACATGAACTAAAAGAAGTCATAGACTCATGAACTGCAACATCCAAGATAACATAACAAACAGAATCAATAAAAGCCATTTATAGAGTGGTGATCAATCAATCAACAAGATTTTATTAAGTGTTTCCAGTGAGCCAGGTCCTGTGATAAATGCTGAGGATACAAAGTAGAAAAAATAAATAGATAAATAGATAGAGTTCCTGAGCTCAGGGGCCTTACATTCTAATGGAGGATATATACATATACTGAACTATATGCACACACATATATATACCCATACATACATACATACCCATACATATACAGACACATATCTATACCCCCACATACATACATGCACACATGCATGCACGCATGCACACACACTCACACGTGCGCACACACACGCACATACATATATATTCCCAGGATCACTGATTTGGAGATAGGAGGGATTTTAAATGTGATTTAATCCAGCTCTCTCATTTTACAGATGAAGAAACTGAGGTAGTTAGTCCTAAATACTATGTATGCAATTCTGAGAGCTTCCACTAGGTGAATTAAAGGAACTTGTTTTTTTTTTGGGGGGGTGGCTTTTTTTTGGAGGACAATTGGGGTTAAGTGACTTGCCCAAAGTCACATGGCTAGTAAGTGTGTCAAGTGTCTGAGGTCCGATTTGAACTCAGGCCTTCCTAAATCCAGAGCTGATGCTCTAACTCACTCTGCCACCTAACTACCCCAAATTAATGGAACCTGTTAACAGGGGTTAAAGGCCAGCAAAGTGTCACAATGGATAGAGTACCAAGCCTAGAGTCAGGAAGACTCATCTTCCTGAGTTCATTTACTACCTGTGTGACCCTGAATAAGTCATTTAACCCTGTTTCCCTCAGTTTCCTCATCTATAAAATGAACTAGAGAAAGAAGTGACAAACCACTCCAATATCTTGGCCAAAAAAACCCAGAAGGGGTCATGAAGAGTCAGACATGCCTGGAAGGACTCAACATACAACATGATAATGCATGAAGATTTCAAATAGGCTTTCAATAGGCATATGTCACATAGAAATGAGATAAAGTACTTGGTTCCATACTCATTGTGTATGTATGTAGTTATACACTATACTGTATTCCTATACATAGTATACATATGATATATGAAAATACATACTCATGCACTTTATTCAAATAGCAGCGTGAATTTTTAATTATGCTAAGAAAGTGATAAAATACCTCTGCTAGGAATATGCACAGAGTAAGTCAAAGATAGGGGGGAAAATAGTTTACACATATATCCAACTGGTTATAGTAATACTTTTTGTAGAATAAAAGAAGTGGAAACAAAGTAGCTTTTTCATGGATTAAAGGATAGATGAATAAATTATGGTTCATGAATGCAATGAAGTATTTACTGTGCAGTAAGAAATGATAAATATGAAGAAGACAGAGAAGCACGGGAGGATTTACATGAACTGATGCAAAGTGAAGTAGAGCTAGAAAACAGTATGCACAACGTAACAAAAAGAGACTGAAAATGATTTCTGTGAAGTTATAATGAATAAGCTCAGCCTCAATGAAGAGAGATGAAAGGCATTTCCTTCTCTTTGTAGAAGTGAAGGGCTATGGGAGTGGAGCACTGTTATAATGTTCTTGGCAGGGAGGGTAGAAGAATTTCATGGGAAATCAAGGTGTTGCAAAAATAAAAAGCTTTTAAAAGTTAAGAAAATAAAAATGCAACAGCACTTTTAACTTCTGAATAAACTATCTGCTAATTTTTTTTAAAGATATCGACGTCTGGATAGTTTTAACTTTCTTATTGACTAAACTTCTACTTGTTATTAATTATGGCTTAATCTAACTAGTATTCCCTATGGCTTAAGTTACAAATTATTCTTAGTCCTTTCCTAGAGTGACTTTAATTGGAGTCACTCTAATGGAATACTATTATAATTCTGAGGGGTGAAGACTCTGAAAAAATAGATATATTTTTTAGCAGAGAAGGAATTGACTTGCTTAATTATTCTAATTAATTTTGGACTATAGTGTCAAATTCTTTTAGAGTTTTAAGTCCAAAAGCCTTTCCATGCCCATTCTTACCCCTATAGTAACCCCTCCATGCCTAAAATTGCAAACTGCCCCCCAAAACATGGAGTCAAATATTACTCATAGTTCCTCTCAATTTTCCACAGTCAAGAATGGTTATACTAAGTCAGCACCTTGCTACACCATTTCTTCCAACTATTTCTTCCATTGTTAGATTTGTCATTTACTGAAGATAAAATGGTTTTGATAATTTTCTGTGAATTTTTGTAGTGCCTAGAGCAGCGGGAAACTGAAAGTGGTCTCTGATCTTCACTTCAAACTTCATCCACCACTCAAATCTCTGGCCTTGGAGTCAGAAAACCTATAGCTCTCTCATGAACTCTCTGTATGACCTTGGTGAAAATTTTCAACTTATTTAAACTTGTACCCTTACCAAATAATCAAAAATAATGTGTCAAGTACATACTATGTACCAATTACAGAAATGAAACAATCCATGTCTTCTAGAAAAATTCATTTTAACAAGGCACATGAATGAATGAATGACTCCATGAATGAATGAATCAATGGAGTGAATGAAAAAGCTTTTAAAGTGCTTACAACATGCATAGCACTGTGCTAAGTCAAATGGAAATGTCCCCTCATCCTTAAACTTCAGAGGCAAAGCAGATGGTAATAAATAGTCTTAAGGTTTTTCCACTAATAAAATCATCTAGTTTCTGATGTTAACCATTTGACAGTGCCAAGATCTTTGCCAGAATGAATCTCCCCAAGAGTTGTTTCCCAGAGAGATGGTTATAGAGATTGGGAGGAAGCAAGATTTGTGATCCAGAGGGTGCTTAGTCTCCCAGGGTCCTTGAACTTACTTGCCAAATAGTGACAATTGAACAGCAATTGATCTTGACAGTGGTTAGGAAGGTGAGCACTTCTCCACAATGATTACTCACTTCAGTGATGATTGTGGAACATGGGCAGGAAGTGAACCTTGTGGTCTTGGGGACACTAATATTACTAGATGATTTAGGTTCAGGGTCCTCACTGTCTCTATTGGTCTCTGAGAAAAGATAGTGGTCAAAATGATGGTAGTTTGACTTGCCTGGTACATGTTGCTTCTTGTTCCTACCTTAGGCTATCTTGATGCTTCTATACATGTGTATACACATACACACACATGCGCACATCTCTATCAAGGCACATACATATGTATATGTGTATATATATGATTATAAGCATGCATACCATATATACATTCAAATATATGGTATATGTAGGTATTATCTCAGGAAGAGAAAAGAAGGAAACTGATCAAATATTGAAAATACATGTATGTATGTAAATATACATGCATATATGAAACATATATGTGTGGCTGTTTCTCATACATTACATTCATTCTACTGTCTATTTCCCATTTCCATGCACTGGTGGTTCCTCATGTCTAGAATATATTCCATCTGACTTCTCCTCCTATTACAATCCTTAATTTCCTGCAAAATCTAACTCAAGCACCACCTTTTCTGAGGCTTTTCTGGATTCTACCAGCTGTAAATGCCCTTATCAAAAAAAAAATCACCTCATGTCTATTTTGCTAAATATCTAGGAGGTTATGAAGGGAGTTCACAAGATACTAAGAAGATCAGGAAAGGTTTCAGAGAAAGTGGTACTTAAGATACTGGGAAGGAAAGAAGGGACTTTGAGGAGTGGACGTATGGAGAGAATTCGTTGCAGGCATGAGGACCACTAGGATAAAGACAGAAAGACAGAAAATCGAATATCATTTGTGAAGGACAGTACAAATGCCGGTCTGACTGGACTGTGGAATATGCGAAAGGGAGAATAGGTAGGATGTAACGTGTACTATCTATCACATATCTATAGTATACATGATATATACTATATATCATGCTATATGTGATATATAGCATATGTCATATCTAGTAAGTGTTGAATTAAATGTTCTTTAAAATTCTTTTAAGCCCATTGTCTAGTGAAAGATAGCACTGTATTTGGAATAAGACCTGAAATTAGGTTCTGATATTTATGATCTGTATGATCTTAGTCAGCACACTTCCCCATTCTAGAACCTCAGTTTTCTCCTCTGTAAAATGAGAGGACTGGAATAGATGATCTCTAAGTTTTCTTTTCAACTCAGTGTTATGATTCTATGAAGAATAATTTTAGGTTGAAATGGTGCCACTGCAAGAATAGAGAAACCCTAAATCAAATGTTTCAGCTGCCATCTAGTGTTCCAACCACCAGACAGTTCTTTTTCCATTGATGGAAAAGATTTGCTTAAGTAAATCTGTAGCTTGTGCGGACAGAATCAAAATGAAAGGTACTTAAAAGTGTTATGAGGGAGTAGACTTTTCTCAGATTCTTAACTTACTTTCCACATTCCAGGTTTGGGTAAATTGTGAAGATGTGACTTGTAGAGTAAGTTAAAGCTCCTGCTTTGTGGGTATTTAATGAATGCTAACTGACTGGAATTGAATTGATGCCCAAGTTCAAATCCAATTTAATACCAAAATAGTAAACGCTTGGCTTGATCACAGTCACAACTGACAGAACTGACTAGGACAAGAATCGCAAGAGGTGATGTGAAAGGAAGATGGTGGTGGGGAGTGGCAGAATTCTGTAGATTAGATTCTGGATTCTTTTAGAGCACTGTTTGCTGCAGAAATGTGTTATGACACCTTGTTAGTTTCTACAAATCTTCAAACATTTTGTTATTGCTTGAAAATTGTCATCTTGTGAAAATTCCTATCTCACTTTCTCTCTCCTAGCCTCCCTTCCTTCTCCCAACCTCCCAGCCCTCTAAATATTTCTGATCTGATATTAAAAAAAAAGACAGCAGGTGAAGAGAGAAGCAGAAAGATAACTATGCAATCAGCTTACTGCAAAGTAGCCTTTTTGAAATCATTTCCCAGGGGCAGTAGAGAAGGGGAAGAGGAGATAGTTTGATAGATAATAGCAAATAAGCCAATAGCTATTGGACCTCCAAACTGCAAGGACCAACATCACTTGAAGTATAGGAAGGCTCTGGTCATTCCCCTCACTAAGGACCATCCAGGCATCAAATGTGGCGTGACATCTTGCCTGGGGTTTGTTTCAGTTGTCTATCGCAAGTTCCTCTTTATAACACACTTCACTCTCTTTCTGAGAGAACACAGAACTGACTCACAGAGAGATTGTTCATCTTTTTTGAGCACAGATTTTTTTTCTCCCTCTTTCTATTCATCAGAGTGTCTGGCTACATTAAAGTGAGTTTTCTTCTCTTACCTTCTTTGCCCTTCTTTATTCTCTTCCTCTCCCTTCTCCCCACCCCAGTCTCCTCACTTTTTCTCTTTCCCAGCTAAGATGTAGCCAAAGAAATTCCACATGTAGTCAAGTGCCTGGCAAAATTATTGAGAGGTGGAAAGACCTCAGAGGGAAACTGTACCAGTTAACATGTGAAACCAAAAGAAAACAAGAGACTGAGGAGCTCTGTAGGGCTTCATAAAAAATGGATGTTTCAATATTTTATTCATCAGTTCCCCCCTTTTCTTTTCTTTTCCTGAGATCACACCTAAACTTTCTAATGCCTGTCATTCTCTTACTTTTGGTGCATCAAGCTTCATTATGCATGTCCTGCCCTCATTTTTAATTGAATAATTTGGCTCTTAGCTCAAGAAAGAGCATCTTTTTTCCCTCCCAAATCCCTGCTACCCCCTATGTACGTTTAAGGCTACAGAGAGACATTTCCTTAACTAGAGCAAGGAAGAGGAAAGCCATAGAATCATGAAATTTTTTAGCTAGGAACAACCTGAGGGGGTCAGGATCAAAAAACCTGGATTTAAATCCTAGTTCTGCTACTTAGCAGTTGTTTACCTAGTAAACTTGGATACATCACTTTGCCTCTTAGGGACTCAGTTTCCTCAACTGTAAAATGGAGATAATAATTCTTAACCATCCTGTAGGATAAAATGACATTATGTATGTAAACATACTCAGGAAACTATATGTTATTATATGGAAAATATTACTATTATCACTTAATTTAAGCCCTCATTTTACAAATGAGGGAAACAATATTCCAGAGAAGTTAAACGACTTGCTCAAACTAGCATCTGATACTTTCAAGTCTTATTTCAATGATCTCTCTATTCTATCACATTAAAATCATGCTTATATCTGATGTATGCAGGCTAAGGAAGAAGTGACTATAACAGACCTTGGTATCACACCAACAGATTAGAGCATTAGTTCAAGCTCTGGGACCATTCTCAGGGCAGTGACCCATTGCTTGTGTGTTAAAAGTTACAATGGGGTGCAGTTCTAATGCACAGAGAATCTTCATTCTGTTGCATAGTATAGGACAAGGATAAGATATGCACTTCTGGAAGTCATACCTGGGGGACACTTTATGTTGAATACATTTAAGTATTTGTGTCATAAGGCCAAATATAAAAGCCACTTGAATAAGGTAAGAGACAGAGATGAGCAAGCTATGAGATGAATGTTACTGATTCCAGGAAGAGATGGAGAAATACTGTTCTAGTAAGGTAGGGACTGAGTGAAGATCAATTCCTTCTCAGCTATTTATACATATACATATATATGATACACCTGGCAGACTGATAATCCTAAATCACAAATTTGGTCATGGAACTCCCTTTCCCAAACTTCTTTACCAGCAACCTGTTGCTTTTGGAATACTGAACTCTCATTTAAGGCGTTGCTCAATCGGATTCCTACTTACTGCTAAAATCTTATTTCATACCATTCTATTGCATGCAATCCTAGCTTTACCTGACATTATGTCACTTTTCCTCCATGACTTTGGAGAGGCAGTCTCATTTCTGAAGTGTACTCCTTCGTTTTGCCTCATAGAAACTTCTAGCTTCCTACAGCCAGGTGCCAGATCCTACAAGGAACCTTTCCTAATTTCTTTATTTGTGAATGTGAGCTCTGTCTTGAAATTGCATTGTATAGATGTGTGTATTTATGTGTATGTGAGGATATAGGAGGGGCATCTCAGTGGCTCAGTCGATAGAGCATCAGACCTGGAGTCAAGAATTCTCATCTTCCTGAATTTAAATTTGGCCTCAGACACTTACTAGCACTGTGACCCTAGGCAAGTCACAACCCTGTTTGCCTCAGTTTCCTCATTTGTAAAATGAATTGGAGAAGGAAATAGCAAACCATTCCAAAATCGTTGTCAAAAAGCAAAACAAAGCAAAACAAAAACCAATACAAATGCGGTCACAAAGAATTGGACATGACAGAACAAAATATATGCATATATATATATATGTGTTTTGTACGTTTGTATAAGATTTGTGTAAGCATACAAACACACATAAAAGCTGCCCCTGCTCACCCCAGAAGACTGTAAGCTTCTTGAAGGCAGGAACTATTTTATTTTTTCTCTTTGTATCTTGGCATCTACCAGAGTGCATTGGACAGAGCAAGTACTTAATAAAGTTTGCTGAATTGAAATCCATTGAATTACAGTATAGGATTTCTACTATAAACAGGTGAAATGCTCCTATATAATTTTTTTCAGTGTTATACTTTAACAGTGGCCCACAGGACTAAGGTCATGTTGATATAAGAGATACTTCTTGAAACAGGGAACAAAGTAGGGGGAGATTGTATAAATATATATTAAGAAGAGAATAAGGGGAATGTTAGGGTATCTTGGGTCACATGCTTTAAAGCTCTTTTTAGTCCAAGGGCCCATGTGTACCTCCAGACCTACCCTGTGACTTAAAGCACAAGAATCACTCTGACACTTCATTTTATCCTTTGGCTTTGTGAAACAATCACATTAGAGGAAAATGTGGTGCTGAGAAAGCAGTTTACTCAGCTGGGGGTTAGCAAAGAAAATCGTGCACGGCTCAGTGGTGACCTCTGTGACAAACGAAGTGTTAGTTAGAGGCCTTGGGATTTGCAGGAGACTGTATCCATAGCCTTCATCCGAGGCTGCTGGGCATTTGGGAAGGAGGTGGACTAATGAAGAGGAGGACCAAAGTGCTGTAGTCAGTGTTGCTGGTGATAATGACCTTCTTTTCCATCTGGTAGGAAATCCAAGAATGGGGGTGAGAGACAGGGTGCTGCTAGAGGCGTTGCTGGAAGTGATATATTGGGGATGATCATCAGACTGGGAAGCTCGTCCTTTGCAGCCATCAGTAACCCTATGTATGGCTTTGTCCGCAAGGATAGATGCATTCAGTATGGACCTGCAACTGGTTTTAATTCAAGACAATTTTTCCGTAATCCATTTATGGGGTGTTAGACTATATTATGCTATCATTATCCACTATGCCATGCATAGTGGATAATAATAAAGAACATTTCCATAATATTTCAAGGTTAACAAAGTGATTTCCATATATTAACTTACTTGGTCCTTAGACAACCCTGTGAGGTAAGAGCTATTATTATTCCCATTTCACAGATAAAGAAATTGAGGTTGAGAGGTTAAGTGGTTCACTTAGGGTCCTACAACTAGCACATGTCTACCTCTTCCTGAATCTAGGTCCAGCATTCCATCCACTAGGCCACCGAGCTGCTAGGCTTAAAGTAAGGCATGGGTTAAGATGCTACCCAGGCACTTTCTCGCTACGTGGCCATGGATTCAAACACCAGTTCAGACACTCGTAAATGACCGTCTAACTTATCTAACCCTCAGTTTTCTCATTTGTCAAATGGGAATGATATCTACATAATCTACTTTCCTGGGTTGTCCTGAGGCTCAAATGAGGAAATATATGTAAAGTGTTCTTCAAACCATAAAATGTTATAGAAATGTCAGCTTTTGTTATTACATTAAGACTTAGCAGTAAAACAAGTAAATGACGGATTCTATTACTCCTCTGTTTAGTGCATCTAGACCTTCAATAGACAGGGTAATACCTCCTTTACAAATCAGACCTAACAGATTTTCATCTTCCCATGGAACAAGGAAGAGTTTCTCAAGGCAGCAGGCCATAGCTGACCCTTCCCTCCTTTATCAAAGAAGATTATCACATTGGTCACCAGAGAAATTTAATTCCATTAGATAAACATTTATTAAGTGACTACAATTTGCAAGGTTATGAAATAGGTGGTAGAGATATAATGAGTTTTGGATACACTCCCTGCATTCAATGAGCTTACAGACTATTAGGGAAGATAGGACAAACATGTGTAGACACATATTGAAAGGAAGCATATAAATAGAGTTTTGGACATAAAGACAAGAAGAGTTACTTTTTTTTTGCTTTTTTTGGAAGGCAATTGGGGTTAAGTGACTTGCCCAAAGTCACACGGCTAGTAAGTGTGTCAAGTGTCTGAGGCTGCATTTGAACTCAGGTCCTCCTGACTTCAGGCCCAGACTCTATTCACTGCGCCAGCTAGATGCCCCAAGAAGAGCTCCTTTTAAAGTCCACATTTGACACGTACTAGCTATGATACGACTGGCAAATAACCTCTATAAGCCTCAGTTTCCAGATCTGCATAATAGAAACAATAATACATGCACTGCAGAGTTATTGCGATGCTCACATGAGATAATGCATTTAAAGCTCTTTGTATAGTTCAAAGTATCAAATACATTTTCTCTAGTGTTGTTATTATTATCATTGATACAAGCACAGTACAAGAGAGCATAGTCAGATTAAAGGAGAATTCCAGATATAGTGTTTCAGGAAAATTGAAAATAGGAACAACAAATGTTATGTGAGCTATTACTGCAGTAAGACCCCACATGAGCATCTGGAATCATGATTGGTAGTAATTGTGGAACTCTTGTCAATCCAATTCTTCTCCCCCTTTATTTTGATTGAAAGGAGAAAATAATAGTGCTAGTTTTAGAAAGTCTGTGCTAATTGGGGTGCAGTGCTAAGGAGAGTTCCTTGTTTTTCCATTGTAGGAGACTGCTTTCTTTTCTCTACCACCTCCCACACATTTCCACCCCTGTTGCTGCTGCAAAGATGTTTAGCCTTTCAGTCTCTAGGCCTGCAGGACAGAGCAGCTGTGTTCTCTCATTCTGAATGCTCACTGATATTTCAACTGCATAGGTTTTATTCTGATAAAGCCTGGTGTGCTATAGGGGGAGTCAGCAGCTGTTGTATCATACCTGAGGCCAAGCTTTGGTAATTGTGAAGAAGGCAGAGTTTGTTTTATTTCCTGCATCACTCTCCTTACTTACTGTGCCCTTAGTGTTTTTAGATGGGTTTCCTCATTCATTAATATGTCAACTTATAGAATTATAGAGTTGGAAGAAATTGGAGAGATTATGCATACAATTATCTACATTTAGGATTCAAAGCTTCTTCTTTGGGAAAGGAAAATCAGACTTAAAGAGTCTAGACTAAGTGTTCAGTTTACCAAGTCTGAGAGCCCAAGTCTAAAGAGGGAAGTTTAGGTCAGTAAGTGGTACCAGGGCAGTTAGTCACAAGGACCAGTGGTCAAGACACTTACTGGCTGCATGACCCTGGGCAAGTCATCCTGTTTGCCTTAGCTTCCTCATCTGTAAAATGAACTGGAGAAGGAAATGGCAAACTACTACAGTTTCTCATCCAAGACAACCCCAAATGGGGTCACAAAGAGTCAGACATGACTGAAATGACGGAAGACCACCACCAAAGGTTAAAAATAGGCATGGGTGAGGTTCAAACAATGGTCTAGGAAGCCAAAAAGGAGGTCATCATAATCAACTAACATTGTCAACTTGTGAAGCGCTAAGAAGAGAAAAGCAAACTTTAAGTAGCCACCTCTTGTGTTTCTTAAAGAAGGTCAGCTCCACCATCTGTAGGTCACTTCTTCATCAAAAATAACTTTGCCTACTGCCTTTTCTCCATGAGTACTTCTTTCTCTGAACCTAAGCAAACACAGCATTGAGTAAACTAGACTATATTCTTGTGTAAGTGAACTTTGAATGTAAGCATAATGAACTTTTAATTTAAGTTCAAACTATGTACAGCTGGGGATGGGGGAAGATGTTACTACCATCTCCCCATTGTTCAGTTGGCTTTGTATTTTATTTATATACTTACACCATTATGCATGAGTTCTGAGTTTGGCATCTGTCATTCTTTCTGCTAGTTCACCCTGTTTTCCTGAATCAAACTATGACCTTGGGCCCCAACTTCTGGTCTCTAGTGGAGGTCTCTTTGGATTACAAATTCAAGTTTTGGAATCTGTTCCAAATCTTCATCTCTGCATTCACCTGTCTCAGCTGCTCAACTGGTAACTCTCTGGCATTCTATTTTGTCTTCAAGGCTTTTCCTAGGCTTTTGACATAGGTTCTGATGCTTGGCCTCTACATTAGTGTTACAGCATCATAGATCCAGAACTGGAAGGGACTGTAGAAATCATCTTTTTCCAACCCCATAGTTTAGTTATGAAAAAAACTGGGGGCCCAAGGAGGTTGTGACTTCTCTAAGGTCACATAGTTAGTATCAGAATCAGGATCTGAACCTAGCTTCTCTGTCTCTAGAGCCAGAGCACCATCTGCCTTTCTATGTTGCCTCCCACTCTCAATTTTGCCATTTGGGTATGTCATTTCCCAAACTATCCCCATTTCCTTAATAAAGACCCTTCTTTGTTTCTCCTGAAATCACTCTTTATTTCAGAAACTCACATTCATGAAACAATATAAGATTTATGGGGAGTATTTTTGAGGTTTAGGAAGTACTTCCCTCAATAACCCCAAGAAATCATTCACTCATGTGTTATTATCTCTATTTTATTGAAGAGGAAATGGAGGTTTCCCATGGTTGCACAGTCTGTAGCAAGCAGTCTTCACTCATGGCAGGATCCCTCTAGGTACAAGGCTCTTTGCCTGTCACTCTTTAGATCTTCAGGGCTCTGACCCTTCATCCATGGGTTATTGCTGTTTGATATAGTTCCTTTACACCATCCCTATTTAGTGATTTCCAATATATTTTTGCAAGTTAAAGGAAGTTCCTATCTTGTTCAAAAAGGGTTTATTGTTTTCGCTTTAAGGTTTAAAACATTCGAAATCCCAAACTCAAATCTTAGCATGGAAACTTTAGTAACTCCTGTTTTGCACCTGCCCACCCCATCCCAAGCTCAAGGTAATCCCATAACTCACAATTATTTTGGGGAAAAGTCAATTTCACATTATTTTCATCTCTATGACAAAATTATAAGTGCTTTGAAGTTATCTTCTTTTTCTTTGTTCTCTCTATGTAGTTTGGTATTTAGATACAGATACAATGTTTTGCGCACAGTGGGTACTTAAGCACTCTCGGAAGGACTCACTGATGAAAGAAATCAACAAAGTAGTGGAGCATAGAAGGAAGGCAATGCCAACAGAAGGTAGTGATTTACAAAATCTTATCTGGAATTAGAATGTCCTTACCTGGGATAAAATTTGTTTGGCCAACTTCCTCCCACAGAAATGAAATAATATATAAATATGCCTTAGTGGGAAGGAGGAACCCTGGGAAAGAATTATTGTTTTCTTTGGAAAATAAGAGGAAAGGGCCTTGTTGATAGGGAGCAGCCAGGCAGATAGAAGAAGTACACGGTTGTGGGAGAGGCTTATGAGAGGAAAAAGGCTTAGAAAATGGTGAATTACAAAGGCACACATAGAGCCTTCTGTGCACATCTGTTATTTCAGAGTGTGTGGTGAATATTTCAACAAGTCAGCTACCATACCCAGCCTTCCAGCAACCTGTTTCGCCTCAGTGCTCTCTATTCCCATCTTAATTCGACTATCTCTTAGTGAATGCTCTTTTTTTTCCTATCTTAGTGCATCTCTCTTGCTCACATATCCACCTCCTTTTCGTATGTTTGTTTCTTCTCTGCCTTCATTTCTAAGCCTGTTTCTTCTAAAATATCTCATTTTAAATTTAAACTCATTCCACTTATTCATCGTTTCTCTTTTTTGTTTTGTGTCCTCTCCACAAACTGGAATTTAACTGAAAATATTAATCTTCACTTACGTTTCCCTCTCTCTCTCTCTCTCTCTTATTATTATTATTATTTATTATTATTAATCAAATTCCAATGGTGCAGCTCATATTCTATCCATTCCCATCCATCCTGTATAACTCTTGTCCATTCTCTCCCACCAATCTACCATAGTGTTTTCACCTAATGTCCTGGGGTTTCTTTTCGCTCTATTACTTGATTATGCAAGTAATCCATGCGTAAAAAACAAAAGAAGAAGAACATGAAGAAGAAGAAGAAGCAGAAAGAAACCCCATAATAAAATGACCCTTCCACGTTATAGTAGAGAGGAAAGAATATGACAGATATCAGAGCCTTAGGCCAGTTGTGATGCTGTTATAGCCTATACAGTTGCTCCATTCAAGCTGTCTTTGTAACATACCAAGCATTTATATTCCTAGCTAGCAAGTTAAGTAAAAGGTCACCAGTGACTTTCTCCCTGAGGGCTCCCCAACCCAGGTGTGTGAAAACAGGATTCCAAATGGGTAATGCAGGCATTTCATTTTGATATTTGGGAGGCTAAAATGCCCTCTGTGCAGCCAAAACTCTTGACTGTCAGTAAGTAGTAAAATGAAGGAAACGGGGTCTCATGTGTTAAGCTGCCTATACTAAAGAATCCCAATGAAAACATATTTGCATCAGCCAGCCCCCCATGTGGACCACAAAAGCACTGTTTACCCATCTCTGTGTCCTCTGATCAGAGTGACTCGTCCCAAACTGCTGGTTTAATACTTTAGAACTCTCCCAATGTCTTCTGGCTAGGAGCACTGTGGAAACCAGACAGGAACTCATCCTTTTAGGATCTTGTCCCCATTCCAAAAATAAAGCCATCTTAGGCTTCCATTCTGTGAGGGGCCCAGCTGCAGAGAGCAGCATGTAGTTCATTATCACCCAGCCAAAGCCGCAGGAGGGGACGGTATAATTGAGCTAACTATGGGGCTGATGTCAGCTACTCTCATCACAGCCGCACCCAGTGGGAAACTGATGTAGGGATCTTGAAAGGGGAGAAAATAAAAAGGCCACCAATCTTTGGCAGTCACTCCTAAAAGGTTGTGGTGGTCAGAGAAAGCCCTACTTGACTGATTGAACGTGGGTTTGTTTTACTTAAGGAACATATGTCATGCTGGATAATATCATTCATTTCTCAGGCTCTAGAGAAATCTTTCAGTATTTGATTTCAGCCCAGCAGTTTTCCTTAAAATGGCCTGGTTGGACAGTCCCTAACCTTTGCATTATTAAGAATAATGGGACCTTTTCAGAGACATGTAGCAAACAGACATCTCACAATTTACCAAGAGTATAGAGCATTTTAATGGCTTTGGAGGAATAAACCATTTAATCCCCACACATACACCCCACCGCTGACAATGCAGATGATCAAAGGGCACCTGACCCTGTCGCCCAGAAACAGACTAGAAAGGTCAGCAGCTCAGGGTGAGGCTGTTCTTTCTGCCCCTGCCTGGAAAAGGACCTTCTCTGCATCCTCCCTGAAAAGGCTGGCGCTTTTCTATGGCAGCATCACTCTGGAATATGAGGTACTTTTAGGAAACAATAATATATAATTAAAATCTCACTGATGAACAGGGATAATTTTACATTCACAGAAGTTGCCAAGGCAGCAGTTTTTGTTCATTACCATATTTGCAAGGTTAATGTACTGCACTTAATAAGGTAAATAAAGCTCATAATATTTCAGGCAAATTATATTTAAAAAAAGGAAAAGAGGTTCAACTTAATATTTGTCTGGTCAGTGTCAAATTAACCCATTTCATGCTGCTGGCTATCTATGAAGTAGTAATTGTTCCCTCTCAAAATATACTTTTTGATATGCAAAGAATTACAGGATTTTGATGAAACCTGAATTACATGATGAAAGAATGAGGAGATACAGTAGTAAGGGGAGGCATATAAAAAGAAGGTTTCTTCAAATTGCACAAAGGAAAGGAGTGATGATGAGAATTCTTAAGAATGGGATAAAACCATAGGAAATAAGCCTTAGAAAAAGCAGGAAATTGGAGGTTTGGATACTGAAATGTTTGGAGATTTGTCTGGATTGGGATTCTAGCACCTGGAGGAGAATCATTTGCTTTTGGACAGAGGTGGAGAGGAATATCTCAAATGGGAGTTTTAGCCTGGAATCCTTTGGACATATTTCTGGGGGTCTATGAACTTAGATGGGAAAAATAAATCTTTATTTCAACTTATTGTTGGTTTCCATTATAATGGTATGTATTTTATCTTATGCATTTAAAATTATCTGAGAAGTTATCCAAAGGCTTCACCAGGCTACCAAATTTGTCAATTTATGATCCATAAGAAAAATCAAGAATTCTAGTCTAAAGGTATAAACCATTCCTGTGTAGATCTGAAGAAATCTGAA
>CM053596.1:250273272-250295904 GCA_028646575.1 Pseudocheirus occidentalis | reverse complement strand
AATTGTGTTTCCACAGTATTCAAATTGCTTCCTCTTGGCAGCCTGTAATATTTTCTCCTTGATCTGGGGACTCCAGAACCTGACTATAACATTCCTAGGAGTTTTCTTTCGAGGATCTTTTTCAAGAGGTGATAGGTAAATTCTTTCAACTTCTATTTTGCTCTCTGGTTCTAAAATATCAGGGCAATTTTCCTTGAGAATTTCCTGAAGGATGCTTTCTAAGTTCTTTTTTTCATCATGGTTTTCAGGTAGTCCAATACTTTTTTAATTGTCTCTCCTGGATCTATTTTCCAGGTCAGTGGTTTTCTCAAAGAGATATTTCACATTGTCTTCTATTTTTTCCTTTGTTTGGATCTGTTTAATAGTATCTTGATTTCTCATAAAGTCATTTGCTTCCATTTGCTCCACTCTAATTCTGAAGGAATTATTCTCTTCAAAATCTTTTGAGATTCTTTTTCCATCTGGCAAATTCGACTTTTTTAAGGTATTCTCCTCACTCAGTTTTTGGGCCTCTTTTGCCATTGGAGTTAATCTACTTTTTGAGATATTATTTTCTTCAGTCAGGTTGTTGACTCTCTTTTCATGATATTCTTTTTTTTTTGAAGGGCAGTTGGGGTTAATTGACTTGCCCAAGGTAGCACAGCTAGATTTTCTGTTAAGTGTCTGAGGCCAGATTTGAACTCAGGCCCTCCTGACTCCAGGGCTGGTTCTCTATTCACTGCACCACCTAGCTGCCCCTATTTTCATGATTTTCTCTCATCATTTTCATTTCTCTTCACAATTTTTCCTCCACTTCTCTTATTTGGTTTTCAAAATCCTTCTTAAGTTGATCTGTGGCTTGGAGGCAGTCTACATGTTTCTTGGAAGCATTTGGTATGGGAATTCTGACTTTGTTGTCTTCCTCTTGTTCCAGGCTTTGATCCTTTTTGTCCCCCAAAAAAGGATTCTAGAGTTTGGTTGCTGTCTTTACTTCGCTTCCTTTTCCTGCTCATGTTGGCCAGTCAACTAATTGCTTGATTTTTTTTCTTTTCCATTCTCCTTTATTCCATAAAGTTACAAAATTACACACACACACACACACAGGGCAAAGGGACACTGTGTGTGTGTATGTGTGTGCATATATATGTGCGTGGGTGCATGAGGGCATGGGGTTAGAGGACAAGAGGAAAAAGGACCCAATACCTACCCCTTATCCAGCCAGAAGGGAGAGGGCACAGCCCCAAACGTGGGACTTCTAGGAAGGGATGAGAAAGGATCCAATGGCAACTAACAGACCTTTGCAGGGAAAGGGGGCTCCTACCCCCAGAACTTATCCTAAGGGACCTTGTACTTATTGGGGGCTAGGGAAAAAAAATTAAGAGACCAGGAAGCAACAGAAAAAAACAGTAAATTCACTATGGGAAGGGTGAGATTGAAAAGGGGAGGCGGGCTGTGTAAAAGCAGTAAAGGGAGCAGTGAAAAGCTCCCCCTAAGGCTTCCTAAGCTTGAAGGGGCCAGCTCACCTCTATTTAATATTAAATTGGGGGTAAGGGAATTATTTCAAGGGGTGACTTTTCTGCCCCTCACAGACTGTACCTAGAGGGTTGAGGGAGAGAAAGCTTGTCATGTAGGAAGGGGGAAGAACAGAAGCTGGATGATCAGGGTCTTGGTGGTTGTGGTCAACTCTCCAATTTAGGAGAATTTCTTTCCTTTCCTAGACCAGTTGAGAACTACATCACCAAAATAGGCTCTAAAAGGATCTTTACCCCACTCCCACAGTCTTAAAATTTAGAACAAGTGGATTTCCTCCATATGCCAGAGGAATGACTGAGGGACTTCATCCCTCACCTGTGATCCCTTCCCTACCAACGCTTGGGAGAGGATGGGGGGTGGGGAGGGAGGGAATAGCGTCGTGACTGTCCGGAGGGGGAATCCTCAGGGCCCTGTATAGCCAGCCGAGGGGGTGCCTCAGCCCTTCTACCTCCACTGGCCCCAGTGGCCTCATGCCTACGAAATTCCAGGGGGCGCTGTGGCGGGTATCGGTATGTCTCTCTCCTCCATTCATTGTCAAATGCTTCAGCATCACTCTCATCCAAATTAATGTAGTCCTGTCGTTCTTCCTGGTCCCCAGTTCGGTGATTTCTGGAACGCTGGAGGATGTGTGCCCTGTCTCAGATGTGATGCCCAATGGACATCTGTTCTAGCCCGCTGACAGAGTTCCTCACTGTTCTTCTTGTCTCTCACATCCCACCTAGTGCTGAGCGCATCTCACATGTTTCTTGGTAGACTTTGGGAGCATCATCACCCAGGTTGGATTAAGAGATGACAGTGGAGGATGAAAAGGTCTGATAGTTGGCTCCAGTTGTCATGTGCTCCACATTTCCAATCATATCATTCATCATCCCAAACATGTCCATTAAGCCACCTGTCATTCCCAGCATCCCAAAGGGTGAGACAGCTCCAGCCTGCATCCTCCGACTAGCAGGTCGAGCCCCTGGTATGCTCCCATCTGTGATGCTAAGGAAAGGGCTGTAGCTGAAGCCTCCTGACAACATCCGGCTCGTATGTTGTTGATGAATTGCTAAAGGGTCCATGAGGAACATCGGATCCTCAGGCTCTCCATCCCTCATGAACCGGAACATCCTGCTCTCAGCTTCTGGGAGCTCTGAACCGCCCCAATCCAGGGTGCTGAGGAGCCTGAGGCTCAGGCACCCATCCGACCAAGCCCAATCCCGTGCGTGGTGTAGGCCCGCAGCGAGGCGGCACTGGTTGGGTGCTCCATTGGGCCCGGGCCGCACTGAGGCGAGTGATGAGGCCAAACGATCCTTCCTTCCCTTCTCCTTCTCCTCAGTCTCCTCCTCTCCCTCCTCCTCCTTCTTCTCCTTCTGCCACCCCTGCTGCTGCTGCTGTTGCTCTAATTGCTTGATTTTTTACCTCTGTGGAACTCTGCTTCCAGAGAGGAAAGCTCTGTCCCAAATTGCTGGGTATTTTGCAGCTGTCAGAGCCATTAGGAGGCTGCTGCAGCCCCCACCAGCTTCGGCTCATTGAAAACAAACCCCAAGACCACAATCTGGGTCCAAGCTGCTCAACACAAGAGCACTTAGCCTTTCAATGATTGCTTGGCCCCCCTGCAGTCTTCAGGCTTTGAGCTCTGAAGAAGCCACATGAAGGTGGCTGCAGGCTGCCACTTCTGCTGCTTCCTTGCCCTTGAGGCAGTTCAGCCTGACCATTTTTTGTTTTTCTCCCCCAAATTTAGCTGAGTTTCATTGACCTTTCACTTTGTCCTTGTTTCTTGTGGCTTGAAAATTTTGGAAACTGCCACAGCTGCTGCTGATCCACTCTCCTGAAGGTTCCAGCTGCAGCTCATCTTGGCCACCCCTGGGGCCAAGCCACAGTTTCAGGCTGGGCTAATTTGGACTCCCAGCATGCTGCAATGAGCCCTTTGTGCCGAGCTGCCTTCAGTTGGAGATGTGTTTTTCCGTATTTTTGCGTGAGTTTTGGAGCCCTAAAACTTGTTTAGAGTCATATTTCATGGATATTTGAGGTAGCAATGTGTGAGCTGTGGTGTTTTCCTGCTTCTATGCTGCCATCTTGGCTCTACCCTGAGCACTTGGTTTTTAAAACTTTTAAAATATATCCTCCTTTTGCTATAGTGATTTATTTGAGATTTCTAATATTTTGATGTATTTTATTATAAAACCATACTTTTATCTCACTGGATACATTTGTTTTCCCAAGTCAAAGTCTGGCTTTGATTGTAGCTTGTAAGTTTTCTTTTTCCTTTAAAAAAAATTAGTTCTAAATTGTCTCTCTCTCTTGACCTCCTAAATCCCCTCCCATTGAGAAGGCAAGAAATACAGTATCCATTATGCATATGAACTCATGCAAAAAAGAAAAGAACTTCTGCATTAACCATGTTTCAAAAAAAAGCAAGGAAAAAAGTGGGTGAAGAGGGAATAGGCTTCAATTTGCAATCTGAGTCTATCAGATAGTTTTCTATCCAGAGGTAGATAACATTTAACATCATGAGCCTATGGAATTGTGATAGATGATTGTATTGATTACAGTTACCAAGCCTTTCAGAGTTGATTATTTTTACAACATTGCTATTACTGTATAGATTGTTCTCCTTGGTTCTGCCTACTTCATTTTGAATCAGTTCATATAAGTCTTCCCAGGTCTTTCTTAAATCATTCCTTTCATATGTCCATCACATTCATATGCCATAACTTATTCAGTCATTCCTCAGTTGATAAACATCCCCTCAATTTCCAATCTTTCCCACCACAAAAAGAGCTGCTCAAAAATTCTTGGACATATGGGTTCTTTTCCTTTGTCTTTAGCATCCTTGGGGTACAGACTAGTAGAAGTATTTCTAGATCAAAGGGTATGCACAGTTGAATAGCTTTGGGGGCATAGTTCTAAAGTACTTTTCAAAATATTTAGATTAGTTCATAGCTTGAGCAGCAGTGCATTAGTGAACCTATTTTCCCATATTCCCTCTAGCATTAATCATTCTCCTTTTCTATCATTGTAGCCAATATGATGGGTAAGAGGTGATAACTCAGAGTTGTTTTAACTTGCATTTCTCTAATTAATAGATACATGGACCATTTTTTTTTCATACGAGCATGGATAACTCTGTTTTCTACCTCTTGAAACTGAATATTCATATTTACCCATTAGAGAATGGCTCCTATTTTTGGAAATTTTTCTCAGTTCTCTATATATTTGAGAAATGAGACCTTTTTTCAAAGAAACTTCTTGAAAATTTATTTTTTAATTTCTCAATAAGCATTTAATAATCTGCTGCTGTTTACTAGGAATTGTACCAAGCACTGGGGACATAAGGAAAAGAATAAAATAGGCCTTACCCTCAATGAGCTTATAGTCTATCAATGGAAACCACATGTAAACAAATAAGCATATACTTATATAAAATGAAAGAGGCAATGTGGCCCAGTAGACAAAGATCTTGCCTGTAAACCTACAAGTCCTGGGTTCAAATCCTACTTCTGACACATAGTAGCTGTCTTAAGTCATTTACCTCTTAGTATTCTAGGAATCTTTAACTATAACTCTCTATACACACACTCACATATATATGCACACATATATTCACATATGCATATAAATACATGCATGTGTTATATAACGATGCATGCCTGCAGAGGAAGCTTGCTCCCAGAAGTTCTCTATAAATAAAATATTATTTATTTATTTATCTATCTTATCTATCTGTCTATTTATATATTTATTTATTTGTTTGTTTATTGATTGATTGATTGATTGATTGATTTGTAAAATCACAGGTCTAGCCTCTATTCCTATATAAAATAAATGCAAGTTAATATTTGCTAAAGAAGACACTAGAAAGTGGGGGACCAAGAAAGATTCAACGTACAAGGTGGCATTTGAAAGTAGTCTTAAAATGGTTTTCTAAGAAATGAGTAGAATGTGCATTCCAGTTACAGAAAGAAACCAATGAGAAGGTGCAGTGATTAGGAAGTGTAGTGCCATGCATGCAAAACAAATTAACCAGAATTCAATTGTGTACAATTGAACACATGCTTATTAAGCATCTGACAGTCAAGGTTAAAGAAATAGGGAAGGACTGGGGCAAGCCAGTCACTTTGCCATCATCCAAGAATGAGAGGTCTACAGCCTAGGACCTTCCCTGGCAAGAAAAAGTTTCTTTATCATAAGTCCTTTACATTTTCCTCTTAGCAATAAAGAACACCAGTAAGTCAGATGAGTGACTGTCCTAAGGGAAATGGAATTAAGACCTTGAGCCTTTCAGAATATTGAAAACTCATCTGAGGACCTGGAATTGGCTTTACTATCATATCTCTTTCAAACCCTAAGATCAAAAAGCGTCTGAAATAGTGTTCTATAAACCCATGGAATTATGGTAGTAATAATAAGAGGTATAATAATACAGCAGCTTCCTTTTATTTTTTCTCCTCCAACTTCTTTCTTGCTTTTTTTTCAATAAAAGACCAGACTTTTATCTCTAATACTGGTGGAAATAAATACCGTATACATATCAGAAACTGAAAAAATATATAAATGTCCTCCCCAAAAATCTAGACTATGAGTAGCTACATGACAAAACATTAGTATGATTGGAAAACAGGTCCCCTTTCATTCTTTGGTGACAGCCTCTTTACTTTATAGGTAAGAGAAAATTCAGACCTGGAGAGGTGAACTGACTTAGCATGATAGGACCATAGTATCATAGACCTAGGACTGAAGTCATCTAAAACAACCCCATCATTTTATAGGTTACAGAAACTGAGAGCTAGGTGACCAGCCTCAAATCACATAGCAGTCAGAGCTAATGTTCAGACCTCTGATTAAGCCTACTTAAAGTATGACGTACTATGTTAAGTGTTCCAAATAGAAATATAAGCAGAAAGACAATTCCTACCTTCAAGGAGCTTAGCATGACTATAAAATACTTAATAATCAGGAAAGACAACACATAAATGAAACTGAAACTTGTGGAGGGGTGTGGGAGAGGAGATGAAGATATCCAGTGAGGTGGGCATGGTAGAGAAAGTAGGGAGTACAGTCTGGAGAGGAATGAGCCATGGCTGTCCCTGACACACTTAAATGGAAGTTCTGGGTGGAACCGTCTAATTGGGGACTGATGCTATATAGAATGGAGGGCATTTCTGATGTGTGAATCCTAGACCTGGAAGTAGACTTCAGGATAGGAAGATTTCTTTGGTATCATACAAAAAAAGTCCGGATTGTAGGCTTATGATTTGATGAATGGCAATCAAGATGGTGTGCCATTTCAGAGTCTGGGGGGAAAGTCATATGGTACTTTGTGGTTGAAAATTAAGATAGATAGATGCATGCATAGATAGATAGATAGATAGATGGATGGATGGATATATATGCACATACACACAAAACATCTACAAATTTGGTAGCCCAAATATTATTACCACCAGTTTGCTGATGAGGAAATTGAGGTTCAAAGGGCTTAAGTGATTTGTTCAAGAATGCATTGCTGGTAAATGGTAGAACTAAGATTCAAATTCAGGTTTTCTGACTCCCCAGTCCTGTGCTCTTTTCACTATCCCTCTCAGCTTCTGAGATTTCAGAGGGATAGCAGAAGTGATAAAGGAGTGATGAGGCCAAACGATCCTTGTGATAAACATAAATTCAGATTATATTATTAAATGACAAGTTTAAAGCTAATCGTGCTCAACCATGGATCTTTTTAATGCTACTTAGGTGTAGGGAGAGATCAGTCAAAGTATAAAGAGAGATAGTAGTACCTGTGTCACAGAGCACTAAGGTAGTGTTTTCTCAGGAAATTAATTGTTGCTCCACTTGAGAACAGACAGACAGCTTCCCTTTCTTTACTCATTGCTAAAGTTCAAAATTTTATTTGTTGGCTACAAACTCCCCATGGATTCAGGGCTGAACAAGAGAGTTCTTTTACCTTTAAAGAGACAGCTGTGGCCATATGATGTAAGCCACTGCATGGTCACAAACCTCAGCTGTCAGATCTGACTGCCCAGCCAGCATCTCTGGGTCTTTGGGGATTGAAAGACTTTGGATGGTCTAGAAATTGCTAAAGGCATCGGATGAAAGGTTGGCCATTTCACAAATGCTACTTTTAGTTCTGTACAAGATGTCACATAAGAATCAGCAATCACATTTTTCTAATTCTGTAAAGGAATATTGCTCTACTATTGTTTATGATATCACAACTGCCCAAGCAACTCTTCATCAAAGATGTCAAAAGATATCAAAGCTATCCAGATTCTAACTGGCCATTTTGCTTTTATTTTAGCCTACTCCCTTTTGCTGCCTACCTTTTTATAGCAATAATGACTAACCTTTCTATAGTATTTTCAAATTTCAAAACATTTTTTCTTACAACAACCACCATGTATCTTTGTTGGAGAAGGGGATGCATATAATACCATAGGACCTAAATTATTCAGCTAAAGTGTTTCCATTATTTAAATTCACTGGATAATTGTCCAATGACCCATGTTAGTTCATCTCTATAGACATTGCATGAGAACTCAAGTAAAGCTTGCTCACCCTTTGAAATACATAATTAGATGTAACAGAGTTAAACTGGAAAGGGTAGAATTAACCTTCCCTAGTTTCACATGGATTCCAATATATGTGTAACTGGTATTCAGATTTTCCCTGGTTGGGGGGAGTATGCAGATGTAATCTTGAACCTGGACTTCTGGGAATTATATTTCTAATGAATCATGTGAATTTCATTCCCCATTTAGAAGGATGGAAAAGTTATATTAATAACCAAAACCTATAATCCTACTAAAGAAATCTTAAATATAATTTCCTTTTTGGAAATTAATATGGTGATTTGATCAGGATGATAAACATAAAGATAGATATACTGTATTTATGGATGTATAAAAATATATACACATCTGTGAATATATCTGAACTCTCTTAGAAGACTAGATAATATACATCCAATAAATAGTTCTTTTTTAGAAAACAGAGCTGAGCCATGGTTTGGTGTTTGAGGTTTTTAAAGATGTTTGTAGTATATTGTTTGAAATATCTACCAAATTACAAAAAAAATTAAAAAGGATGTCACTAAAGAAATGTAGAACTGAAAAATAAACAGGTTGGTCATGTGATGAGTAACCAGAGCATAACCTACATGCTCTATTGCTATCCTATCCTCAGATGTCAGGAGAGTTCAAGGAAGGCTCCCAGCATGTTAGGTGGACCATCTATGATCAATCTATTATAGAATATCAATAAGAATCATACAGGATTTAACATTGCTATCAGCATCATTGACTAGAATGCCTCTGATGAATGAGATCACAGACTTATTGGAGTTATGCAATTCTAACGTACTGGAAAGAATTTAAAGCCAATTAATAAACCCATGACCCTTGGTCATCTTCAGTAATGCATTTGTGTAAGGGTACCCATCTCCCAGAGTAGTTTCTGTTGACCTTGAAACTGAAGCAAATGAAGAGGAAAAGAAAGATGATTAAGAAACATATGCCCCTTGTCCTGACCTTATAAAAAGTCTCTTGTTATCTTCCTTCACTATTAGCAGCAGTGGTTCCATTTGGCTGACGCAGCTAAGTGGCACAGTGGATAGAGCCCTGAGTTTGGGAGTCAATAAGTACTGAGTTCAGTCTGAGACAGTTACCCATTAGGTGGCCCTAGGCAAATCAATCACTTTCATCCTCAGGTTCCTCATATGTAAAATGGGGATGATAACAGTAGTTACCTCACAGGGTTGTTGTGACAATCAAAGGAGTTAATATTGGCAAAGCTCTTTGCAACATTAAATAATTAGATAAATTCTGGCTGTTATTGCTGCTAGTCTGGTAGCCTTTGGGCTTCTGATTAGTTCATCCATTCATTCATTCTTTTGCTCTCCAGAACTGCTCCCTTAAACTCAAAGGCATTTTTCCTAAACCTAGAGAAATAAGGGGGAATACAGTGTAAACATATTAAATTATGACTGACTTCTTATAAAGAAGGTGATGGAGAAAGGAATATGGCTATCTTACTTTGCTAAGTCTGACCTCCCATAAGTAACGAGTCACATGCCATATAAATTGTGGCTGAGCTCTGTTGCAGAATAGATTAGTTTCCTGGCACATAACTAGAATAGAGAGCCCCAGAGCAAAACTCCCTGGGCTTGTGACATCATCACTTCTTTTCTTTCTTTTGACATTGGCAAGAGCCTGCAGTCTGGATGGGAGCTCTAATTGCCTTCCATAAGGTACCAGCACCTGTTTCCAGGGTCTAGTGGTCAGATTAACAGACTGAAAGCCAAGAGCCCTGTTTGCTATTTCTAGTTCTGCCATGCTGTGTGACCTTGGGTGTTGTGGTACCTCCCTGAGTCTCAGTCCTCCCCCTCTCTTCTTTCTGCAGAACAGGAGTGCTGTACACCTACCACCTCTCTCCCTCCCTTCCTCCCTTCTCACAGAAATGCCCTAAGGGTTATTGAATTCCTGGGATGCTCAGATGACAGATGCTCAGAATATAAATAGAGCACTGAGAGTCTCACCCTAAGGGAAGCCACAATGAGGGAGCTTCTCTCCAGGAGGGCATTGTTGCTGCTCACCTAGATGAGGGGAATTAGTTCTCCCTGGGCATTCTCTCATGTGAAGGAGCAGCTCATCTATGGGGGCTAAGCACAGGGTCAGACACTTCATCACCTCACACCCTGTCTCTCTCTGAATACATTTGCTACAGCAGACATTCCCATGTATACTACCTGCCCCTAGACAGCCTACGATTTTAATAACTCTCAGATTCTTTCCATGTTATAGACTCAACAACAAAGGATCAATTTATATTAACAGATAAATATTTAAAATTCTAGGTAATGCTCTGGAGTGTCTATTTGGGAATTTAATTGAACCGAGTGTAATGATGCTCCTAGATGAAAAAGCAGGTTGTTTGTTTTTTTTTTCTTTCTTAAAAATTTAATTGTTAGCTTAAAAAAACTATTTTTATTGGAATGGTCATTCTGGATTGTGAAATAAAATTCAGGAGGGAAAGGAACAGCGCTGATTTTTAAAGAAGGCCATGTGTCTATACACTAAACAATACTTCCCCCCTCATATATGAAGAACTAATATTAGGACAGCTGTGAGCTCCCCATGTGTCTAAGTTCCTAGGAGAAATGGCTGATCCTCTTTCCCCCTGAGCAGGCTTGCTTCAGAGGTTCTCATTGTCTCATGCAGTCTAGGAGAGATTATACCCAAGATCTGTTCAGAAGATAGTTGTTTAGAATTCTGAACACATTTACCCAGAGAAGCAACGTAATAGATTATTTGGTTCATAGATTAAAAGCTAGATGTTTGCTAGCCTAGTTCTCTAATTTCCTTATTCAAGAAACTGAGGCCCAGAGAGGTTTAGCAACTGACTTGACTAAGGTCACACAAGTTGTAGGTGATGGAGAAATTATTTGATGGCAAATCAGTTTCCTAGCTACCTTATAAAAGTGTTTTTAAATTTACCTGACCGAAAACATGCTGAAAGGCAACGTAACGCATAGGAAACATCCGATTCAAGAAGATCTGAATTCATGTCTTCCTTCTGATATATCACAACCTTGGCAAATCACTTAAGAACACTGAACCAACTGAGGATGATATGAATGCATTTTTAATTCTTGCCATGGCAGTACGAGCTAGAACTCTCTTGATGAGAGAGCAAGTCACCCTTCTGGGTCCCAGTTTCCTTGGTTTTAAAATGGAGACAAACTTAAGCCTTGTAGGACCTACTTCACAAAGCTGCTATGGAAAAATCACTCTGTAAATATCAAAATGCTATAGAAGTGGTGTGATGATGATGATAATGATGATGATGAAGATGATGATGGTGAATGATGATGATGATGTTGATGTCTCTAGATAAGTTTCTCCCCAAGCATGTTGAAAGAAAGGAATATAAGACAGTTAGTCCCATAGGACAAATGGAGTCGGGGCATGTATGGGAGGGGACAAGTGTGACTGCTCCCAGCTATTCTTATGTGTATCATCCATAGGTTAAGTGCTGGTATGAAGCAACATAAGGTCCTAAAAATAGCATTAGATTGGGAGGCAGAGGTTCTAGATTTGAGTCTAGGTTTCAGTATATATTAGATGTGTGTGTGTATACATATACACACATATTAAATTTTCTAAGCCTCAGTGTCCTTATTTGTAAAATGGTAGTATTCCTACTTATACTATCTACTTCGTGGGGTTTTAATGAAAGAATTATTTGGTGAATTGGAAAGTGAGGTATCATCATCGTCATCATCATTACCTGAGCCAGTAATTTTCTTAGTAGGGAAATAACTTACTGAGAAAATTCCCTTTAGCCATGAAGATTTTAAATTTATAGTCTAAGTTACCCAAGGCACTAAAAAGGTAAGTAGTTGCCACAGGTAACAAAACCAGCCTATGTCACTGTTTGCATCTGAATTTAATCTCTCCAGATATTGAGGTCAGTCTTTTACTCATTATGTTATGGTGATTCTCATTAATCTCATTGTTTTTATACTGGGTGTCCCAAAAGTCTGAAGGCCGTTTGAGTTTCCTAAGCCTAAAACTACTAAGACTTTTGAGACATCCTATATTATGATACATTCACATTTTGTATATCATAGTAGTGCACACATACATGTGTGTGTATATGTATGTGTATGTGTGTGTGTGTATACTTACCTAATTCATAGAGTCTTCTTTCATCCATACTTCACATGACAAATAGCATTCTAGGAGATTCAGTAGATGGTAGGCCACCTTCAGAGTCAGGGAGTCCCAAGTTGATGTCCTGCCTCTGAAAGCTACTAACTGTATCAACCTTGGCAAGTGTCTCAGCCTCTCAGTGATTCCAGCAACTCTGTAACACTGTAAGTGACAAAAGCAAGTGCTTCCAGCTTTGTTAGAGGGAATTTCCTCGTTTAAAATTAGCTATGACAATGAAATAACAGGCCAATGCCACCACCCCAACCAAGTATTATTATTGTAATTCAGTTCAACACAACTCAAAAAACATTTATTAAATGCCTACAATGTGCAAGGCATTGTGCTAGGCTTTACATTTAAAAAGAAAAAAAAGAATTATCTTTTTGTAGAGTTCAAATTCTATTTGGGGATAAAACATATTGACTGCTAAGGGAATGCACAAGAATTTAAGGAGAGAAAATCCCTAACAACTAAAGGGGTCTGAAAAGGTTTGGAGGTTGCCCCTAAGATGAGCCTTGAAGAAAGTTATATAGTCTAAGAGGTGAGAAAACATTTTTTTTCACTTTAAAAAAAGAGTCCCACACACATACTCAAAAATCTTAGGAAATGTTGATACAGTTTAATTCCATCTTTTAGAGATAAGAAAGTTGAATTAAGGAAGAAAAATGAAAACCTATAGGTCACACAAGTATACCCTACACAAGAACCCAGGGAAATGAAGATACTTGCCAAAAGTCACACAGCATTTAAGTAGCAGAAATGGGACTCAAATTCAGGTCTTTTGACTCCAAAGCCTCACATGAAGTGAAGGTGAAGAGTGCGGAGAGACAGTGCTCTTTATCTCCCAGGTTTGAGAGAGATAGCATTCATTCTCTTATTCAAGGGGAGGGGGGAAGGATAGAATGATCCCCTCACCAGCTACAATTATGTGATTTGCCCATAGGTATTTTACTGCCAAAATTGTCAAGCAGAGCTAATGTAGGTAATTTGCTCCTATCTGTTTGCTACTGCTGACAAGGTAAATCCCCACAGATTATCATTGAAGTATCTAAAGGCTTGGTCAGAGTAACTAACTATTAAGAGTTGGTGGTGTGTGGATGAAAAAAGCCAGTGGACTTGGAGTCAGTGAACTTCATCTCCAATCTGGAGTCAAGTAATTAATACCTGTGTGATTTGTTAAGTCATAAACTGAGCCTCAGAGTTGAAATGATTTGCTCAGGGAGGGAAGGCTTATGCCCAAGCCTTCTTGAGTCCAAGGGTTCATGATGCTTAAGAGATGCTTGTTAGATTGGAATGACCTGTAATCTTCCTTCTAGTTCGAAAATTCTTTGATGTTATATTTCAGTGATTTGGGGGATAAAGGGAGAGGTAAGCAGGTGAGAAGACATTACCATTTACCAATTACCAAGATTACCAAGAATCAACCTAGTCAAAAGTAGTTTGCAATGTTTCCTCAAAGGAAGGCACTTGATATAATGACTAGATCTCGGGACTTGGAGTTTGGAAGACTTAGATTCTTTCTTGCCTCCTTTATATGGTCCTAAAACAATAACCTAATACTTATGGGCCTCAGTTTTCTCTTTTGTAAAATGAAGGAACTGAACTAGATGACTTTCTAGGGCCCCTTCCAAGTATACAATAAATGGTCATATAGTCTGTTTGCTACTTTCTACGTCCTGAGGACCCTGGGGTTTCTGACCCCATAAAGTGGCACTGGTCATCAGGAAAATCATCCTTTAGTTTAGAAACTGGGACTGTTTCCCTGGGAGAAATTGGCAGTGAACAAATATAGAACCCACAATGCCATTTTTAGAGAATTCCATTGTCGGCTGTAAGCACAATTTAAAATTGAACCAGATGTCATGTCCTGTTCTCAGGATGTTTGAGAATGTAGATGCTGATGACTGTGCAAATCCAATGTTTGGACTATGTATAGAGAGAAATATAAAATCATGCTAATCACCAGAGGTAAAACAGCATCCCATTTAAGACTTCATGGTAATATATCAAACAGCATTTAGTGAATGTGCTAGGATTGAGTCATGGAAGGCAGTCACTCAGTCAGTCAACACCATTTATTGAGGACTCAGAAAGTGCAGAAGACATGTATAAATATAGGCATCAGGCAAACATTCACACAAGAGTAATCATAGTCCAAATTAAATAGTATGCTTTCCTATTCAACAAGGCCTAGGAGAGTTAGTGATTTATGCTAATTGTGGATGCTCTTCCCCAGATTACTTCCTTGGATACTCTCCCCCAGTATCATAACACAATGAGACAGAACATGCATGAGCATTCTGACTTTGTGCTTCCTTGTTCTGCCTCCATGGGTAGGCAGATCTCCCTGAACTTGTTAAAGAAAATCTGACGCAAATTAATTATCCCTCTTCCATTGGCAACATTCTCTGTACACATATGAAAGGTTATTTTTCTAAAGAATACTCACTGACTGAAAGGAAGAAACAGTAGATCAACAAATCCAGAAACATACATTATTAAATGCACGCTATGTTCTAGAGATGGTATTAGGAGCTGGAAGTACAAAGACAAAAATAAAATAGTCCTTGGTCTCAGTTGTTGATTTATTTTTCAGTCACATTCAAGTTTTTGTGACTCCATTTGGGGTTTTCTTGGAAAAGATTTGGAGTGGTTTGCCATTTACTTCTCCAGTTTATTTTACAGATGAGGAAACTAAGGCAATCAAGATCAAGTGACTTGCTCAGGGTCACACAGCTAGTAAGAGTCTGAGACCAGATTTCAAATCAGGAAGAGGAGTCTTCCTGATTCCATGCCTGGTACTCTATGCACCATTCACCTAGCTGTCCCCTGACCTCAAAGAGTTAATAATTTAAGAAGAAATGACATCGGGGGGAGGGTGGGAAGAATCATGGGAGAGGTGCCAAGAAGGAGCAAAGTGCTCAAAGAATCATAAAACAAGCAGTTTATTACTCATAGACATGTAACATAAGCCTTTATGTCTCAAGAGAAAGCATGGACAGTGGCCTCCCAGCCATACAGTGGGACTGAGAGCACAGAGCTAAAGGGTCTCCACTCTTAGATCTGATTTTTGTTGCTGTGTGGATTCACAGGAATCAAGTGAGAGGGAAATTTTTGGAGCTGGTGGCTCATATTACATCCCCCTTTTGATAAGAAATTTCAAGTTTGCTGACCTTGCATATATATATATATAATCAAGAGAGCCATGCATTTTTTGACCAGATAAAATTGACTAAACTAGTTATTGGGTACATAGGAATTTGTGATTTAGTTAGGACCTAGCAATAGACCAGTTCTCACATTAGAGATATTAAAATGTCTACAAAATAGATAGAAAATCATTTGGATTGGAAAACACTAGTAAATAAGGTAAAGGTTTTATTTTGGGGGAGGCAAAGGAGGCAACTAAGGTCAAGTGACTTGCCCAGGGTCACACAGTTAGGAAGTTTTTGACCCCAAATTTGAACTTAGGTCCTCCTGACTTGAGGGCTGGTTTTCTATTCACTGCTGCCCCAGGAAAGGCTTCATGCAGAAGGTAGTGGTTGAGCTATGTTTTGAAGTAAATTGAGGAAACTACGAGAAAGGAGTGTATGGGGAAGAACCAGCGAAAAGACATGGAGTTGGGAGATGGAATATTGTATGTAAGGTACCAGTTTGGTATGACCGTGGAACTCATGAAGAGGAATGATGTATAATAAGGCAGAAAAGGTGTGTTAAAGGTTAAAAACCAAGTGGAGAACTGAGCATTTGATCCTAGAGGAACTAGGAAGCAGTGGAATTTATTGAGTGCGAGAATGTCATGATCACAACTGTGCTTTTAGAATAACACTCTGACAACTGTGTGGAGAATGGATTGGAGAAGGAAGGGGTTACATTTTTTTGTAACAAAAATTCTTCAAGGAATATGGCAACATTTTTGGAGAAGGGCAATAGCATTGTGACTAAAAGACAGCACAAGGTCATCATCTTCTTGGTGCATCATAGAACTAGTCCCACTGAGGGTCTGGAAGTGCTGGGATAAGAGCTGAAAGGAACTGGACATCCTGGCAAGCTTGCATATTAGGACAAAACTCTGGTTTTATCTCTGCTTCCGTTCAACCAAACAACCACAATACCAGTGTACCAGTGGTTTCAATCTGAAATAGAAATGGGACCACTAAACCATACTTAAGGATCCTCGTGAATTAGAAAACTATATGTTATAATTACCTATGTTCTATTGTATTTTTATTTATTTTGTTAAATATTTTAAATTAAATAATCACATTTTAATCTGGTTTAGGCCACACTCATGAGCATTGCTGGCCACAATGCCCCACGTTTAATACTTCTGTTCAATACTTCTCCCACAATGAATCTCCTATGACAATAAGGGACTGCCTTTTTCTTATCAGAATCCCTTTGACAGCCTCAGGGCACTTTGATGCATCCAGAGCTTGAGTAGTATACTGAAAGTTCTTGCTGCCCAGGACTACTAGACAGTAAAATATTCCAAAATTACAAGCTCTCATTTGTGCACTATTAACACCTTCCCTGTCAAAATGTCTTAATGACATCTTCCCTCTCATGCACCAAATTTGCCCTCCCAGTTTTATTAACATAAGAGATTAGGGGTGGGAATGCCAGTGATTTTGCCAGAGGGCACTTCTGAATCTATTATAGCAGGCAGGGAGTGAACGCTCATCTTTCCATTTTAAAGAGAACCCAGACACATTTAAAAGCATGTTCTATTTTTAACAAAACACTATATTAAACTGTCACATACATTTCTTCCTATTTTCTTCTTCATGGCTGCTCATAGTGACCACAATATTTGTATGGGAATAAAAGCTGTCTCCTTTATATTCAGTCAACATCTCTACTTCCCACATATTATTATTATTTGCATTTCTATAGCATTTTATCTTCCAGAATGCTTTATAATCGTGAGCTAGTTATTTTTCACAGCATCCATGGAAGGCATTGGAGTATAATTCATCACTGTCACCATCTTCATCTTCTTCTCCCCTCCATTCAGTTCCCCTACTCTTCTTCTGAATAAGGAAACTAAGTCACAGAAAGATTGACATGCCTTACTGAAAATCACATGGTGGGAATATCAGAGTAGCAAGAGGAGAGCTCATCTTTCCATCTCCTCATTTATCCCCATAACTTTAATCATGTCCTGAAATTTAGAGCAGGAATGAATGTTGTATCAGATATTTCAACATTCTCATTTTACAGGTAAGTAAACTGAGTCCCAGGGAGTTTAAGTCATATAGTTAATTTGAGAAGGGGCATGACTAAAACTTGGGCCTCCTGACTAGTGGAAACCATTCTTTCCATTACTCCACACACTTTTACCATGCTTGTAGCTGTGTATCTATGTACATATGCACACATATGTGTGTTGATATGCATGTACACATATACATATATATGTGTGCATGTATATATGTGTATAAATGTATGCATACATTGCTAGGTGGTACAGTGGATAGAGCATTGAATCACTGGGCAAGGAATCAGAAAGATTTGTCTTCCTGAGTTCAAACCTGGCTTCAGACACTTGATAGCTATGTGACCTTGGGCAACTCACTTAACTCTGTTTGCCTCAATTCCTTATCTGTAAAATGAGCTGGGAAAAGACATGGTAAACCACTCTAGTGTCTTTGCCACAAAAACCCAAAATGGAGTCACGAAGAATCAAATATGACTCACTGCATGCTTCAATTGTCCCTGGAGATATCACTATGCTAAAATATTATAATTATTGTTCCTAGGTGATACAGTGGATAAGATGTTGAATCTGGAGTCAGGAAGAACTGAGTTTAAACCTTTCCTTAGACACTTACTAGCTATGTGACCCTGGGCAAACCACTTATTCTTTCTCTCTCTGTCTCTCTCTGTCGCACTCTCTCTCCCTCTCTCCCTCTCTTTCCCTCTCTCTCTCTCTCTATCTTTCTCTCTCTCTCTGTCCTTCCCTCCCTCCCTCCTCCTTCCCTTTTTCCTCTGTCTCTCTCTGTCTCTGTCTCCCTCTGTCTCTCTGTCCTTCAGTTTCTTCATCTGTAAAATAGGAATAATAATAGCATCTACCTCTTAGGGTTGTTGTAAGGATCAAATAATATCATATTCATAAAGTACTTCACAAACCATACAATGCTACATAAGTGCCAGCTGGTTTTATTATTATCATTATCATTATATTTTTGCACACCAGTGATGCCATATGAGTGTTCTATGGGGAGTATCAGAAGTCTCAGACTCATGACTTGTTCTACCACAGCCAAAGAATCTGTGTGATTTCCTGCAAGATACCTGTCACTAGGGAAGCTTTGTGCTACCATGGACAGAGCAATGACTGCTTCTAGGTTAAAATCCCATATTTGATATTTACTATGTAACCTTGAGCAAATCACTTAATCCACTTGGGCCCCGGGTTTCCTCATCTGTAAGATGAAGGGCTTGGACTAAACAACCCTTTGGGTCTTTTCGTGCTCTAATTTTATGAACTTAAGGCCTTAGTTTTTTCATCTGAAAAGGGAGGGGGTTAAAATGGAGGAGGGGGTAATCAGAAGCAAACACTTTTGAGGAGGGACAGGGCCAAAAGAAAGAACAGAATAAAAGAGGGGTGGGATAGGATGGAGGGTGATATAGTTAGTCTTTCACAACATGACTGTTACAGAAGTATTTTGCATGACTGCCCATGTATGACCTATATCAAACTGCTTACCTTCTCAGTGAGAATGGTGAGAGAAGAAGGGAGAGAATGTGGAACTAAAAGTTTTAAAAACAAATGTTAAAAATTCTTTTTACCTGCAAATAGGAAATAAGATATACAGGCAATGGGGTATAGAAACCTATTTTGCCCTACAGGAAATTAGAAGGGAAGAGAATGAAAGGTAAGGCTGTGATGGAAGGGAGGGTAGATTGGGGGAAGGGGTAATCAGAATACATACTGTCTGGGGTGGGGAGAAACAGGGAGAAAATTTGGAACTCAAAATCTTGTAGGAGGGAATGTTGAAAACTAAAAATAATTATTAAAAAATTAACCATAAGGGGCAGCTAGGTGGTGCAGTGAATAGGGCACTGACCCTGAAGTCAGGAGGACATGAGTTCAAATCCAGCCTCAGACACTTGACACAAAAACTAGCCGTGTGACTTTGGGCAAGTCACTTAACCCCAATTGCCCTCCAAAAAAGCAAAAAGAAAAAAAACATAAAAAAGAGAGAGGAACAAATATGCAAGAATCAAGAAAAATGCACTAAACAGAATGATTTGTTCTGCAAGGGTACCAAGTGACTTACTAGAGATGATTTTATGTACATCTGTACACATTCTGAAAGCAACAGGGCAGTGTTTCAGAGAGAGAACAGTCCCAGAGTCGAGAGACCTGGGTTTGAGCCCTGATTTAGGATTAGACTTGGAAGGAAGGTTGAAGACTATATAGAAGGTTGGAGACCTTACATTCCAGAGGAATATTCTGAAGTCTGAGGAGGTCACATGATTTACCCAAGGTAACACAGGTAACAAATCAAAGGCTCAGGATTAAAACCAAGGTTTTGTCATTCAAACATAGCCCCCTTCAAACCTCTCCCCCTCTAACACCTTTCATCCCTATAACTATGGGCAATTCTCTTATTCTCCAAGTCTTAATTTCCACATTTTTTCCTCTACCTTTTTTACAGCATTGTGAAGATCTGTTTTATATATTTAAAGGTGCTAACAGGTGTTATTCATCATAGTACTCCATTAGAGCCCTAGAATCAATGCCTATTCTAATGCATCAAGGGGCCTTGGAATCTAGAAACTTCTACCAAGCAGGAAGGATTTCCTGTAAAGCCTAGCTAATTTCTGAGGGGTTCATCTTTTACTTTTGGTTTGTTTTTTTTTTGTTTTGGAAGAGCAGTTGGGGTTGGGGTTAAGCAACTTGCCCAAAGTCACATGGGTAGTATTAAGTGTCTGAGGTCAGATTTGAACTCAGGTCCTCCTTACTTCAGGGCTGATACTCTATTCACTGCACCACCTAGCCATCCCTTAGGGATTCGTCTTTAAAAGAATTGCATGCAACTAGATGGGATTTTATCTTTCTACTTGTCCAGCTCCCTACTGGTTCTGTGTAGGAGGTGGGGGTGGGAGAGAACCACCTAACACAGTGCTAGAGTTTGGTGTGGGAATGTCAAAGGGAATTCCCCTGAGTCCCTAGAAAGCAGCAAGAACAGCAAAGGCAGATATCAGTTTTGTTTTTTTTAAGCAGCTTAATTTAGTACATACTCATGACCAGAAATAGCTCAGGAGTGCTGTCTGGATGGGTAGCACTCAGGTAAAAAGTAGCATCAGAGTTTTGGCTATATAATGACAGCTGGGGCTATATGATGATAGTAAGGCTTAGAATGGATCCAAGTGATCCCCTCTTTCCCCAACTCTTAGACAAGAGAATTGGGCTTGGTTAAGTAGGCAACCCTAAGGGGTCAGGCTTGATACCTTATAGTGACTCTGAAGGTGAAGGGACTGGGTTGTTATTACTAAGCTACTACAAGGTGCCCCAGAGTTAACATTGCCACAGCAAAATAAGATTATAACCTAAAAGCAGCATAGGGAGATTAAGATCCACATGGGGGATGAGGGTGGGTGGGAAAGAAGAAAAGTACACAATGAATTTTTTTTGGGGGGGGGAAACAGGGCAGTTGGGGTTAAGTGACTTGCCCAAGGTCACATGGCTAGTAAGTACTATGTATCTGAGGCACAATGAAATTTCTGATACTTGAATTAATAGCATTCTACAAAGATAAAATGTTGAAGGAAAAATACACACACATATGTATATGTATATATGAGTGTATAATTTTCCCCAGTTGCATATTAGAAAAATTTCTCAACTTTTTTTTGTTTTGAGTTCCAAATTTTATCCTTCTCTCCCCTCCCGCCATCCATGAGTAAGCAACCAGATGTAGATATATGTGCAATCATGTAGAACATTTCCATATTAGTCATTTTGTACATGAAAAATCATTTTTAAATGATTCTTGATTACCATGCCCACAGGTACTTCTCCCTTCTCCTCTCTTCCCCACATATATAAGCAAGTAGTCACATTAGAGATTCTGCTAGCTAGAGTGTCACTCTACCAAAAGCTAACATAATGGGCTTGCCTGTTTCCCACCTTGAGCAACTGAGTAGCCTACTTCATCTTTGGGCTCCTGTCCACTTTACTATCTATTATGAAAAAAGCACTGCTTCTGATATCACAGCATCTAGGTCCAAATCCCATCTCTGATGTTTATTGACTGTGTGACCTTGGTTAAGTCACTTAGTGTCTCCGGCTCTCATCTGTAAAATAAGGGAGATTGGATGAGATGGTCTCCAAAGCTGCTTTAGGCTCTGGGAAAAAATATTTAAACTGTGTTATTATGGATGAGATGACTTAACTACATGCTTCCTTCCCCTCTTTCCTCAACATGCTTCAAAAGATCCAGAGCTAGCACCTTTGATAGATATTTGGTGTCTGGGTCATTCCTCTGAAGAAGCTGACCAATAACCTAAAAATGAGAACCATTGAAATCTTCCAGAAAATACTCCTAAGCCCCTATGACTTCATAATTTGCAATCAAAGATAAGGGTGAAAAGCTTCTGCATGTGAAACCAAGGCAGGCTAGAACAGGGCAAATAATCTTAAAGGGACAAAATTTTGGTTTATACCCAGTTATCCTGGTAATTATCAGTGAGAAGGAAGCATAAAGGCAAATAAAAGAGACCTGGAGCAAACATGGTTCTCTCTCCATTTTTTTTAACATTTGCCTGAATTTAGGAAGGCTTATTAACCCTTAATTTGCCCTCCCTTCTTACTCCCTTCCTCTTTCTTCCTCTTCTGCATTTGATTCTCTTGAGAGTAATGAAAAGAAATCAAAGTGCTTTTGTGAGTTGTGACAGCCAAGTGCAAATAGATTGATTAAAAACACCGTGTTTCTTTTTAAAATTTAAATAGAGAAGAGATTTGTGGGTAATATGCATAATATGTGTTCAGTGGCAACAAGCTTGCTGGAAAGAAAGAGGGGAAATATGGAGGTGCTGCCACTGTTGTTCTGCTCTTAAACACAAGACTGATTTTAAATTTTTCCTGTGTCAGTTTCATTACAAGCAAATTAATCCTTCTTTCTGTAGCTTAAGACTTTTTTTCTGGGCTTCTCACTGAAAAAAAAAGTATATGTTGCTTTTTCATTTCTTAGAAGCAGTGAATTCAATCAGAATACATTATCACACCTACCTTTGAAGGCTGAAGATTTAAATGATGGGGGTTCTGCCTGATTGATTACATTCCTCTTTAACCTCATCAAGTTTTCTGTCTCCCCAAATTCTAGCATAGGCTTAGGGAGCTCCTCCTTTCAAGGAACTACTCAGAGATGAAGAAAGGCAGCATTCTACTCTAGTCATACATCATTTCAACCACAGA